>JAGPOW010003687.1:892207-902535 GCA_030014935.1 Caiman crocodilus
GCACCCCAGGGGAGGCACTCGGAGCCTGGAAGGTGGTCGGGCGCAGGGAGGTGGGCGGCTCAAAACGGGAGCGCCCCCTACTGGCCCGCCACAGTCCCCACCCCAGCCAGATGTGCCAGAGCAGGGCAGTGGCTCTCACGCACTTAGCTAGGGCATTTTGTACATGGGCCCTTGGATGCAAACTGCCTGCACATGCAGCCGGCCCCTCCTGCCCTATTTATTTGTTAACCTGTCTCACTCCGGACCTGGCTCTCTCTTTGGCTGGCTGCAGCCTGACTTCCCAGGTATGCCTGTGCCCATGCTGCCGGACTGTCCTTTGGGCAGGGCTCAGTGTAAGGGGGCTGCAGCCTGGTCATAGCCTTTAGGGGCTGCGGCACGAAGGAAGCATGGATGCTAATGAAAAGTCTCCAGCCTCCGGGGATGGGTGTGCTGGCTGTCGGCACTAGCACCTGCAGGGCTCCTTGTTGCAGGGGTCATCTCTGTATGCCACAGCGGGCATAAGCGGTCACTGAAATGCATGTCTCCCAGCCCAGCCCACCCCTCCTCTGGGGGAAGGTGCTATCCATCTCTGCGTGTGGGGGAGAAGGCATGGTGGAGGGAGCACAGAACTGGCTCAGCTCTCTTAATTGGTAAGACAGGCATGATTTATTTGTTAATTAGCAAAGAGAGATGCATGTGATAATGCTTTGGGCTTGATGTACACTTTAAATTGACACTTCTCCGGAGCAGGGCCGGGGAGGAGGCAGCGGGTGGTGGAAGTTTGTATATATTCTGGTTGTGGAAGCAAGGGGAGTGGAGGATTTTCAGGGTGCTCAGCCACCCCCAAGGGTGCAACACCAGGTCAGGCTGGTTTGAACTCTGACCTCAGGATACGGCCCCTGCATGGAAATAATTCTGGTGTTTCCCTCCCCACCAGTCCCTGCAACAACTATGGGAGCAGCAAGCCCTCAGGGGTGTCTACATGACAAAAATAAATGAATAACTGGCTGAGCTGTGGTGGCCTAATTAATCTGGCTGAGCTGTGTAACACTGCCCAGGTGGATGCTCTTATCCCACTGCACAAGTGGTTTCTTTCCAGTTTAGCTTTTGTCCCTTTGCAAGCGGTACATTCAGGTAACACTTCTCACACTCTATCGTGCACCGTCCTTACATGGGTTAGGCTGGACCAGTGCGGAGAAGCCCTAGGATCTCCTCTCTGAGACCACGCCAGCGAGCCAGCTAACCTGCTACCACCCGGGAGGAGGGTGAGAGCACCCCAGACATGCGAACCCTGGGGGACAGGCAGCTCCTCTGTGCCCCAGCCCAAATCAGTGACCCCCGCCCCTGATTTCTGCCTGCTGGGGCCAGGGTAAAGATGAACATGGCCGATAGGAGACGGCTGCATTTGGACTGTTACTGGGTACAAGGCTCTGAACTTTTCGGGGTAGGGGCCATCATGCTCTGTGTTTGTACAGCACCGGGCACACCAGGCTCCTGGTCCGTGGTATCAATAGGTCCAAATTAAGGAGAGTGGCTCAGGGGTGGAGAATGGCAGCGGTGGGATCATCCTCCTTCCCCCTTGGCCCGTGCTCGTTAGAGAAGTTGGGGCTCCCGGCTAGTGGGCAGTGCGACGCGCATTCGTTTGGCTGACGAACAATTTACTGTCTTCGTGCGCCAACGGAAGAGCTGGGGTGGGGAGCGAGGTACAGAGGAGACCTTTCCACTGCAATTGCAGCTGCATTAATCGTCTGTTGGGAAATGAGCAGGAGGTTTTTACATGATAAAGAAGCCTGAAAATTAAGGATGGCAGCCGCTTCATTTTCTGCCTGGGTGTTTTTCTTTTTTTTAATTTTTATTATCATTAAATTGCTTCTTGTGACCTGTAATATTTTTGAACAGTCACAATGACAACTCTTGGAGGATCACACCACGCGCGTGCACAGACGCACACATGCAAACACCTGTTAATATAGTCGTAAGGGCACGGCTGAGCCTCCCCGGTGCAAAGATTACGAACCGGGCTCCAACTTGTCATCTCTGTCGTAACGAATCCAGCGGGCAGCGTGCACTGGAGTAGCACGAAATACCCGTAGGTCTGTAGGGAGAGCAATGGATGAATGAGGGAGGAAGGCAGCAGCTCTGGCTCCTCACTGGCTGAAAGCAGGCACGCGGTGAGCCAGGAGTTTACTACCTCAAAGGTCACCAGCGCCAAGATGTGGAACTGAATTAATCAATCAGATCTGTATTCAGTTATTTACTTAGCACGTGGCCCATCAGCTCTCCGAAGGATCCTAGCTATTGATATTGCTGATGCTGTTTCATCGTTATGTGCTTGTTAATGACGTGCTGCTGCTGGATTCCCCGGGGGAGACCAGGAACCCCTTGTGCTCAGTGAGATGCAGGCAATTAGGAGGCGGTGGGCCCTGTGTCTCTAGGCTCAGGTCCAGCAGGCCCTCATCCCCACACCACACGCTGTTTATCCCACTTATTCAAGAACGCTGTTTGCACTCAGCTTATGGCAGGTTGGAGGCCTAAGCGGACAAGTGAGAGAGGAAAGGTGTAGGCGGCGGGTGCTGTGGGAAGGCCTCCAGCTCTCCCCGCACCTCTGCTTCAGCGTGGCTCACCCCAGGGGATGGCGTGGATGGCGGGTATCCCCGAAGGCAGGCTCACCGGAACATTTGTTCTGCAAGGTGCGGCACTTCCAGACGCTCTTGGTAGAGGTGCCCGGAGCACGGGCAATGACACACCTTGCAGAGCGTTCCAAGGTTCGCTCCTACTTTCACGTTCTTCCCACACCAACCTGCTCTGTCTGTGCTCCCCACACATGCACCCCACGTCCCGAGCCCTCTGCGCGCCCCCAGTGCTGCACCCCATCCTGCGGCCTCGATCCTGGCCGTGCTGTGGCGAAGCCCCATTCCCACTGCTCCCCATCCCACCTGCACAACCCAGCCCTAAGAGTCACCATTAATCGAGGGAGCTCTGCACCCCCGCATCCCTGTCCTGAACCATCCTGACCCTATAACCCTCCCTGGAAGGGCTGGGCCAGCCACCTGCCTACTCACATGGGTGTGAATCAGGAGGAGCTGTACTGAAATCAATGGTGCTATACTGGGAAAACTGGTTTCGGAGAGAGGCGGCAGCAGCACGATGCGGGTGATGTGTTGTTCGGATAATTCTGCCTCTTGGCTGCAGAAAACAGCCCCGTTTTTGCAATGCTTGAGGTGAGAGATTTCCGCCCCCCCTCCCTGTGGTGCTGCTTAGCGCCTGCTGTTGACGGGTCTCTTCCTGCCTGAAACTCCTGGTGAATATGAAAAGTCGAATTGATTCACTCTAATAAATGAAGCAGTCGGATGTCTCATTTGTAGCTTGACATCCACGCCAGCACCTCAGCTGCTGCTTCTCACCCCTGCCTGGGAGATGCACTTATTAAGATGGCATTCTGCAAAGTTACTGCCATTTACCAGGAGCTGATCTATTTGCACTTGGCTTCTAGTGGGGAGGAAGTTGCTGGTGGGGGCAGAAGGAAAGGGGGAGGTAGTGGGGGAGGCATTCTGGGAGAGCGGGAGGCTTTTTTCGATGTCAGCTTTCTGCCAGTAGCTCGTTGGCTTGTGCATTGTGTCCTTGTCAGCAGAGGAACATCTTCTAATGCATGAGGTGGGCGGGCAGTGGACGTGCTGGAAGCTAAGCAGGATCTGGTTGCAGCAGCTTCCGTCTGCTCCGCGTGCTCTGGGCGTGAGCGATGGGAGCTTCTCGCACGCAATGCTGAAGGAAGAGTCCAGCGGGGCCTGCCTTGAGGGGGGAATCGCCCATTCCTGGTGGCTCCCTTGCAGGAGGACACAGGCCCCGTGAGCTCAGGGCAGCCAAACCCCAGCAGCCCCAGTGCAGGCTGGAGGCATGGAGAGGAGCAGACGTGCCCTTCCACCCGGTTGCGCTGGCTTGCGGCACAGTGAAGGCAGCGGGAGGCTGGAGAGGTTCACAGAGAAGCGCTTAGCTCTGGTTTCATGCTTTGTTAGCCATTTCCACGGTGCTCAGCACGGTGACATCCAGGCGCTTGGAGGGAGCAGCCTGGTGGGGGGCTGAGCCAGGTGCCGGCGAGACCCTGGCACTGCAGAGGACCAGGAAAAGCCGTGGGGCTGGAGAGGGCAAAGCTGGCAGCCCTGAGTGCAGGGCATGGCCCACTGCCCTTCCCCACCAGGCGCTCTGAGCTGGAAGCAGTTTCGCCCTCTTCCCTCCCCTCCCCTCTCTGCTGTGGTTTCTCTGCAGGTTTGAAAACAATCATGATAAATCAAACACCCTCCCTCGGTCTCTGCGCAGCTCAGAGAACCAGGGATAAGAGTTTATCCATCCTAAATAATAATGCACTGAAGTTGCCAGCTCCCCGCCGACTCAATTTGCATGATGGTAAAAATCAATGACCCAGGTGACTGTTTGATGTCAACAGAAGAGAGTCCAAAGGACTTGGTGCTGGGCTGTCCAGGGACGTCCAGGATGCTAGAAGCTATTAGCAGTGCAGAAGTTGTCATGGGCTAACTGCGTCCTGGATTTCACACCAGTCCAACAAAGGGGTTAGTTGCTGCGAGTGCAGAGCTTGGGCTGATTAAATCTTTGTTTAAGAGTGCCAGAGCTCCATTACCTGGATCAGGAGGGAATTGATTAAACAAGGAAGGTGGGAGGGAGGTGGCAGCGGATGTGGGTTGGGGCATTTCTGCAGAGACTCTGCTCAAGTGTGGAGTGAGATTGCAGCTGCAAATCTGATGTCTGGACACTGCAAAAGGACAGAGTTTATCTTCATCAGAGCCTGACTAGCTGTGTTACCGCCAGTGATGGAGGGACACGGAGAGAGCCTGATTTACTTATTGCCATAGAGGCATCTCTGCCTCTTCCTGGGCCCCCGGGACTCGTTGGAGACCAGGGTTTCTCCCAAGGTTGCCAGCTCAGGCTGGGAACACCCAGGACTCAGCGCGTCCTCCCTTCCCGCAGCACGGACCACAACGGGCAAGGGCAGCATTCAGCTTCACTCTTACGGGGGCAGCCCTGGGGACCAAGGTACCCAGTTGGCCGAGCCCCTTTGGGCTTGGCTTAACGGTGAATAGTCAGTTCACTGCAAGGGGGAAGGGGTTTTCGTGGGCTGTCTCTAGCAGGTTTTCATCCGTTGTGGTGGTCCCTGGCCTTTGCTGGCCCGTAGGCAGCTGCATGGGGTGAGGAGCTGGAAGAGCAGGAGACATTAGGAAACACTATTTCACAGTTAGGGTGGCTAGGATGTGGAACCGGCTTCCCAGGGAGGTTGTTTTTGCTCCTATCTTGGGCGTCTTTAAGAGTAGATTGGATAGGTACTTGGCTGAGGTCCTGGCGGGGGGTCAGACTAGATGGCCTGCTCTAGGCCCCTTCTGACCCTAGGTGCTATGATACATTGCAGGTCATGATGGAGGGTCCCTGGCAAAGCCAGGTGCGGTCACCCAGAGCCGCTCTGGGTCAGGAGTCCAAAGCCGTGCGGGCAGAGCTGCAGAGCCACACGCCTTTCTGCAGCCGCCTCTTCCGAAGGCCGGGCTCAGCGTGCTCCCCCCGGACGCGGCAGGCAGAATCGGGCCGACGGCGCGCCTCTCCTGCGGTGCGTGCCTTTGCACTGGGCATGCACGCCTGAGCTGCCAAGTGCTTCTCCAGCCGGGCGAGGTTTGAACTGGCACCTTGTTCAATTACCGAGGGAAAAGGGGAGCTGATGGGGAAATCAGTGGCATTTCTTTCCGACATCAATAAAACAAATTTCTCTCCGGGATCCCTATTTGCTATTTGGATATCAGACGGGCTGTAATCTGTTTCCATTTTCATTACGTGTGTCCCCGTCAGAAGCTGGAGGCTCAGTGGCAGACACCCCGCTGCTTCCATTTGGCTGTACGAGGCAATAGATTAGATTCCTATTTGGTTCATGGAAGATCCCCAGTGATATCAATTAGATATGTCAGAGGGACCTGGGGGAATATTTCTTCCTTTATTTATTTATTGGAGTTGAACACGTCACAGGCTATCACAGACACGAGACGTCTCTTTCTCTCTCTCTCTCTCACTTCCTTTTTATGGCTTGTAATAAATCACAGGAAAGGTTATTTCCATGAGGAGAGAGATTGTTATTGGGTCTGAACCCAGCTGTGCAGGATTAAGTGTTCATGTTTTAAAGCTCTGGACGCATGCTTGCTCGGCCTGTCTCTGGTCAGCGTTTCTGCATTTATTTAAAGTGGAGATGTCTCCTGTTGGTAATTCGATTGTAATGAACTCGTTCTGCTGAGGGCTGCGAGAACATGGCCAGATGGAGTCGTGCCCCAGTCACCATCACCTTGGCCCGTGCCCTGGCCCGTGCCCAGACCCCTCTTCTCCTTGAGACCTTCACAATTTGGGGGGATTCGGCCCTGTCCACCCCCAGCCGCTACGTACCCAAATTGCACCAGGACAGGTCTGGGCAGAAGGATTTCAGTGCAACTACTGGGTCCAGGAGCTGGGTCCTCAGCAGAGTGTCGGACCCACTAACAACGCATGTTTTATGTTCTTCCTCTCATCTGAAGTATGGCGTGCTCATTAAATAATGAGCCCACAGTGCAGGTGGTGGGTGGTTAAATACTTCCCCATTTTCATGGGGCTACACATTTGGCAAGGTTCCCTCTTGCAGGGAAACGTCCCCCAAACTTGCCACAACATGGTGTTTTCTGGGCAGGGCATTGAGGCAGGCAAGGAGACTTGCCCAAGGCCACTCAAAAGCACGGTGGCACACCCAGGATTTCTGCCATGCATAACCACATCTTATCCATAGGAGAAGGTCATCTCCTGCTTTGCAGAAACCTCAGCAGCCGCAGCCCCTCATCCAGTCCGTCTAAGCTGCATCGGGCTCCTGCCACGGGGTCTCTCCCGCTCCCATCGCGGTCAATTGTTAGCCTCCCATCCATTCCAATCAGGCTGTAGGAAGTGCTTTATGAACGTTAGCTAATGAATCCCTCCCGCGGGGACAGGGTTATTAATAGAGCCGGGATTTTTTTAAGACCCCATTAAAGAGATGTTGGTTTTTTTAATGTGTGCACGTGCATAGTTGTAGATGTGCACTTGGGGTCTTGCGGCAAGCTACACATTTTGCAAGGTTCCCTCTTTCAGGGAAAACTCCCCCAAACTTGCCACAACGTGGTGTTTTATGGGGAAAAATATAGTTTAATGAGAAAAAACAAGCCATTTTCCATGGGAAGGGAAAAGGTTTGCAGGCTTGTCTAATTATCCCCTTTTTGCTACAGGGGTGATGCTGAGAGCACAGACGACAAGGGTGGCAGGGGCCTCAGGAGGTCACATCTAGTCCAGCCTCTGCTCCAAGCAGGACCAGCCCCAAGGACATCATCCCAGCCTAAAGCCTTGTCTACCCGGGTCTTAAACACCTCCAAGGACGCAGACCCTCCCCCCCCCCCCCGGGTAACCTGGTCAGTGCTTTACTACCCCCAGGGCCAGAGCCAGGAGTACGGCATGGCCCTTTGCTCCCAGTTCTGTGCTCAGGCCAGGCCAAGGGTATGCCCCTAAATGAATTCAGTCTTTGTCTCTTCTTGAGACTAAAAGTAGCCTCTTGAAATAGCTGCAACCTCTCTCTGAGGCAGAGATGGAGAGGGAATTTGGTTCATTAGGCCTACGTTTGCTGCAGTGAGTGTGAGGCACTAGCACAGAAACCCCTCACAACACCAGCCTCCTCTACCTCATTTGATTTCATATTTAACCTGCGGATAACTCAATGAATATCTAAATCAGCAGCGAGAGAGCCGCCCGGCTCGCAAACACCCATTATTAATGCACAAACACCCCCTGAATCGGCAGCTAACTCCAGCTCCGTCTCTGGGAGTGAGTCCCGTTTGAATGTTAATGCCTCTAAGATGAAACCTAGCTGATTAAATTTTAGACTTGCAAATGGGTTTGGTAAATAGACTTTAGGAAAGGCGGGACAGAGACTGCCTGCCTTGATAGCAGATACAGTAAATAGCAGCACTTTGTGATTAGGTGAGAGATTCACTCTGCGAAAGTGGGAGTCTCAAGGGGCTGTTTTCTGGTGAGAAACCTTTTAAGTAAATAAATTTATGGCAGTTTTTCTATTCCCCAAATAAAAAAGTCCTTGGCTGCTGCGCCAGGCATCACAGGCAGGCAAGGAGACGTCACGGGGTGGGCTGGGAGAGGAGCCCAGCTCCGTGGGGCTTGTTGCTGCCAGCATCTGGACTGCGCGGGCACTTCCAGCACCTCTCGCGTCCAAGGCCGTGGCAGGAGTTGGGGAAAGGTGGGTGCTAGGGCAGCAGGTGAGAGACCTTCCTTGGTGCTCGGCGGGGCGGCAGGCCTGGTGCATACAGCACTAGCTGTATGGCCAGCGTGGGCAGCTCTGCCCCAGACTCTGTGCATGACCTTGGGCAAGTCACTCCCTCCCTCCATGTCTTTGATCCTGGCGCATACAATGAAGGTCCCAGTCAGCCCACTGTCCGCTTTCTCTCCCTAGACTCTCAGCAGCGGTGGTAGGAGCTGTGCCCGGCCCGCTAGCGTTTTGCATTCGTGGTCATGCACTCATGGTCCCGGTAGATGTTTCATTCTCCCCTTTTACAGAAGGAAAAACCGAGTCGCAGAATGGGGATGGCACCACCCCGGGGTCCGCAGCAAAGCCAGCTCCACCTCCTCTGCCCCCTCATGAGCCCGTAGCCCTGCCTCCTTCCTCGGGGAGGACCACTTTCATTTCTGCTCAGAATTCAGATGTATTCTTCATGGTGCAAAGCAAACCGGTTTCTGAAATACCTTTAAAAATGCAGATGACAGGGCACCTCACGCCGACCTCTGTACATAATATATTGGGAGATTTTAATACCAGCGGTTGCATTAGTTCTTATCTGGAGCCGTATGAAATATTAAGGAGAAAGAGAGGAAAGAATAAATGCTGGAGCCGGAGTCTAGATTTTGCACATATTAAACCATTTGTCTTTCGCTCCCCTGCTGAGCACAACTGTACGTGGCTGCCTTAGTCCCGCACCGCGAGAGAAACACAGCCCAGGAAAAGATGTCCAAGGACAGTGCGATGCTTAGCAGCTCGGCGCTGGCTGGGCACCTTCCCCCAGCATGGTCAGGAAACGTGTGTGGCAGCAAAGGGCCTTGCTGGCCGTGACGTGGGAAACCAGGCTGGTGACACGGGTGCCGTGCTCCCCCGTCAGTGCCAGCGCCGCACTGCTCCGCGCAATGCCGTCGGGTCTGTCCGCAGGGCACAGGTTGCAGGGTAGCGCTGGACACCTGGGCCCTGGGAGTGAGCAAATGCAGGTGCTGAGAGCAGCTGAGAGTCGTCAGATGCAGCTGAGGCTAATGAGGAGTCTTAAAAGGCACTGCTGGCTTGTGCCCAGGCTGCTTGGGAGCAAGGGGTGGGGGAGTGCGTCCCTCAAGGCTCCTCCATGGGGGAGTCGCTGGAGAAGGCTCTGCCCCCTCGCTCTCCTTGCAGGGAAAGCAGCACACCTGAAGCTGCCCAGGGCTCCCAGCGCACAGGTGCTCCTCATCCTATCGAGCCTAGTAGCTGTTGCAGGGCCCGAGCGATTTCCCAAGCTGGCCCTGAGGCTTGGCTGCTGTAAAAGGGGGGCCACGTGGAAATTACAATGCCAATCTCCACTGCAAGCTTGTTCTTCTCCTCCATCCTCTCCCTTTATGTGCAAGCCGGCGTTGGAGCGAGCCGGGAGGCAGAGTCCTCCAGCCTCAGCGCAGCTCCCAGGACACGCCGCCGCAGCTGAGCAGGTCTCCTCGGGAGAGGTCTCTTCTGCTCCAGTTGCAGGCATCTGCACCCTTGGCCCGTGCCGGGAGCCACTAGAGGGTGCCACGGCCCGCCACATCCCATCGCCGCTGCACGCGGTGCACGCGAGAGCATCACCCCCACGCTGCGCCTTCCCCATGCAAGAGCCGGCAGAGGTATCCTCGGGGCAGGAGCCAGCGCGCGCGACTGGAACCATTGGAAACTCCCGCATGTGGAGCCGAGCGGCTGCCGGGCTCCTGCCTTCAGTCCTTTTTCGACGATGAATTCTAATGCCAGAATTTTATTACCACGGCAGCAGCCTGGCGTTCTGCTGGGGGAGTTGGGATTAGTTAACATCAGTCAAGAATTATGCTTTCTATTTACCTGTCTGAGATTTCCATTACTTTTCTTGTTCTGTATATTGAAACATACATCATCTGTTCATTAAAGCATAATCTCCAAATTATACCGTCTCTGAGCAAACAAGGTTACACTGGCTGCTCGCATTAGAATGAATCAATATCGTACCGCGCCTGCCGCCGCTGCTCGGGAGAAGCCGAGGCCCGATCCTCGCATGTCCGGATCGGACCGG
>JAGPOW010003687.1:903002-913084 GCA_030014935.1 Caiman crocodilus
GCGGCAGTGCAAGTGGAGATAACCAGCGAGGAGGCAAAGGCTGGATCTGCGCTACCAGGATGGGAGCAGGGCCTGGCCAGCAGGTCCGTGGGCACTGCTGACATGTGATAAATACCCCACTCCCAGCTGGGGGTGTTGAGGACCCGGGCAGTGACGGGGGTGGCTTGTCCACCCCTAGCTGAGATCCTTGACTTCCTCAAGGAGGTCGAAACTCCAGCACGAGAGAGAGAGACGGTCTCTATAAATGGTTCAATGAGGGGGCCAGGTCAGCACACCAGCTCACGGGGAGATTTGGGGGCCACGTCTGTGCAGAAAGACCTCAAGACCCCCCCGAAAACGCAAGGTGAGATTTTCCTTCTCCTCCTTCCCCAGCCCTGAGAGGCCACATGGAAAGAGGGTACAAATGTGGGGTCTAGCTCCTTGCAGGTACAAATGTGCAAGGTCTACCTCCTTGCGAGGAAGGAAGCCGTCTTCATGACAGCAGTAAGGGGGTCTGTGTTATAGCGGATGCAAAGTATCGCGCACTTGGAGTCTTTTAAGCATGTTTACTAGGCTCCTACATCAGGCTGTCACTGGGGTTATGAGAGTGCCCCGTGGCATGTCAACACGCGTGATCAAAAGCTTGATCGAGTCCACAGAAGAGCTGCAGCTCACGGCCGCGGGGCCACGTCTACAGCCTCGGCCGCACCCTGGATTTCAGGGCGTGCTTAACCCCGTGCCGGAACGGGCTAGACTGAAGCCGTGGCTTGCAGGACGTTGCCCCCACCTGCTTCCCCTCCCACGAAGAGACACAGATTGCACGTTTCCAAAGACATTAAAACCAGTCGACTTTTTGTTTTGAAAAAAGCGGCTGTGGGTTTCCCTCTGGCGGCTTGTCATGTTATCAGTCCTTCGGTTTTATAGCCTCGCATTACATCCCTTTGGATGGGGATTATTCCGCACGCCGTACTTGTTATGTGTTCCATAAAACGCATCGCACTTATATTTAAAATCTGCGTGGCGGCACGCGAGACGCAGCGTGCATAGTAAGTTTTGCCGAGCTGTCCAGCTTTCAGTCGAGTTGGAACAGATTACAGGGCTCCATCTCTTTCACACGGCGCATTGTTCTCCGTAGGAGCGCCCTCGCCCTTATCACGGAGAGGCATTGCTGCAGTAGCTGGCCGACGGTCCTCCTGGGCACAGTAGCTGCTCTTGATTTGACAGTATTCATGGGAAAGTATTTTAAATAATACATGAAGTTTCTGTGCAGTTCAAGGCTGGTGTTCTCGCTCAACAGCACTTGCGATGTGTTACCATCTGATAAACACGCTTGTTATATAATATGTATATCACATCCCGATGCCAGATTCATAGGAAGGTTTTTCTGGTCATGCAGCCGGGGCGTTTGCTGTGCGTGTGGATTAGGTTACCTGAGCAGCTCCTCTGTAAACACCGGCGTGTAATCGCCCCTTCCAGCCTTTGCTTAAAGGAGATTGTAATCACTACATCTAATTCTAGAGACGGGGAAATCAATACGGAAGGTGTTTAAGGGTGCCTTTCATTTTCCGTGCACTTTCCTCTCTGCTGGCGCAGCCGCCAGCTTCGAAGGAGTTTTGCAGGCAGGAGCAAGGGATGCATTCGGCCTTGTATTAGGAAAGAATTAGCAATGAGCTGGGGAGAAAAGGTGGGTGTGGGGCACAGAGGAGGCCGGCCGGCGCGGGGGAGCAGGGGAGCTGCTGCACATCTGTCTTCTCCGGCGTTTCGGTCATTTTCAGCAGTGGGTCTCAGTGTAGCAGCCCCATGTGCTGAGCTGCAGCTCCGCGCGTCAGGCTACTCGTCCCACTGGAGATCTTCCTGGTGAGCATCCGTCAACCCCAGCACCACCCCTGGGTGGGAAGGACCTCCTTGCCAGCTCACTCCCGAACTAGGTCCCTCAACATTGTCCCAAGCAGGCCATGTGGAAATTAAAATGCCAGGCCCTCCTGATCCGTCCAGCCCCAGGTCCCTCTGCTTCCGTCCAGCAGGCTTCGTATGTCCGTCCAGAGGCGCCCGTGCTGGGCAGGACCGGGTGTCACGGTGCCTCGTGCCCAGCACTCAGGCCGCCCTTGCTGAGCTGCTACCTTGGGACGGGTAACGCAGGCACCCTGGCTTGGCGATGGGGTGCCCGAGAGAGCAGGAGATAGGCAGCAATTAAAGCAATGCACGGGTCTGACTATTTTTGAAGGTTATTTGTGTCCTGCTGCCAGCATCCGGCAAGGCACGTTGGCTCCTGAGACGGGAGCTGCCTCGTGTTGAGGAGCCCGGGCTGAGGCCGGCTCCGACCTGAGTCCATCTTCCTGTCTGCTGTTAGCAGCTGCTCCGGGAAGCAGGAGACCTGCCTCCCCGTGCACCTGGGGCTGACCTTTCCTGCTGACCCTTACAGGGATCAGCCTCAGCCTGACGCGAGACATTGGATTATCCGATGGCCGGGACCGCTGCACAAACGGGACCGGTGGGGCAACTGCTCCGCGCTCCCCGTGCAAGCAGCCACCGCTGCCTCCGACAGCTGCCAGCTGCTGCTCCCAGTGCAAGGCCGCTTCTTGCACCTGCCTCCTGCAGCAAAACCGGAGCACGGCCCCATCAGAGCACTCCTGCCTGGGGCGAGGGGGAGGGAGGCCTGAAGCAGGCCAGGTGCGGGTCGCTCTGCTGACTGCCCCGTCAGTGCTCAGGCGGAGGTGAGCAGCCAGGGGGGACCGTGTGGGGTGGGCAAGCTGACCAGTATCAGGTAGCCCCATATCGAGTCACGCAGCTGCAGGAGAAGCAAAGAGGAAGGGGCTGGAGGGCCACGACAGTACGGGGGAATGCAGGAGGACAGCCTCTCCTTCATCCCAAGGTGGAGGAGCAAACCCCCCTGACCCTGGGCATCTGGGTTCAACCTCCCTCCCATTCACCTGCGGGCGAGGGCTAGCATTTCTGGTGATACGAAACCTGTCTGCCAGCTTATTCCCCCCTGTAGCTCCTCAGTGAATGGCGGCGTCTTCTCCTGTCTCCTATTAGGCGATCAGCGGGAGTTTGTCTAAGACAATCGCTAAGCACCTCCTGGATCAAAGGCCCCTGTCTCTCCAGAATGCCAAAGGATTTGCTGTTGAAAGCGCCTGTTCTTCCTTCCCTCTCCCCCTGCTCTGAGTGACTGGTTGACAAAATAAATCTGTGGAAGAAGGAGGCAGTTCTGATCTGCTGTCATCTTCCCAAAGTGCTCCTGATGCATTTGCTTTCCTCATTACCCGTGCGGTGTCAGCTCCTCACCTGCGAGCGCGCATCTCCACGTCTCTGCCCGGCTGCGCGCCAGCTGCAGCGGCACTCGGCGTCCCAGCCACAGCTGCTCCGGACTTCGGCGTGGATCTGGGGCGGACGGGTGGGCATGCTTGGCCTCTCGCCCTTGCCTTCTGGGATGGATCCCCGCCTGGCCCGGCCTGCCTGCTCCGCGGCCTGGCTGCCCTCGCAGCGCAGTTACGGCCCCCGGGCACCACGGCAGCATCTCCCTGTCCTGGTGCCCTTCGCCCAGAGAACACAATTTGTAGGAGCGGATTTCCAGTAAACGGTGGCCAGGCTCAGTGGGATTGGGGCTGCCGACGTAGCTCTCAAGAGAGTGTAGGGCAGGGGGACCTGGCTTGAGCCGGGTCCTGTACAAGCCCCTCTATTCCCGCTTTCCAGCTACTGCTTCCCCGCAGTGCCCCTCCACCCTACGCTAGTCCTGGCTAGTCCCGGTCTTTACACCCTGCATCGCAGCCCCCCAGTCCTGGGCTCTCCTTTGCATGAATGCACACGCGCCAACCCAGCAACCTCGGCCAAAGCAGCCTAAAATGGCTCAATTTCAGTTTTCTGGTGCTTTGCTGCAATGGCTCCCAGTCACTCCCCTGAGGAGCTGCGAGCTGAGACCTTCCTATCAGGGAACAAGTCAGAGCTCTGGGAAGGGCGGTTGGGCTGATTTACCTCCAGCACGTCTTTGTGGAGAAGGAGCAATTAGCAGTCTGATAGCAAGATTAATAGCAGATGCTCATAATTAACTCACTATGCATGTAAGCAGCTATTGTCTCCGTTTTATCCTGGGTAGATTGATATGCAGGAGTGAGTGACTCATCATATAGCAGGAACCTACTTTGCCTGCAGAGCAGTCGCCAGGATGGAAATTGCAATTAGAGTTGCCGGTGTCCCTGCCAAACGATGCTAGAGGAGAATGAGTTTGGGTGAAGCGGGCGCCTCTCGCCATCTGGGCGGCTGCCATCCCCGTGCGGCTTTGGGCTCCTCTCCCTGCGGCTCACCCTCCTCTTGTTCGGCCAGGGCGGGGTGGAGGGCAGGTCTGGGCGACGGCCCGCTGCAGGAGGCTGCGTCGGTGCCAGCCTTGTTCCCCCGGCTTCGTAGGGGTGGGGAATTCTTCCTGCTCAATGAAAATGGGCCAGGGCAGCTCAACGCCTGAGCAACCCCGCGGCAGCAAACAGGTGCTCGCCCAGTCACCGCAGGGCTGGTTCCTCCTGCGCCCGGAGCCAGGCAGCTGGCAGGATGTCCCTGGCTGCCCTGCATCCGTGACTTCAGGGCTGTGCGTGCCCTGCGCTGCTCTCCGTGCATTTGTGAAGTGGAGGTTGAAAAGCAAATCATCACCCTGGACTTGGCGCTGACTACAGGGACGTGGCCAGCAGCAAAGCCCCCAAAGAGAGGTCCAGCACTGCCCCCCCACCCAGGCCAAGGCGGCATTATCTCCAAGCTCACCCGCTTTCTCCAGATCAATGCTTGCTCGCTTGGTGAGAACATGCCTGATGCCCAGAATTAGCCTTTCAGCTCCTCAGGCCGGAGATCTCATCTGCCGAGCACGTGGCGGTCTCAGTCCTGCAAGCCAGGCTCTGGGCATTGCATTTGCACCATTAACGAGCAGCACAAAGGGACCCTGCCCCCGGCCCAGCATGGACCGTATTTCCTGCCGCTGGTTTGAAACCCAGGCTTGTTTTCAGCTTGCTCAAACACCTTGAGAGGCAGCTACAGCGAAGGGAGTGCGGATAGCAGCCGCCCACCTGGTCCCCGCCGCCCCCAGCACCTCGCCGGGCCAGGCTGAATGGCTAACCAAGCCGAGCGGTTCCCTCCCAGCCCGCACATCC
Organism: Caiman crocodilus; assembly: GCA_030014935.1. Lineage (NCBI taxonomy): Eukaryota > Metazoa > Chordata > Crocodylia > Alligatoridae > Caiman > Caiman crocodilus. Next base: position 908,111 of record JAGPOW010003687.1, read on the forward strand.
GCCGGTCTGCTCCTGCAGAGCATCTCCCCCGCCCCACACCTGCAGTTTGGAGCCCGGCCTCGCCACAGCTCCATAGCCTTCGCATCGGCCCCACCAGGCCTTTAAAACGCATCTCTCACAGTTCAGGAGAAAACAAACGATTCGGCCTGACTGACAGATGCAGCTTCAACGCTCATCTCGAGACGCGTAGCGATCAAAGAAATTTGTCAAGTCCTGTCAATGGCCGAGTGGGAACTGGCCTGTCGCTTCGGGAAGAGGAAGGGTGGCGAGGCGCCGGCTGGGCCGCGAGTGAGGCTTTGGGACTCAGCTCCAGAAGTCCTGAAAATGGGCTGCCTCCGGCCATTGGGAGGGATCGGGGGAGCCCAGAGTCGGGCCTCCGCCTCTCCAGCCCGGTCCTGGGCTGCAGGGCTCTGGCTCACCCCTTCTCTTCTCCCCAGGGTAGGACTCCCTGTGCTTGGTCCCCACCACGGTGCAGCCCCTTCGCTCTACCAGGCCGCTCCTGCCGGCTTTGGCACCCGCACGCCTTCGCTGCAGCTCCCGGGGGTGCACGGGGAGAGCAGCCGCGTGGCTGCTGCTTGGACACGGCAGGGACACAACAGAGAGGAGGCTGGAAAGCAGCCACCAACCCGCGCATGCGTCGCCTTAATGCACAGAAATGCACAACTCTGCAACTCCTTGTTCAGAGACTATACCTTGTATTAGACCAATTCATTTTTGGGGATTTCTTATTTTTTTCTGCAAGTTTTTGGGCACGCATGCCCTTCCTCAGCCTCAGGAAAAATTAGGATGGTAAAAACACTTGACCTGGGCAGCCATGGGCTGGCGTGGGTCTAGCTTGCTCGCACAGCCCGGCAGGCGCCCACGGCAGTCTGCTTTCCTAGGACAATGTCCTCAACAGCGGCCTCCTCTCTGGAGAAAGACTCTTTAGGCTGCTACAGGCCTTTTAATCTTCTTTTAGGCTCCTGACTTGTCTCCAGCACTGCCCCTTCAGCGTGTATAGAGGCTGGAATAGCTGGATCCACTCCTTCATTTCCCGTCTGCTTTTCCTGCACCACGTCCCGTGCAGCTAAATGGGTGTATTCAGAGGGCAAGAACCCCAACAGCTGGGTCGCGCTGTTTCCTAAATCATTATGGACCCGAGCCACTCCTCTCACATCTGCAAAGGGTAGCCATTTAGTCCTGTGAATTGTTTTGCTCCTGTCCTGTGGGACTAGCTGTCCCACTCATGCTGCCATCCTGATTTTACCACCCTCAGATCGGAGCACAGAGCAGACCCCACCGAAACTGGCCTCGTTGTGCAGTCGCTGCAGGCACACATAGCAAAGGACAGGTTCTCACAGGAAACCCACGAGCCGCAGGTAGAAGAGGAAACAGATGTTGGTGCAAAGGGAGCAGTGCTGGTGACTTCAGGACAGGTGTGCCTATGGGCACCCCTTCTGGATCGGGACCTTTGCTCCAAATCCCAGCCCAGCTGGAGTCTGCGCTGGGATCTGGAGGCAGATTTCACGTATTTTTTGCTCTTATGCCTCCTGAATGGACATCTCGGACGCCGCAGGCCTCCCTTCCCGGAAGAGGATGGGGTAGGTTAGTTGGATGGGGTAGGTTAGTGATGCATTACTTGGACTAAAACAACAGGTGCAGCCCAACTGGAAGACTATCTATCCCTCCTCCTCCTCCGTCTGCTCCTATGCAACAGGCTAAGGAAAGGGGGATGAATTAAGCACTAAATACCACTGATCCAGTTAATAACATGCACAGGGAAAGCACCTCACCCTGCCCTGACTCTTGGGGAAAGGAGCGAGACGAAGCTAGAGATAGACTCACCGCCGAGCTGCCGTCACCTCCTGAAGTACGGCCCGCAGCTGCTCTGCGCAGAGCGTTGGGCCAGGACGTGACGAATCCCGCAGGCAGAGATGATGCTGGGTATGGCAGGGGTCCAGGCAGGTGGCAGCTAATCATCCCCGCTCAAATGTGGCCAGGACAGTGAAGTTAATGCTCCTGCTCTTAGCTCCGAGGGGTATCGGGAGGCCCTGTGTAGTCCAGACTAGAACTGAGTGAATAATTCATAAGGAATCTTTTATTTCCCCTGTTGGATCTTTGCTTTCTCTGCCCATGAAGAGACTGTGATTGAGCCACATTTACTTGTTATTTGAAATCATTTGCTGAAGAATCCTGCCGGTGATTTGGGTGTATCACCTGCTTGGGAGCAATTTTTCCAAGTGTCTAACACAGCATCCCAGTGGCTTTGACTGGACACGCGGGGCACGTGGCCGTTGTGTCTGTTCAGATGTTCACTGAGAACAATGCTTAGCATCCTTTTTCGGTGGGCAAGCCTGTGATTGGGACGGAGGAAGCTGCTGCCTGTGAACAGCCCCTGCCGCGCTCTGTTTGGATGAGCGTCTTGCCAGCAAACTTCCTTGCTCGAGAAGGAGAGATGCCTTTCGCTGCTGGTTGCTGCATTCGAGTCACTGGAAGGGTATCTCAGCTTTCTCACCCTCTTCCTTCCTCCTCGATGTTCCCCTGGGCCCCAAGTTTCTCCCTTGAGTTTGAAAAGGTGAACCCAGTGCAAGTGGAGGGCTCCAAGCCAGGAGGCAAGTGGGAAAGCCCCGGGCTGCAGCATGTCTGAGAAATCTGACTTTGCAACTAGCCAAACAGGGTCTTGGCAGCCCCACAGCACCTGGGCATCAGCCCAAGACAGACTCGGATGAAAGCGCAGGGCCCGTCCGCTCCCCATCACCTCTCCCTGCGGCGGGCTCCAAGCCAGCCCGGCGCTAGCTCGGCGTGGCGGATGGCAGGGCCCCACTCACGGCACCAGGTGGTGGTGTCACCGAACCCTCCCTGCTTGCTGGCTCTGCTCTGCTGCTTCCTCTTGCCAGGAGCAGGTTCAAGCAGAACCTGCCTCCAAAAAGAAACCTCTAAAGAAAACATGGGGATAATTAGGGAAACGCGGTCCAAGCGCCTCCGCGACAACCCGGGCTGGTCGGAGGGAATGTAGCGGCACTGACCTCCTGCACGCCGCGGCGCATGCTGCTCCGGCAGCTGCCAGTTTGGTGCATCAGGACACCTGTTAAACATCCATTAGCTGCCGTGACAGTGCCGTGACAGCCAAATACAGTCAACTTGCTCTTCATTATTCCTTTGCTCACGCAGCCGCACTGATGAGGCATTAAGCTGCTTGCAGATGCTTTCGGCTCCAAGAATGGCACCTGCGATACCCGAGCCAGGCGCGGGATGCCAGCCAGGAAGCATTACTTGGGACTGATGGACACGGTGCCTGTAGGGAAAAGGCCTCTCCGTGTGAGCAGTGTGGTCCCTCCACTGTAGTTTTCTGCCTGACCCGGTTGCCTCGTCTCCACCGACCCCTGCGAAGCCACTGGTGGGAGTGCAGCTGGGCTTGCCTCTGTCAGAGCTTGCAAGCAGCTGATCTGTGCGGCTGCCCCAACAGCGGATGCTGACTTCTGACCGAGGCAGCAGGGCCGGCTGCGGTGCGGGTCTGAGCGACGCCTGGTCATGCGAGTCTTTTGGAGGGAGGTGGGGGCTCGACAGCAGCTCTGCAGCTGCTCCGGTGGGCAGAGGCTGGGGCAGAACAGGCGAGGCGATGGACGGCAGTGCATGCACAGCGGGTCCCCCTCCATCCAGAGCAGGGCAGCACTTGGGCAGATCAGAGCTGGGGACAGGGCACGGGGCGTGCGAGGTCTGCTGGGAGGAAGCATCCGGGACACGGCACTGACCTGCAAGGGCTGTCTTGGTGCCTGGTCTCCCACAAAAGCACGGCAGGGGCATGGGGAGCTGTGAGCCCTGGCTGAGCCTGACCTCGCCTGGACACCCTCCCTATTCGGCAGAGCAGGAAGCGCGTCCCCACATACCAGCACAGGCTCGGGGGCTGTCCTGAGCAGGGCCCAGCTGGCATCAGGAGGCGAAGGAGAGCTCGTCAGCTGCAAGCGCAGGCCAGCGAGGCTGGAAGAACCCACAGAGCAGCTCGTTCCTCCCCTTGCTATGAATCGTCCAGGGCTCATTAACCCTCTGCCCAGGATGACGGGGGAGGATCCCGCTCTCAGGGCCCTTCTGGGGGCCGCACCGCTGCGGCTCCGGCTGCTCCGACTCAGCCAGAGGATTCGCGCTCCCTGCGACACAGAGACTTTGCACCAAAACAGGGCCGGGGCCGGTCCCCTGGGGCTGGGCAAGGAGGGGCTTATCCCAATGTCAAAAGCAGACTAGGGGAGACGGTGCTTGGAGATGTCGGGTCTCCCATAACTTACCCGCTGTTTGCTTCTTGCTCCTTTGACCCTCCTCTTGCTGGAAGGGTTTGGGGGGCAGTGCAGCCACCGGGACCCATGCAAAAGCATGCTGGAGCTGCCCAACTGGGCCAGATGAAAAGCTTTCTAGCTTGTTGCATCCTCATTGAGGAGACAGGACCACCTGTGCCCCTCACCCTGGCATCTGACCTGGGCCTGCACACACCTCGCCAGGAAAGCTGCCTTTGATGCCTTGTCCCGGGCAGGCAGTGCCGAGGTCTGGCCCTGCGAGTCCAGACTGCTCAGCTCTGTCCAGCACCCCAGGCAGAGCACTGCAGCGCGGGCGTCCAGACACGCCAGGCCAAGGGCAGGCTCTCGCAGAGCAGGCGCAGGTGGGAGCGTCCCTGTTCCTGCCCTTGCACACGGGGAGGGCAGTGCAGAGGCGGGAGGGGATGCCTGCGTGCCCCTGGGGAACGGGGGGGTTCCCGGAGGTCCTGAGCACAGCACAGGATGGGCAGCACGGCCTCCCTGCCCCAGGCTAGTGGCCCGTGCCAGCACGGGTGCTCTGTGCTGTGCATGGGCAGGACAGACGGGGAAGAGCAGAGGAGAGCCCAGGTTGCTCCACGGGGGCAGGCAGGCAGGCAGCTGCCTGTGCTTTCTTGGGATCCACAGCTGCTCGTGTCTGTGGGCGCGGGCTCCGGCGTGGGCTGGGGGTGCCAGCCTGGCAAGGAAGGAGCGC
>JAGPOW010003687.1:913492-941196 GCA_030014935.1 Caiman crocodilus
GCCTCCAGCTCTTTGCTCCTACATCTTCCGACTGGCTCGCACTGCCTCCTAACCGAGCGCGAAGGCGCGGGCATATGGCAATGCATATTTAACTGGTATTTACATTCAACATTGTCTCTGTGTAGCTCTGTTTTCCTTCCCAAACACTTGAATACCTCCAGGCTGCTGGCGGAGGCAACAGAGCCGTGCATGGGAGGGAAGGGAGACGGCATGATTGGCACATCTCAGCCTGAGTCTCCCCGGCCCACGGAGCAGCTCTGGGCTTGCTAAGGCCCATGCAGGCGCCTGGCAGGCAGACCCTCAGCTAGCCGTTCCTACAAGTAAATGAAAGGGTCTTTTACTGTGATTAATGCAAGGCTTCACGGGCAGCTGCTTGCATGGTCCTGCGTGCATTTTTTCCTTACGCGGAAGGAAGCCCAGCAAGGCGGGTGGCCAGACCACACTGCCCCCAGCATTAGGCATCGCTTTGCATTGGAAAGCAGTTCATCTCTCGCTTGCTGGCCCCTTGCTTAGCTTGGCCAAGACCCCCGGGGATCTTCATTCATCTTGAGTCATGACAGACCTAAACAACCTTGTGTCCTCTGCAGGTTTCTGGGACCAACAGACATAATTCAATCGCTGGCATCATGCTCTGTAAATCCCAGCAGTGTCCCGAGAGGAAGGGGCTCGTGACGGCATCCTCATGCCGGTCTCCCTGGGAGCCGGTGCACGGTTTTGGCCTCGCTCCCGCGCTCCTGTTTAGGGGCAGGTTAATACATCCCAGTCCTCTAAGTGGATCAGCTGAGGGCCAGGGAGTTGCAATTAGGGGGCATGTCCTGGCGGGTGCAACAAGGCTCCGGCAAAGCCCCTGCCCCCTTGCTCAGCCATGTTGTGGGTAGCTCCCCATTGCGCAGACCTGAGAAGAGATGGAAAACCTTCTCTGTGGCTTGGACACAATGGGTGTCACTTGCAATCACTTATTGCTCGTTAAGAGATGGGAAAACAAATTAAGAGCGGAGGAAAACTGTTAAGGAACAAACGACTCGCTCCTGTTCCAATTGACTCTGCTGCTCAGTCTCGGCGCTCGAGAGCCATCGTTATTCCAAACATACAGGCATAATAATTAAACATAATTACTTGTAGGTTCTGGGCTGGTGACTATCTATACCTAACGCTTCTAATGAAATTTCTATTAAGGAATACGCCAATGGTTTAATAAATAACAACAATGCCTCTCTGTCTATTCAGCCAGAAGGGCCAAAGAGCACATTGGAAACCCCTGGGGTAAGTCCCGGGCAGGAGGAGGAGGTGCCACCCATCACAACACGTTGCCCCTCTCCCATGCCTTCACCAGGGCACCAAAGTGCTCCACAGACGTGGTCTTAGTCACACCGGCCTGTGATTTTAGTGACATTCGGCTCACATCAGTGTTCCCAAGGCCTGGATATAGGGCTTCTGTCGCTCCCCAAAGCTTTTGCACAGCTGAGCTGGGATTAAAGGGAGGCAGCTGCCTTGGCAGTGAGCCTTGGGCACCTCCAAGCACTGCTGGCAGGGGGTTTGCGGTCCACCCTTTCGTGCGCTGCAGTCCTCTGACTTAGGGATGGCTTTTCCCCCTCGGCAAAGGGCAGTGAGGCTGCTGTCAGACATGCCACACGGCCCACAATAAATTCCACTTTACGGCTCCCAGAAAACCTCCTGGCTCTCAGCAGTTTTTCTGCAACCATAAACAATAGAAAGATGATCAAGCGCCACGTAAAAAGATATTTCTGGTTGCCAACACACTTCTCTGGCAGAGCCGCGCGTCCCCGCACCTCTGCAGAGCGCTGGCTTGCTGCTCTTCTGGGCAGCGTCCCTGCGTCACAGGAAGCAGGGGTGGCCGCCCCCAGGGCAGGGCTCAGTCTCCAAAAGAGCCAAAGCCAGGGCTGCAGAGGAAAGCCAAGGATGCCTTGGGTTGGCAGGCGTTGGACGATCCACCCCCACAGCCCGCGGCGCTAGGACGGGATGCACCAGCTCTGACTGCCCGTTGCAAACCTCTGGGTGCAGGCGGACTTGCAGCTGTGCCTGCTCCAGGCCCCCCTACGAATGAATGGCTCCTTTTGGGCTCTTGGGAAACCCTTGGCGTCACGTTGAGGCCAGAGCCCTGGGGGACGAACCCTCGTCTTGCTCCTGCACGTGCCGGGGGGGGCTCCTCCTCACCCCAGCTGCGATTTAGATAGAGGAGGAGGACGCGGATCCCCTGAGCGATGGTGATCCCACCCTGGGGCACAGTCCATAGCTTTGGGGCCTCGTGGTCTTGCAGCAGGTTATTCTAAGAGCGGGTCTTTCCAAACATCCCTGCGCCGGGAAGTTCCCGAGCCCAAGCCCTGGCAAACGGCAGCGAAGCAGCCTTGTTCTCGGACCCCCTCTCTCATCCTCCTTAGCCCCTGCTGTTGCATGAAGAGCTCAGGCCCACGAGGAGCGTCTCAGAACGAAAGGCTCTAATTGATGTAAGAAAGGCTCTAATTGATGTGATTACGCCCTCGAGTGAGGATGGAAATTGGGTTGGTCTGTAAATTAATGGCACGCAAAAGGTCACCCTCTGTCTGGGGCCTCCCGCTGTCTGAGTGGCAAAGGCTCATCCCTTATCTCCGGAGACAAGCGGAGCAGACGATCGGCCTGGACTCCTATTTAGATGTGCCCCAGCTCCGCAAACACGGCCCATCAGCTCTGGCAGGAGGGCTGGCCCTGGCCAGCGGGATGCATGTCAATGAGGATGGAGAGAGTAATGACCCCCGTGCCCCTAGTCATTAAGGCCACCGAGTGACTTTTCTGGCTGGGCCCCGTCACCTCGTGGCAGCTCCGACTGTCACAGAACAGCGTGTGTGATGCCTGTGAGAAGGGCTGGCCCGGCAGGTCTCTCCGGAAAGAGATATTGGGTTTATCCCGGGGCTGACTGCGCTGGGCGTTGAGTCGCATCCGAAGAAGCACGGGGCTGCTGGTTACACACAACTCGAACGGCGATGAACTCATATCAGCTCCGGTTGTCCTGGGAAAAAGCACTATCCCGGACACTTCCCGAGTCCTTGAAGTGTGGCAGCGGGCTTGCACATCTGCAGGATCCCAGAATAAGGGGTTTTGTCCCAAGAGAAATCCCATCCTGGCCCGTCCTTTCATTTCCATGCCGAGCTTTCTGCCGTCTCCATGGGCTTTTCCATCTCTGACACCGTAATGAAAGAGGGCAATTGGGGCATCAGCCCCAGCAGCGACCCCGACCCACCCCTCCACCCAAACCTGGCCCCTGGGCGGGCGGAGGTGGACCCCGCCGCCGCTGGCAGCGGAGCCGACGACGTCGCTCCCTGGGGCCTCGTGCCAGGATGGCAGCACGGCTGCAAAGGTTAGCAGGCTTCTCCCCATCTCTCTCTCTCCACATAAATGTTAAAAAGCAAATGATTATTTTAGTAACGAGAATGTCACCAGGAGCTCCACTGAGAGAGAAATCACCTGTTTAGCGCGGAACCTTTTCCTTGAGAATTAATCCTAATTTAGGATCCAATTATAAATACTGAGGGTGCTACAACGGCCTGAAACATTAGTCAAGGCAAATTCCATAATTGATGGCTGCTAATATGAAACAGTTTGAAAACGAGGACGCATTTTGTTTTTAAATTCCCCCTCCTTCCCCTCCTCCAGAGAAATCTGCCAGGCTTCGAGCGAGGCACTTCAAGAGAACAAAGACCCTTTGAAAGCGGCTTTTTTTTTTCCCCTTTCAAATGCTTATCTGAAAGGACATCTTTTTCCCCTTAGTTGCTGTAATCATAAAAGCACAGGTGACAAACTGCTTCGTACCAGGCATCATCCATTCTCCATCAGTTTTTTTTAATAAAAAGGCAGCGGCAGTAACAGAATCCCGGCTCCGTAGGAGCAGATGATCCCTATCGGATCGCCGGGGAAAAAGCAAGCCAACAAACTTTGCTAAGTGACAACTTTTATCTCTGGATCTCCCAGCACGGAAATGTCAAGTCCTGGGCGATGGGATCTCGCTGACAGCCCGGGCAGGCGATGCTGCTGGCACTGCGCTCCCAGGGAAAGTGCAGGACACGGCACTTATTACTGGACGTGGCTTCTCGGACGCTGCGGTGATGCTGCTAGCAGTGCCGGGGGGTTGTGCTAAAGGGACGCCTCGGGACATTGCTGGCCGCTGCCCAGGCTTTGCAAATGCACCAAAGGCTGGTGCTGCCGGCCGAGGAGATGATGCCTCTGCATCCGTGCTTTTCATCACTGCACGAGAGCACAATAACTTTTAACATGACAGGTCCAAGTCAGCCCCGGTGCAAATTTATAGGGTAGACGATGTAAATCAGTGGAGCTCCAATAGCCTCCCTAGAGCTCCGCTGATTTACGCTGACTGAAGAGCTCAGCTCACCCCTGCACCGTTGTAATGGGCTGCAGCAGCATTCCCTCAGGGACGAGCTTGGCTCAGTGAGTCCAGTGCTGGGGTGAAGGCCATAAACCGTGCTTGCAAACTTGCTTTACAGTCCCTATTTTTTCCTGCCATGGCATAGCGTGGTAGCATTAATGCTATCACTGTATGTGCTGTAGTCCCGTAGCGGTGGACTACAGGAACGGCGCGTGGCCACCGAGGATGCTATCGCACGGCTCGGTGATTACGCGCACGCTGATGATTGTATGCGTGCCCTCCCCGTGTGGGATTTTGCTCCAGCAGATGGATGGGGGCGCCTCCATCCACGCCACAGAAAAGGAGAGGCCAAGTGCCGATAGGTTTTATTGCTGCTCTGTGTCCCGTTTCAGCCCACCGGCCACGGAGCGGAAACAGCAGTGTGCGACACACGTGAGTGAGGACCTAGCTCAAGTTCGAATGCGCACCCGTCAGTTTGTGTAACATCCTCGCCTTGCGTTTCTGAATAACAGTGACGTTAACAAAAAGCAAAGTGTGCCCCGAAATTGGGGCTGGAGCAGAACTGCACGTGGATGGACATCAGGGGAGGCTGCAAGGCTCGGTCTTGTTCAAGCGAAGCATCCGGCCCTGCTCTCAAATAACCCCGGGCTGCGAGCCGCCCCGCTTCTGCGCTCGTCCCTCCAGCCCGCCCCTGATTCAGCCTCCCTGAGCAAACAGCGAGCCCTCTCCCCAAGGGGCCGGGGAAGCAGGGCCCGGGGGGCCACGCACGTCATGGACATCACTGCGTTTCCAAGGTGACTATCTCCTCGCAAAGTCTTTGAACTCCAAGGTGATTTCTTGTCTCTGAACATGACATCGGGTCTGCCAGCAGTTCCCGGCACAGAGCTGAGATGCCTCTGCTGCCTGGCATGCCTTTCCCGGGTTGCTCAACAGAGTGTTTTGGTCAGATAAGGCTGGGTGAGATAGTCACGCACTTAAATATTTATATCTGTCTGTCTGTCTGTCTGTCGGCATTAACAAACCAGTCACAAATATTGAACGCGCTGTTGCCATGTTTTATTTTTTTCCTGACATGGAAAGGGAGCAGTGAAATCACAGAGAGCCCCTTCGTGCGCTGGGTATCTCAGGAGACAGACAGGAGCTGCAGGCAGAGATACACGGGTCACGAAGTCAATGGGATTTTGCTTTGTGTCCTTCTCAGATTATAGGCGCAGATGCCCTGAAGTGCTGGGCAAGAAATCATGGCCTGGACAGTGGTGGACTGAAACACAGGACCCACCGGAGCTCGGCGGGCACGAGGGCCTGATTTCGATTCCTAAGCAGCTGATTACCCTAGTGCAAAGTGGGCGTGCAAAGCTGCCGTGCCCGAGTGGTGTTGCACGAGGGTGGATGGCTGAAGGTGGGCTGGGAGGGCTACAGCCACCCAAATGCTTCTCCTAGGCCCGTATTTGTGCCTCCGGCGTGACTCTACAACAGCAGGGGCACGGTAACGTGTCCCGATCTCTCTGGGAGGGACCTTCACATAGGAAGGACATAGGTGCAAGCCTTGCACTTAAACCCCCGGCTGCCTTTGCCGTGCAGAAAAAGGAAGGCTTGGCTTCTGTCAGAGCGTGCCCTTCCCCTACGTGCACGCTGCCTCCTGGAGAGAGCCAGCAATCGCTGGCCTCCGACTGCAGTGCAAGGTAAAGAAAATACCCGGGACACGGGAGATGTGTCCTCTTCCATGCTCCACTCCAAAACCATTGCCAGGTTGCAAATGCATCCAAGGACAAAAGCCACTTGAAGGCCAGGGAGGAAGGAGTATGGAGGCACGTTGTAATCTCTGTTCCAAAGTGTCTGCAAGGCCCAAGCCAGGCAAGCGTGAGCTCGGCCGCTCGAGTGCACTGAGCTTTTCCAGCTCTGAGGCTAATAAACCATTTGTCTGTCTGTCCAGCTAGGATCAGACACCACCACCTCCGAATCCTTCAGGGCACATCCGACTGCTCCATCGCTTTCCCTCTCCCCTTCCCCAGGCAACATCTTCTACACCTCTCCCAAACCATCCCCGAGGTGAGACTCTGCCCTGTGCTGAGGACCTCACCCAGGGCTAGGCACCCCATTTTCAGAGGCCAGCTCTGCATCGACCTGCAGGCACGACAGGTGAGGAGTGAGGCCCCTTGCAAGGGCAGACAAGATAATTTGCTTATCCCAGAGCCCATTGCGCTGACACGGCCCTTTCAAGTGAGCAGAGTTAGTGCAAGGCCATTAGGGATTAATGCTCCCCCTCCCGTAAATCTCTGCAGCTTTCCTGCCCGTGCGATGCGCCGTGGGATGGTGGTGCCAGGCACTAATAGCATCGCATCATAAATTCCTTTGCAGGAGCTTAAAAGCCTGTAATTTTGGCTCGGTCGTGAGCTTTAATCTGCGCTGTAATGGTGTTGTTTGTCAATAGCCAAGAGTCACCTCTCAGAGGAAGGGGGTGAAGAGGGATGGAGCTGGTGGCGGAGGTGAGCTGTCACTGTCCAGTGGCTTGTGGTTCGGGGCTGGAAGGCACCTCTCGAGATCATCAGGTCCAGCCCCACTGTGCTTGGGCAGCAATGACTGCCGGAGTCGGATGACCCCAGCAAGGGGAGCATCCAGATGTTTTTAAAAAACCAAATAATGACCCTTCCACAGGATCCTTAACCTGTTAACCAAGGGCAAGGCTTGTCATTGCAAAGCAGCATTCTTCTCTTGGGACTGGCTCGTTCCCTGGCTGGGGTAACCAGCCCAAATGCCTCCTCCGAACTGTCCAGCCAGCTGCATTCCAGATGTGCCGTCGGACAGCTTGTCCCTTCCACACGCCTGGCAGCAGGGAGGTGAACCGTGTCCCCACCAGGAGCCAGCCCGGGGGCGCCCAGCAGGCTCGCGGCAGGACGAGGGGAGCGGCTGTCTGCCCTGCAGCCAGGCTGGCACTGGGAAACGCGCCTGGGGAAGCGACCTGGAAGCAAGTCCGGATCGTCTTCCCAGGCAGGGCTGGCTGGAAGGACTGCGCTCTGCACTCGCCTCCGGTCGGGGTTCCTGTGCTTGCACGGGGGACGCAGTGCCATCCGGACAGCCCCACCCACGTCCTGGCGCGTCGCTCCCTGTGGCCCCGCAGAAATATCCCCGTGCCCAGCCTGAGCAGCAGCAGCTGAGTCTGTGGCGTGGCCTCTTTGCACTGCTTCCCGTGATGCTTTGGAGACTGGTGCTCGTGGGCTGGAGATCGCTACAGAGTGGCTAGACCACAAGTGGCCAAGCTAGCTGACCCTCCTGGCCACAAGCTGGACGTGGCCAAGACATGGAGGGTGTGCGGCGGTGGAGATGCATGTGCCCTGGCACCGATGCACCGTGCCCAGCTCAAGTGGCACCTGTCACTAAATGATTTCCTTCAGGAGCCTCTTTTAAATGCCCCAGGAGCTGGCCGGTGCAGTCTGGCCACCCTGCACTGGCCCCTCTTTCCTCTCCATTTTGTTCTTGGCCTCCTCCATGGAGAAGAAAAGCAAGCGAGAGCAACAGGGAGGGAGGGAGGGACAGAGAGAGGGAGGGAGAAGGCATCTCACTCAAGATCTACAATTGCAAGAGCTTCAGATAATTCAGTGAAGCATCCAAACATTGCACCCCAGGCACCAGCCAGAATTGGGCTACAAATCTGCAGTTTCATCTTCGTAGCGCTGCTATTTCCAGCTTGAGTAAAACCAGCGTTTGGAGGACCGCTTTTCTCGCAGATGTTCTGAAAAATCAACCTCGTAAACCCGGCTGAAAACAAAGAGCCAAGTAAAAGCATGGAGGGTGCCTTCACGAATCAACCCAATAACCTCACCTGGGAAATGCCCATCGCTAGAGAGCATCCCGTCTCCTGAAAGAGCCGCTTAGCTTTGCAGGCCCCTTTTCCTCTGGGCCCGGATTCCCTGCTGGGGTCAGCCCGGTCTGACACTGGAGTTACACCACGCGGATACTGCAGGAGTGCATCAACTCCGCTGAGTTTCGACGTTCCCGGGCGGGGAGTTTCTCTTCAGTGTGCAAAGCCCAGGCACGCTCTGTGGGTGCTGCTGGTTTGATTTGCACATTAGCACTTGTATCCCGAGCGCTGGGAAACATTTTGGAGCAGTCGTGATTGCTACGCGTGTCAGCGTTTCTCTTTCTCCTTCTGTGACATCTCTTTGTAAGTAGGTTTCAAAGAAGACTCTTCCCCCCTCCCTTTGGAAGGTTTATATAAAACTTTAATTATAGTGGCACTGTTTAAAAAGGATCATTACATCTGGTGAACAAGCAGCAGTCAGAAGTGATACACAACTACACCACGAAATATCAGGGTGACAAAATACTCACAGTGCTATCTGCGGCACGTCAGCTCGTTCAGTGCCGGATAACACCTCAATTTGTAAAGACGGCCGCGTGCCATGCCCTATGATAAATGTTTAAATGAGGCATTCAAACGAGTCAGATGCCGAGGAAGGAGCTGATTTATCCTCCTGCAGAAAAACATCCCTGTCGCACCTGCTAATAACCCTGCGGATGATAAAACCCAAGTTTCAAAGTGAGCCTCATTCCACGCTCGCATCTAACCCAAGCGGCGCAGAGGAGATAAAACAGGAGTCGACTGGAATCACGGCTCCAGCCCTTCAGCCCCGTCTCCATTCCCAGGGGCCTCTCTTCCCCAAGTGCCTTTTCCCACCCAATTCTTCAGCAGCCCATCTTCACTCTCTGTGCTCAGGCACCTGTACCTGGTGCGCAGCGGGGCAATGGCAGAGTATTGCGGCCCCTTGCTCCAGGTCTGGAAGTGCAAGGGCAAAGCCTGCTCTGGACTCATGCCACAGCTTGCTCCGTGGAGCGCACGGCACGTGGTCATCCAGGCTGGGGTGTCCAAGGTCATCGGCGTGATGCTGGCTTGTGAGCCCCTGGCTGCAGAAGCTGGTCAGCCTGAGCCACGCTGGACCCGTGGGGTGTTAGGATCTGGGGATTTTTGACTTTAAGATGATTCAGGGAATGGCTTGGCCAAACCATGGGAACCAAGCGTTAGCTGCTAGCAACGCTGCTCCACGGCTGTGGTAGTAGCTCACCCCTCGCTCCGCAGGCAAGGCGCCACGCCAGCCACGTGTGCGACACGTCCCTGCTGCTCCGTACCTCGCCCTGCCGTCCGTCAGCCGCGGGTCTCCGAGCGCTCCACGATGCACCATCCTTGTGCCCGTTTCACACCAAAGGGAACCGAAGCCTAGGGAGCCGGGAAGTGGAGAGGCAACTCCCGAGCCCAGGTCTGAGAGCTGTGCCCACCAGACACGGGGCCTCCCTACATCCCTAAAGGACAACTGCTGCCAGCTAATGGGATTACCCCTTTTGCTCAGTGCCGGGCTGAAGGTCTGAAGTTCAAAGCCTGCAAGCAGTCTGTAGTAGGGCTCGTTACAGACACTGTAGAGATGATACAATAAGTAACATTTGAGGGGAATATGGCAGATAATTGCTGAGCTCAAGAGAATAAATCTCCAACATAAGGGGCGGATGTACAGTATCATAAAGCACAGAACCAATATAACAGTCTACATAACACCATTAGTCTGGGACTAGAGGCGTTTGATGTAGAACAAGAAATGGCATGAGCCAACAGGTCTGCACTTATTTATTTTTTTCCTACATTTAATAAAATGTTCTGGGTGCAGCTTTCTGTGCTCAACGTGTTTTATTGTTTCGCTTGCCCTGAAATGGGACCTGCTGGCGCTTTTGATAAATGGATCGAAAGGTTTGGCTACTTTCGCTTGCAGCCTCCTTCTTCTCTCTAACTAAACAGTGCAACTTCTCGCAGGGCTCTCTCTGCCTGGCGATTGCCGTCCCAGGGCAAGGGGGGCTGCGTGCAGGGGCCAGAGGACCGGGGCAGGGGGCGTGGGAGAGCAGGGGGTCGCTGGGCAGTTGCAAGCGGCATCTGCTCCGCGGAGCAAGGAGCCCGAGAGTGGCACGGGGGTGAGGCAGGACACGTCTGAGGTGTGCTGCCAGGACCAGGGAGAAAGGGCGAGCGTGGAAAAGAGGTGAGTGTTTGCGGGGTATTTGCAGGGAGGGGACTTGTGCGCCAGAGGGCAAAACTCTGCGTGGCCTAGGAGGCCGCGTGCGAGCACGGCCCGTCTGCCACGAGGTGCTGTGGCTGCAAAACCCCACTAACCCCACGGGGAGCACAAAAAATAATCCCTCAGTTAATGGGAGGAGACGAGGAGGAAACCAGGAGAGGAAGTCCTCCCAAAAGAGGATGCGGAGAGGCTCAGGGTCCCCAGGGCCTCTTTGCCACTCTCCAGCGAAAGCAGTCGCAGGTAGTTAGCTCGCTCCCCAGTCGAGAGCGAGCACCCGCGCGCCTACAGTGATGGAAGGAGCAGTATATATTGGCTGTGGAATGACATCCACAGAGTATGATGCCCTGGAGAGGAAGGAAAACAATTAAGGAATTGATAGTTTTGCTTTATTTCTAAACCGACGGAGGCCAGGGCGATGTCTGCTGGGAGAACGCGGCTCGGGAGGCACGGCGAAATCGTCCGCTACGGGGGATCAGAGCTGGAATCCAGCAAAACAGATGAGCTGCCAGCACGTAAACACAGGTCTGCCATGTTCTGGAGCCCGCCCGCAGCCCCGCCGCGACCCGCGCTGAGCGATGTCCTCGGCCGCGGGGGACGGCGCGGCGCTCGCTTGCCGTGGCGCAGCCGGGCGGTGGGTCCGAGTGCCACCGCTGCAGCCAGCGCCGCGCCGTCCGACCTCCTCATCTGTGCAGCAGGGCTGGTTTATCTGCATCACGGCAGGGCCTCCGGACCCCAAACAGAGCAGACCCGGCTGCGGCAGGTGCCTCGAGAGAGACGGCTCTGTCCTGGGCCTGGAGGACTTGAATGGACCAGGGGTTGGGAGAAGGCAGCAGGCGGACCCCCGTCCCCCGAGAGCGCTTGCAGAGCTCGGGTGGAGCGGCAGGGACCCAGCTCTTGCACCAGCCTGGGAAGAGTTGGGGCCGGATCCTGGGGTGCCAACTGGGCTCCGGTTCAGAGGAAGCAGCACACCCAGAAAGCCCCTTCGCTTGCTTCTCTTCCTCCTGGCCTCCTTGTCCTTCTCCCCCAGGCCTGGGCGGGCTGTGGCCATGGCACGCTGCAAGGGAAGGTGTCAGGGTCTGTCCCCACAGCTCCGCTCAGGAGTTAATTCATTTAATGACTCTGCAGATGAAAGGGAGGCAGCGGCGCTGGTAGCAGAAAGCGTCCGTGGCAGCATCTGCATCTCCGGAAGGAAGCGTGGCAGAGCTCTGATTATCCCCCTTTGATGTCGGCAGCCAAGGCTGCATCCGCCCAGATCCCATCTTCTTGATCTTCCCATTAAAGCTGAGCCCTGCCTGACAGGTACCAGGGGCTGGGCTTGGCTCTGGGCTCCCTGTCCCACCTTGCGCGTCCATGCAAGGGGCACAGCAGAGGCACGACCAGGCCTGAGCGGGGGCCCGGGCTGGGTATAGCCCCACTGGGGTCCAGGTCCTCGCCTCGATGCCAGGTGAGGGTCTCAAAGCAGATATTCCTGTGGCCACTTCCTCTGGAGCGCCTGAGTCTGGCCCCCGGCGCTGGAGGAAGGCAGGGTGGGCTTTCTCGGGTGGCAGTGGAGTCCGTGGACATGCATTGCCTGGCTGAACACGCCTGGGAAGGCGCTTCGGCGGCGAAAGCCATTTTGAAAGATAAATGTAATCTCTGGATCTGAATATCCACAAGTGAAATATGGGGGAAAGATAAAAAGAAGCAAAAAGTCAGGGATTCCACACAGCGCCGGTTGCACTTCAAAGGGGACAGGAGCCGGCTTATAGATTTACAGCCAGTTGCGGCGGTGTCTGCGCGGAGCGGAGAGCCAGCATGGGAGAGAACCGGGGAGGCAGAGGAAAGGGAATTTTAAAAGCAGAATTTCAGGCGTCTGTTTCCCTCTGGGGGAAATTACACAGAGAAATAGTCTGGCAAACTACGAAAGGGACTGAGATGAAAGCGCAGCCCAGAATATACATTGCAAATGACATCTGTCCAGGAGGAACAATGCGAGCGCGCTCAGAAATCAGGAAGGTGTTTTTCTGCATGTCCCCGTGGGTTGGTTTCCAGAGCTGTTTTCAAGGCTGGAGACGAGGCCTGGGGATCTGTGCCGGAGGGGAGCGGGCTGGGGCCAGCCGTGGTACCCCAGCACCCCCTCCCTGGGCTGCCGTGGTCTGCTCTTGCAAAGGGGACCCAGGACCACCCCCCTGCCTGCCCGTGCTGCGAGCGCCTCGGGGAGGGGTGTCTTTCCCTGTGCTTTCTGCCGCTCTGGTGTAGCAGGGCCCTGACTGCGCTCGGGGTCTCCCAGTGCTCCCAGCAAGCAGGCACCAGTAAGGGTGCGGTACAGCGGGTGCTTCCAGGGGTGGGGGACAGTGTCTGCATTCGAGATCTTCCACGCGCAGAGCCGAGCCTGCACTCACACGTGCACCGTGCAGCAGCTCTGCTTTCTGCTAAGATAAGATTAACACAGCGCCCAGGCAACGAGAGATACCTCCGCCGGGAGGGGAAGGTGCATGGGCCTGCTCTTCCAGGCTGCAGAGCAGGGCGCTTCTCGTGCTCCCACAACGCAGCAGCTCCTTTGCTGCCAGCTCTTCCCCTCTTGTGTGCACTGGGGCCCCTGCAACGGGCTTGTGCAGGGTATTCTGGCTCTTGAAGGGAGCAAGTTGCCAGTCACACCTGTGCCAGGCTCAGCTCTCCTGCCCAGGTGCAGGAGATGAGTGCTGGAGTCGTGTGATGGGAGCTAGGTTATAAAGGGAGCTGGGCAGGGGGAGCAGCTTCCAGGGGTAGGAGCCAGCTCCAAGGAGGACAGACAGACAGACAGACAGACAGACAGACAGACAGACAGACAGACAGACAGACAGACTCACTCTCTAGAGCTCCTGAGGGGAGACCTGCAGAAAGGGCCCAGCAAGATAAAGGACAGTGCTGCTGCACAGGGCTATGAGCAAAGCTAGGCTGGGGCACCGGGGAGGCAGAGCGAAGGCAGGCTGCAGACACGCGTGCCATGGGGGGAGTTTGCAGCGCTGCCTTGCTGCTATCTGTGCCATTGCGGGAGGACTGCTCCTTTCCCCCACCTCCATGCTAGCTCACCCGGCACGGTAGCAGGAGAGCGCTGCTGATGCCAGGCCCTGGGGGCTCTCGTGTCGGGGGTGCCTGGCTGCACAGAGCGGTGTCCCATGGAGCGTGCTGCCTCCGAGCCAGTTGCTCTGCGGCTCCCTGCTCTCTGGCCTGGGGCGCCTTAGGAAAGGAGGAAGGCGATGCGATGCAGGCGATGCCGCAGCTCTAGCTGGGCCGATTCTCCTCCCAGCCTAGCGCGCTGGGCCAGAACACTCGAGATTTATCACTTGGCAATCACCATGGTAACATCTCCTCGTTACCAAGGACCGGGATGGAAACAAAAGAAGCAGATAAAATATCTCTGGCTCTGTCCAGGCCGGGTGCCTGGGAATGGCTCCTGCCCTGGCCCCGCTCGCCCTGCCCTCTGGGCTCATCTGTGTCTGCAAAACCAAACCCGAGCACGGGGCTGGGGGCAAGTCCTGCAGAGCCTGGTAGCGAGGGGATCGCAAGAGAGGTGCTACCAGTGCAGCCCAGGGCAAGGCGAGAGGGCCTGTTATCGCAGCAGTTATCGCTGGCAATCGGCAACGGTGCAGCGTGCTGCTGGAGGGTCCTTGCCTAGACAGGTTGCACAGCAGAGCAGCCCGAGATGCAAGGCCCTGCCTGGCGGGTGGGGAGCTGGGGTCGTAGGGCCTGCTCATTCTGCACGTCTGCAGTGTGTATGTATAGACATGTATGTATATGACGTATACAGATCTGTCTGCTGGCCTCAATGGGTTTGCAGGATCACACCTACCCCTTTGAAACTCCGAGAGCAGGGCTGTCTGGGGTGTCAGCTCCGTGTCCCGCGGCCTCTCAAACCCTGCGAAAGAAACGGCCGATGGACTTAGAAGCGCGCTCGCCTTTCTGCGCGCTGCGCTCCAGAGCCTCCGAAAATTTCCCATCCGCAGCCCCTGTGCTGAGCTGCCAAATCTGGCATCTGAGTAGCAAGAGCCGGCTGACAGGACCTCTGGCCCCTCTCTGCAGAGAGAACGCCTTAAAAGGATGAATTAAGGCTTTTTAAAAAAAATGGTGGTTGGCTTAATAGAGGAGGGAAAATTACAGAGGTAGAGGGCAGTGGTTGCAGTACGTGCTCGTGGGAGAGACGGAGCCTGGCGATGCGTCCGTGTCGCGCCGCTCGCATGGGATCCGGCGCTGCTTCTGCACCTGGGTCTCGGGGCGGCTGCATGGCCGTGCAGGGAGCCCTCCCTCCCCGCCTCCTTCGCCTCTGCTGGTTCAGTGCTTGCTGCTTCCAGCACAAACCACCGTCCCAGGCTGGATGCCCCGCGGTTTGCATGTACTTCGGCCCAGAGACTGTGAGCTTTTCTCTGAAGACTGCTGGAGGTGACGTCTGCCGGCCCCACAGATATCCGGGGTCTGTGGGAGTGCAGGGGCCACCCTGCACAACGGAGCAGTATCGGAGGCAGGCAAGCGTGGAGGAAGTGCTGGAGCCTGGATGCTGTGGTGCTTTTGCTCCCCAATAAATTGCCCCTGCACTTCCCCAGTCTGATCGGCTTAAGGAGTCAGGTGCTTTAAATGAGTGCTAAAAGCCACGGCGAGCCCTCCCACAGCATCAGGGCTCTGCCCTGGCACCTGTTCACCGAACACGGTTTTGGACCGTCTGCCCGGCG
Organism: Caiman crocodilus; assembly: GCA_030014935.1. Taxonomy (NCBI): domain Eukaryota; kingdom Metazoa; phylum Chordata; order Crocodylia; family Alligatoridae; genus Caiman; species Caiman crocodilus. The sequence continues at coordinate 928,606 of JAGPOW010003687.1, forward strand.
GAGCTGCCGGAGGGGATGCGGGCAGCAGCTGCAGGCCGAGGCAATAACATGAAGTCGGCTGGCACTGGCCTAAGCCGAGCCTCCCTTAGCATGGCTGTTAGATCTCAATAAATATGTTTTTAATAATCAAGCAGTGTTTGTTTAGCATAAACCAACTCCCGACTAAATCGATGTGGACATACAGAGTTAAGCATGGTGCAAAGATGTAATTTAAGAGCTGGCTGGCAAGGTTTCTAGCCAGGGCTGGAGAGGACATAAATCTCTCCCAGTGCCTGCTGTGTCCCTTCGAGTCTCCACTCTTCGGGGCAATGCTGGACTCGGCACCTGAGCTGCTGGCTTAGGTCCGGTTCCTGGAGCCTGGTGAAATGGTTGGTGCTCTAGTGCAGCGCACGTGCCTCGTGAGGGCTGGGCTGCGTGTGGATCTGGGTGTAGGATGCTCCCCTGCGTTCACATGCCAAGCTCCTTCAGCTCCTACTGCCTGCAGCCGGGGTCTGGGGCGGGAGGGCTGAGCACCTGCACAGGTGCTCCTCAGCATCTGAGTCCTTTATGAATGCCGCTGGACCCAGACCAGGCCTGTCCAGAAGAAGCTGACAGTGCATTAGTACCACCCGTCGGAGTCCACAATTTCCTTCCCTTTTATCGATGTTTCCACACTGATGACGGCGAAGGTCTTTCTGTTTTACATTGTTGTAAGATATACGGATCTCATCCTATATAATATGATGTGCTATAGGCATATACCTCTTACATATACACACACACGTGTTTCCACACGCACGGTGCAGCTTGTGGGGCCCTATACACATGCACATGTGTTTGCACATGCATGTTGTGGCTTCTGAGGCCCTATACCTATGCACATGTATTTCCACATGCACGGTGCAGCTTGCGGGGCCCTATACACATGCACACGTAGTTCCACATGCACATTGCAGCTTGTGTGGACCCATATCTTTGCCAGAGGAAAGACACCTGTCACGACTTGCTGATGAGCGCTCCTATCAAAACTGGCCGCTTTGTCTTTCAGCAGTGGTTAGGGGAGATTCACTGAAACTAGACAAACCGTTCGATGCATTTATCAAAGTGTTGGCAGTTCCCAGTTCAAGGCAGAGAGCATTAAATAAGTGCAGAGCTGATCATCAGCCAAAGTATTTTAAACAAATAGGAAGCAGCTGGGGAGGAAGTCAAAGAGCAGGGAGACATCTCTGTGCAGCACTTAAATTGGTGGAACGAGCTGTTTTAGGACGTTGAACAAAAAGGGCTCCAAGAAACCTAAAAATGACTTCTATCAGAGCAGCAGGAAAAGCAATGCTGGAGTTTCCCCTTCCTGGGACGTGCCAGCCTCGTGCAATTCCTTCCCTCTGGGAGTAGGAACCAATTGCTGGAAGACGGGGCATCTCTGCAGGCAGAGAAATTCTGCAACGTTTGGAGTCAGAAGGGCAGAAATACGAAATTTCGGCCCTTTTGATCAAATAGAAATGAACCGACACAAACCGACAGACTGAAATGCACCGACACGCTATCTCGCGTGGAGCTGTCCCTGTTACACGCCCACAGCCTTTGGTTTTCATTCTCCCAAGTGGAAAATTGAAAATTTTTATCAGAATCAACATTTTCTCGCAGCTTCCAAAAAAAAAAAATTCAGTTAAAACCCGCCCATTTGACTAGATGCCCATGAATAAATTGTTCCCCAGGAGCCAGGGAAACTATTGCACCTCTGCGTGCGGGCGGGAGATGGGCTGGCGGGTCGCTGAGCTCGGCAGCGCCAATGCTGGAGCGTCTGTCGGCGCAGGGGGCAGACGAATCGCTGGCTTGGGTCCTAGGAAGAAAGTGTCCTTGCTCTCCTGCGTGGCGCTGCACAACAAGGAGCACTTAGGGGGTGTTACACTTTCCTCTGATGCGCTTGCCGCTGGCCACTGTGGGTGCCCAGAGGCTGGAGCTGATGGGCTGTTGGCCTTTCCTATGCAGTGGATGTGTGGCAGAGAAGAGGCTGAAGCTGGTCTGAAGTCTTCTCCAAAGCAGCCAGCGGCCGGCCCCGAAAGTCTCGCAATGGGGCTGGTGCAGATCCACGACAGCACCTGGGCCCTTGCCCCGCTGGTGACCAGCCTCGGCAGCATCTCGGCCAGTCCTCTTAGCTAAAAGTGCCCCCAGAAGAGATGAGGTGCCCTTTGAAAGGGGCTGCTTTTCTCAAGAGGGGCCTTTTGATAAATGCAGGTTTGAAAAGCAGCTGGTGCCTTTGAGCGGGCAGCGCGATGTTATCTTTGAGGAGGAGGCGCAGAGAAAGGAAGCAGGCCAGCTCCTCTTGGTGGGGACGCGGTGCCGGCGGAAGAGCTGACGCGGAGTCTGCGGCGTTAGCACAATCCTTTATTTTACATGTGATATCTTGTTCAGATCAATATGGATTCCTTGAGCAATTCGGGGGCTTGTAGGCTTCTGATTAGCTGTCCTTTTTATCCAGTTAGATTTGCCTTATCTAGAGTAATTGTTGTTCCAAAGTACATCTACGGCTGCAACGTGACCTTACAGGCAAGGGTACGATAATACGGCACTGAGAGTTATGTAGTGTGGCGGGTCCCCGAGAAATACGGTTTCCTTTCTCTGATTGTCTCCCCCCATCTCCCCACCAAGTCCCTCTGTATTATCTCGCCATAAATTGTTTATGAAAGCTTTTGTTGCCTTCTCAAGGTGAGATGGGGCAATCCGGAAGGCAAATATATAAATCTAAACAGCTTAAAGTCACCAGCAGGAACCATGGGGAGGACGGGAAGGGATTGTTTACTGCAGCCGCTTGCATGTTATAGCGGCCTGCAATCGCACTCCAGTATCTCTTTTGCCTGATGTGCTTTGAAGGGAGTTTATATTAGCCGGTGCAGCTTGTAAGTCTATTTACAGCTTGGGCGTCTTCGGTGTGTTTGTGCGAGATGCTCCAGCCTGAGATTAGTTAAATTGGAAATAAATTGGTTGTTAAATAAAAAACCTCTCCAGATGTGACAGTGATGAATGAGGGAGGCGAAGGGGATGCAGAGAGGTTGCTCCTTTCTTGAGACGCCAACAAAAGTCTTGGCTGTGCTGCTAATGGCACTGAGGAAAACTTTATTTGCCTCCGGCCCAGCCTCCCGGAGAGGAGGGGCGCGGGAAGCCGTCGGTGCCTTGCAGGGCGGGCACGGTCCAGGGCATCGGGCACGACGCGGGAGTGGAAGTTGTCTCCTGTTGGCCAAGAGCGCGGCCGCGCCGGGGACAGGAGCCAGGCCGAGGTCGGAGCGGGGCCTCCTGCCACCTACTCGTGCTCGGCTGCGGTCAGCCGAAAGGGCGTTTGCGAGCGCTGTGCCAGGCGTGCGGGCCGACTGCGAACGGGGCAGCAAGTGTCTTGCAGGTGAGACCTGCCCAGACGGCGAGGGAGCTGGCTAGAGACGGGCTTGACCCGAGCAGCGAGCACCTCGCCAGCCAGCCAGAGCCCTGCAGAAATGCACGCGGGGGTCACAGGGGTGTGAAAAGCAGGCTCCGACTCCCCGTACCAGTGCGCCGCGATCCCGTTGCACGGGGGGCCCTGAGAAGAAAGACCCCTTGCAGCAGCCTGGAGTCAGTGACCTGTTCTGCGCACCATGCAGGAGGCCGGGGTCCCATCCACTGCTTGGCCTGGGATAAGCGCGCCCTGAGGCTGAAGGCCCACCTCCATCCTCATCCCAGGCTGGCAGTTTCCCTGGCTGCTTGTGGCTTTCCCCACCCCGGTCGGCCAATCCTTTCTTTTTCGGACGTAGCAGTGCTGTGGTTTGTACAGCGCCCTGCACAGCGCCGCGTGCGAGCAGAGCCAGCGCACGCTGCCACAGCGTGTGCCGACTGACACCAGGGATGCCACAGGCAGGCGGCACGTGGGCCCCTCCGGGCCAGGGGTCAATTCCCCCCGCTCACTAGCCCCGCACGGCAGCCCTCCGAAACCTGCCTCTCCCCGGGCTGCTTCCCGAAGCAGAGACCCATCAGATCAGGTTGCCGGCGGCTCGGCGCTCCTGGGACTCTCTGCCCCCGCTCCCCGCTCCCCCCGGTTCCTCTGATGCAATCTCTCCTTTCTCCTAATTAGTTCATGGAAACAAATACAGGGCTGACAATAACGGATAGATTTGCTGGGTCAGGCTCAATACCAGTCCCTCAATGCCATCTGACACTGGCACGGGCCGTACTTTGGAAACAAACAGCTCTATTAAATTCCGTGCATGCCTGAGCAGCTCCGGAGAGGCTGTCTCCGCAGAGCACCTACCCGCGCTTAGCCTTTGTCTTCACGCAAGGGGAAAGGAAAAAAAGAGGAGGAGGAGAAGGAGATGATGCTGGCATGTTTTCACCGTGAGCAGACGCCAGCACCTGCCGTGTAGGGTCCTGGCGAGATGAAGGCCCCGGAGTTTTGCTGCAGAGCAAACCGGGGAGGCCAAGCACGGCCGGGGGGTTGCGGCTCAGCTCGCCGGGCTACGGGAGCAGAGGGGGTTTCTCAGCTCATTGAACAATCCCTGCAACGCAGAGTTTGGGGGAGACAAAACACACTACAAACTGGGCTCGAATCTGGTGAGCAGCTTTGGCCAAAAATATAACAGAACCGGGATCAAAAAACCCATCAGAAACATGCAGCAAGCTCCTTCCAGAGTTTTCAGAACAAGGCTTCATGCTCACCCTGTGACAGCTGACCTCCAGGAAGAAAGGGAGCAGATTTGGGAAAGTTTTATCTAGCCCACAAAGGGGGCAAAGCGGTTCCCGGTGAGCTGGGCCGTCTTTCGGACGGATCAGAACTGAACGTTTGGGGCTTTCGCGTTGTGCGATGCACTTGTGTTTGGGTCCAGACCTGCCAGCCAGGATGCGGGGCTCTCTTCCTCTGCCAGGTTTCCAGCGTCACTGCTTGCGAGGACTTTCGGCTTTCCCCTCCCTTCCCCTGCATACCCCGGCAAGGAGCCATGGGCGTCTGGCCTCTTGCTCGGGTAACTCAGGAATCAGGCTGCCTTCTTCCAGGGACCCCGCGAGGTCACCTTGGCTCTTGGCTTTTCCTCTGCCTCTCACTTCCCATTGTTTGCAAATTGCCCGGTGAATCCAGGGATTATTGATTTCATTTCTCTGCTGCTTTTAGGCCCCTTCCACTTGGCAAACTGCGACTTCTCAGCCCGGAGCTGTTTGCGGGTCGTTGCTGTCTGATGGCCTCTGTAAGCAGGGAGCCAGGTCATTAGCTGGGGCAAGACTGCCCAGTCCCTGCAGCTGCCTGGCACCTGCTGCGGGCTCTGCCCGTGCTGCCCCGACGGCCCGGGAGAGAGAGGGGTGCTGGCTGGGAGCGCTGGCTGCAAGGTATTGCTGCTGCAAAGCCATCAGGGGGAGCTCAAACCATTGCATTTTTGTAGGGTCTGCACACCCGGGAGCTTTTCTCCTGTTCTTCCCTTTCCTGCCGGTGAGCGCAGTTAGGTATAAAGCTCAAGCCAAGGAAAACCTTTCTCCTCCTCAGACAGAGCCCGGCGAGCAGCTTTGGTGCTCGGGGCGCGTACGCAGGTACGCAGGTTGGCACACTGCCTGTCCCTGCTCCCGGGGCGTGCTTGTGCGAGTCTCTTGGCCTCCTCGGGCCCCTCGCCCGGCGCTCCCCTGTCCGTCTCTTCTCCAAACGCCAGCCCAGGCGTCTCTCTGTATGTACCTGTATCATCTAACTGGCTCTTGTAATGCTCTGATTGTGTCCATGCACACTGCGCATCTGGTTTCACTAGTCAGCTAGTGTGTACGTGCTGTTTAGATGGGCACATTTACCAGGCTCCTGTACCTACTACCGTGCTGTGACACAACCGCTTCATAAGCACGTGGTCGGCCCGTGGTGTCCGTGGGGGAGGCGTGCCCTTGGCGTGTCTCCGTGCACCTTGCGCCGGGCAGGGCGCACGTGTCTGTCCGTGTGTGCCCTTTCCCCGCCACCTCTCCCTTCCCTGGCAGGGTGAAGTTCCTCCCGACTAATTGGATAATTCCTCCTGTCGGCGCTAGCGGAGCACACTGACATTTCCATTGTCAACGAGATTGTTTGTTTCTCCGCTGTTCCTTTGCACAGCGCTCCTGACATCAAAGCTGAGTCACAACGAGCTCTTCCGAATGATCCTCCGCTTAAGTGACCTACTTAGGCCTCCCGTGTGTGCGATGGGAGCCATTATTGCTGGGTACCATGTGGAGCGTGGCTTTTGGCATTTTGGGGTCAGCCTCAGGTGTCCAGACGGACGCTTGCACGGATGAACCTCCGTGGGCATAAGCAAGACCAACCCCCAAGTGCCTTGTCCTATGCCTTGCCCTTGGCCCCTGTGTTTGGAGAGTGCCTGGGACTGTCTCACCCAGCCTGCCAAATCTACAGGGCGGGAAGCATCTTTCTAGCGTGCGTGTGCGTGTGCAATGTCTAACGCAGCAGGCCCTGATCCCGAAGGGGGGCCTTTGGCGGCTATGCCTCTACAGATCGCAGTGCAGGGAAGCAATCAGAAAGGATCCACTCTCTAGAGAGTATTAGACCCATCCTATTAGACAATTCAGTCCCTGCTGCAGGCTGTTTTGAAAAGAGACCTGCAGAATTGGTGTCATTCGCCTTTAAATTCCATATCATTACACGGTTGTCTCGATAAAACTCCAGCGAGTCACCGTGGGACCCTGCTGATTTTGCACCTATTAAGTTGCCTTGGACTTTTCCATAGGGGAGGATGTTCCTTGTCCACCGGCACTCGAGAGAGCATCAAACGCCAGTAACTAGCGCAGAGGAGCGACACCTCTTCCTCTCTCCGTTGTAACTAGGCTATGATGAAAACTTCGGCAGCCTGAAGTGAAGGTGGCAGGAGAGGAGGTCAGGAAGGGAGGAGGTCCTTCCCCGGGCGTGCCGGGAGGGCACAGGAGGCGGTGTGAAATTATTTTATTATGCAGCTCTAATGAAAAATACACTTGAAAGTCTAAAAAGGGCCTAATGGTAAAGAGTTACTTAATGGAATAAATCACTTTAAATCAAGCAATTATTCCCCCTTAAAACACAAATTTGCTAAAGGTGCTTTCCTTACTTTTTGTCGGTAACCCAAGTGTGATTTGATATGCAGTGAATGGCACCGATCCTGCTGTCATTGAAACTGGTGTCGGTAGGGTTGTTCCCAACATAGCGCTGGTTGGACTGGGGGCAGGGTCTGGCCCCCTGTGAGGGTGGCAGATGTGAGGCACAGGCGTTTCCTTTCCTTTTGGGAAGCAAATCAAAGGCTTGTGGATGGGGCTGTCGGGCTTCTCCTGCCCCGGTCGTATCCACCTGCTTTTATACCCGAGCCCTGAGGGGCACGGTGCCTCTTCTTCCTCTGCGTGTACAGCACCGAGCGCACACATGAGAGAGAAGGCTTCTGGAGGGAGATGCACGTCCATCAGGGATGCAGCTTTCACCCCCGGGGGCTTGCAGCCGGAGATCTGATTGAGTTGGGGTATCCGTGCTTGGCTCTCTGCCCCGTTTGCAAGGGGAATAGAGAACGGGCTCGTTGTCCGCGTTCAATGAGCCTGGCGCCCCTGAGAGTGCAGCGCGATCTCCTGGTGGGCTGAGCTCACGCTGGCCTACAACTATCTTTAGACAGGCAGCACGCAGCCCGACTTCCTCACCTGGGTAGAGACAGGGTGCATCCCTCTGCCCTCGACGCAGAGCGGTGGGATCATGAGCCCAGAGCTCAGCTCACTGTGAGCCTCCCCGTGCCAAGGCTGGGAGCCCACAAACTTCCAGCCCAGGCTCTCGCACGCACAGGGGCTGGTTGCCCACATGCTTGGCACCAGGTGAAGTGAGCGTGCAAGACAAAACGTGGTCTGGCGGCCTATGGTGGTAAATTAGACCACCTCCAGCAGGGCAGCTTCCTAGCTGCAGGAGTTGAGTCACCCCCGGTCCTTTGCAGCCATCCTGGACGCAAGTGCTGGGCATTACTGGGACGGGCACGCAACAGGGAGCTCCCGAAGTGGGCACAGGCCAGCTCCACGGGAAGGGAAGTGACCCTCACCATTCTGCTCCTCTGGCCTGCCACACACAGCTTGGCCCGGGGAGTTAGGGGCGGCACGGCAGCCCAGCACAGCAAGCATTGACTGCAGGTTTGGCCCGGCCCAGCACACCTGCGGGAGCGGCTCCTGCGGCAGCATTCAGTCCTCGTTGCCTTTGGGTTTCTCCTGGGAGAGAGGAATGCTAGAGGTGTGCTAGGTGTGCAGTTGGTTGAGCACCCCTGGCCACTTGACACCTGTGCATTGCTGCCTGTGTCCTCTTGCTGTATCACCCGCTTGTATAAAGCACAAAGCCCGCCCTGGGCATACTCTTTCACTCGGCCCAGGCCCATCACCCTGGCCTCAGCTCTGCTGCCATCTCTGCCTTCCTCCCCGGCCACAAGCTGCTGCATGCTTCTTTGTGGACTCTTTAAATCAACTTGATCCAACCCGACACCATCAAACCACCAGGTTACATAATGTGCTCGCTCTGATTTATACCATTTTGCTGGCATGCACTGGCGTGTGCAGCGCTGCGAGCAGTGCTGGCACGAATGACATGCGTTCCCGTGGTGGGGCGGGTGCACGCGCAGTCTCTGGGGCCTGGCGTGCTCACCCCTCTACGACCCGAGGACTGGGAGTGTGAGGCTCGAGGGTCTTGCTGTGCCACCAGCAAGAGGGGAGCAGATTTCCGATACCCCTGTCCAGTTGCTCGTGAGTTTGAGGGAGGAGGGCTTGCATCTCGCTGCTTGCCAGAGGACGTGGGGGCCAGGAGAAGAGCAACGCTGCCTTTGTTTTGCTGAGCTGCAGAGAGCCGCGGGGTGCTGCAGCGAGTGCAGCTGGGCACATCTGCTTGCAAGCAGCGGCTGGGATCAGAGCTGCTGGAGGAGAGGAATGTCCTCTCTTCAGCCATCGGGTCTGCGCTCGGCTCTGCAGATGCTTTCCTGCACCCATGCCCTGCGTGAGTAGTGGGATGGTGTATCTGCTCTGCCTGTGCACTGATGATCCCGGCATGGGGGACTCCTCCAGCCTGCTACAATTCCTTCTGCTGGGACAGTCCCCAGAGATGTCATCCAGAAAGACCCAGACCTGGCATGCTCCTAATGGTGTGTCCAGTGCCTACGGCATGCCCCGGTCCCCGGTGGGCACCCTCCGGTGCTGTTATCAAGGACAAATAAAGGCCAAGAACTGATTGAAACCAGGAGCAAATTTGCTTTTCTGTCTCCTGGAGGGGGGCGAGGAGACCGCAGCGGGTTTGTAGGCAGGAGCAGGTGGGGGCACGAAGCGGGCGAGCGGCGGAGCTGTGATATGTGTGGTGCTGTTAAAGCTCCCCAGGGCTCCCAGATGCCCGTGCTCGTGGAGGCTGCCCAGCGAGTGAGCAGATGATGCCGGATGCCCAGGTCATCCGGGGTCACGGCCTCCTCCCTTTTCCCCGCTGGCACCAGCGGCGCGGCGCCGATTCCCGACCCCCTGGTGGATCCATCCATCCCCTGGCTCGTTTGTTAAATACCCTGCAATTATATAGCAATAAAAGGCTCCCATAGATTAGCGGGTAATTGCACTTAATAGGAACACAATGGATATTCCTGGTTAACTGTTCGGGTTTGCAGATGGATGGCATCACCCTGGATTTGCCCTGCAGTGTTACCAGCCTGGCCGTGCTCTCATTAACCACTTGTTGCCTGGCTTGGGACCACGTCAGTCATCGGCTAACAGTCACTGGTGCATCTCACAGGCCCGCGGCTCAAAGCCTTGGCAGTGTCGTGCTGCTGTGTCAAGAGCCTGGTGTTACACAAAGGGCTGGGGGCAGTGGACGGGCTGGGACTCCTGGGGTGAGGATCTAACCGTGGTGAGGAAGGACGGCGTGGGCTGAGCTTGCAATCTGCTCGGTGCCGGCGGTTCCCCCAGAGCCTGGGAAGAAACCTTGCTTTCTTTGCAGTCGGTCTGGCAAGAAGGGTGGTAGTCCTGGGAGCGAGGGTGCAGGGCAGCTGGTCTGGGGCTGGGCTCTCCTCGCCCTGTTCAGCGAGGGGATATTGCCACGTGGGAGCACCAGCCTGCCACGTGGGTATCTGCTACCAACCAGCAAGGAGCGTGGGCATGCAAACTGAGCCCTCCGACCCATCGGCAGGTGAATGCAGAGCTGCGAGAAGCCCAGGGAAGCTAAACCAAAGGTGCCTCCAAATCAAGTCGGGGCAGGGGCCCGGCTCCTGCTTCTGAGCAAATGGTGGAGGAGACATCGATGCGTGTAGAGAGCAGGGTGGGAAAACCCACTGCCCTGCGCTCCCGCAGCTGGCGCTGGAGCTGTCTGGGGTGGAGGAGAAGGCTCATCAGCTGCAATCTGCTCTACCTTGCTCAAAAGAAACGCACTTGCAGCCTCAGAAGTTCCTGTTACAAGCACTTAGACACCTTATTAAACACCTCGTATCTGTTCTGACAAGAACTTCGGCGGTGGCTGAGAGCTGCTGCAGCCGCTGAAGGTCAGACCGCTCCAGAGACGCGCGCCTCTTCATTAAATTGAAGGCATGACACGAGCGGGGAAGGGGAGGGCAGTGCCCGGGCACGCAGCCCCGAGGTCCGGGCACCTGCAAGGACGGGCTGCCACGTGCCCACCCAGCTGCGCCGCATGCCAACAGGCTCAGGCTGAAGGGACCGGCTGGACGGATGTGTGCAGACGCAGACGCACACGCGAGAGGCAAAGTGTCAAAGACACGCTTGACGAGGGGCACTGATGGCACACGGCGACAGGCACGCAGACACAGGGAAGCATGGGCTGGAACAGCCGCGGGGCTCACATAGTGTTGGTAATCTCCCAAGTCCTTGATGCTGGAATGATGTCCCTGGTGATGGTTTTCACTGGAGAGGGCTCAAAGCTTTGCAGGAGAGGGGCAGGACATCCGCAGAATCGCTGACCGGGGGGCTGGGCTGCCCTTCATGCGCTTTTGGGTTTTGAGTCCACGAGCTGGCTTGGGTTGAAAGGCCTTTCACAAGATGCATGTGTTAATGCTCTTGGGGGAAAACGCCTGCGTAGGCACAGATTCTCCCCATCAGAACAAAATGCACGCAGGGTTTGTTGTGAGGGAAACGCTTGCTGTCTGTTCAGCTTTGGTGTGAAAACATGAAAGGAAATACATATCCTTTCCAGTTTCTAGAGAGACTTTTTCTGCCTGTTAATCTTGCACCCGGATTGCAAATGCACATACATGTATAGGGACACACGTGCATGCGTGCCTGTTGTTTATAAGGCTGCGTGTGCATGTGTTTGTACATGCACACGTGGGAGCTTTCTCTCTTCCACCTCCTTCCAGAATGGAGCTGTAACCCTTGCTCCGATGCCCGGCACTGATGGAGGGGCAAAGGCAATATTACCCAGATCTCTGCAAACCTGCTGGGAACTCGGTGATGCGCCCGCGACAGGGGAGCAGTGCTTGCAGGAGAGCCAGACGGCCAGGGTCCTCTTTAACCTGTTGTTCCACGAGCATTTGCCTCGACAGGAGGGCTCTCGGGGGTGTCTGTGGGGTAAATCACTGTGCAAGGGCATCAAAGACTCAGCGCAGCGCACAAACCCTCCGTCCCAGCTGGCTGTAGCTCTCCCCACCCTGCCAGCCTCAGCGCTGAGCGGATGGGTTGAGCTGGTCATGGAGATCAGATATTGAAGAGTTTATCCTCTCGCCCTCAGGTCCCATCCACCGCCTTCCCCGAGGGACCCCGGGAGGCTTCTCCAGGAAAGAGATTATTTCAGGTCTGATACCCACCATCAGCTTGGAGAGAGGGTGGGTGATCCAAACTCAGCCTGGCAGATGGAGGCAGCGCGCGCAGGCAGGCTGGAGCGTCTCTGGCTCGCAGCTCCGCGCACACAGCCTTGCAATCTTCACAGCATTTTCTGTGCATCCCACGGGCTTCCCACGGACTCACCTGGGTAGCGTGCCGTGCTCACGGTCGTGCTGCACCTGGGGAGCGGGGCCAGCGGGATCTCAGTCAGTCTCCCGGCCCTCCCACGACCTGCAGCGATGTGGGGAGCAGTAAGTTGAACCCCGGAGGCCTGGACCTCAGCCCTGCGCCCTAGCCAGGACACGAGCTGCCACAGACCCCGAAGCCACTGGGCCTTCCCTGCACAGCCGGGCCGGGCGATGCTGATCCCCCAGTACAAAGGCTGGCGAGATGTTTTTCGTGCTGGTCAAAATACTTCCGCTTCCCAGCCAGAAGTCAAAAGATCCCAGCGAAAACAAACACTGGGAATGCTTCTGGTTTTGTCCAAAAAGCCATTTTTCAAGCCCCAAAAGGGGCAGAACCCGCGCAGGTCCCTTATCGTTGCCTCCGCCGCGGGCGTTGACTGCGAGGTTACGGAGGGCGTAACAGCTTCTCCCAGGCTGTCGGAAGAGAGACCCTGGCACCTCATCCCTGTCCTTCGTGGGGGCTCATAGGAAGAAAGGCCATTTTGTTTCTCCACCGCCGGCTCTTTCCTGCATCCACCCAGTAAAACCGACCGCTGGCTGCGTCTACGCGGTGAATGCCATGTGCTCTGGAGGGGTTCATGCAAGCCGGCTGCATCCTGGACCTGCAGCTTTCCGAGCCCAGACATAACCGCTGTTGCATGGTGCTTTGGGCAGGCTAATTAGCAGGGGGCAC
>JAGPOW010003687.1:941296-954957 GCA_030014935.1 Caiman crocodilus
GCTGCTCCTGGTTTCCGCTCGGCAGCACCGCGAGGAGGAGACGGCAGCCCTGGGGACGCCCAGAGCTCGGCTGCTCCGTGCAGGCCACAGCGCGAGCACGGCTCAGTCCCTTTGGGGATGATGGAGGGAGAAAGCTGGCGGGGGACATGGCTCTGTTCACAGGTTTCACCTTCCTCCTCTCCTCCTTGGGCTGCTCCTCTTCCTCCCTGCATCCCTCCATCCTGCCCTGCCTGTGCTGGAAGTGCTGCCTCCAGGAGAGCCTGTCGTCCCACCGCAGTCCTTCCCCGTGACGCCCCTGCCTCGGTGCCCCTCATCCCGCCACGCGTCTGCTTTTCTCCTGCACGTGGAGGATGCTCCTCGCGGTCGATAAGCTGTCGGTCTCCTGCGTTGTGAGCCCCACGGGCTGCCAGCAGTCTGGCACATGCCAGCAGCAGACGGGCACTGACCTTTGCAGCTCACAGCAGGCGGTCGGATAAACAAGCCCCTCACCCTGAACTCTGCTGCCATCTTCTCTTACCGGCGGAGTCTGGAACGGAGACATCCAGGAGCTCGCTGGCCGGTGGGCAGGCGTGCAAGCGCTCCCCGCACGCTCCGGCAGGGTGGGAGGGCAGCGTGCATGGTGGGCTTTCCAGCTGGGGTTTAACCTTTTGCCTGGGAATTGCTGTCAAGGGAGAGATCTGGGGCTGCTGAGCATCCCTGAGCATTGCAGGGAGGGGAACAGGAGCTGGGCAGGGGCTTTGGGAGCAGGGCGAGTCGTGCTGGTGGCGCAGGGCAGTGGCAGGCCTGCTCGGACCCCTGCAAGTGGGAGCTTTGTATTAGGAGGCTGCAAGGCTGTGGCCGCCCCTGCCTGCTGGAAACGGCTGGGTGGGCAGCAAGAGTGGAGACACAAAGAGACCCGGTGCTTAACGAGCTACCCTGCAAACAACTCCCCACGGGGCCCCTGCAACCCCGTGCCTGTGGGTGATGAATGTGACCACTACCCAAGTAAGACCCGACCACAAATCTGGATTCTCTGGACTGGCCACTGCTCCCGGTCATGAAGGGTCTCTGATAGCTATGAAACGTGCCCTTGGGAGCCCGAAAGGGGATGCAGGGGGAACTGAAGCTGTAGCAGACACCCATCTTTTGCCCTTCGCTGCAGCCTGTGTGCCTCAGACCTAATGCACTCTACCCCAGGGCCCCGAGCAGGCTCCGACCTCCGTACCCATTGGCGCATCTCCATGGAGCCAAGGGAGCGGCTCTGCTCCGTGCCAGCGATGGACGTGCCCCAACTGCAGGTCTAGATGCCTTTCCTGGCGTGGTCCTACGTACGTGCTGCAGGACTTCTCCAAAGGAGCTGCCATGGCCTGGGTCTGCCCTATTGAAAGCAACTTACTTGCTTGGTTAAGAGCTTCATAAAGATCCCCAAGGGTAATGCTTCGTCCAACAAGCGGTGAAGGGTTAAAGCATCGCAGGCTCCATTAATAAGTGACACCCACAAATCATCCCCAAGGGCCATCACAGCCTCATTTTGCTATAGTAAATATATCTGGCATTACCTATTCCGGAAATACATGCGACTAGTCAATTGAGAAAGGCGTCTGCTGATGGCAGCATGACAAGCAATATCCATAACTGCTTGTAATCTTCCTCAGACATTCAATTGCTCCAATCCAGCTCCACTGAAGATGAAGAGGCTCCTATTATCTTGAGATCCCTCTGCCACCGATATTGCAAACTGATGCTGACATGCGGCCCGGGCACATTCAGAGCAACGTGCTTATTAAAATATGTATTTTGTCATCTCTGGCAACACAATGGGATGGGGGAAGGGAGGAGCGCCACGGGGGAGGAAGTGACAGGACTAAGCGGCCTCATGCCCCTGACAGGGGGTGTAAAAGAGATGCCACCCTATGCATTAACAGCGAGGGTATCCGGCAGCGAGGCCATGCCTTGTCTATCCCGAGCATGGAAGATGGGATGTGGGATGGCCTGGCCCATTGCAGGAGGCGAGGTCGCGGGTCTATCAAACCCAGCAGCTGCAAGCAGACTTCACTTGGCTGCTGGAGAGTGCAGAGGGGAGGCCGGGAGGCGTAGGAAGGGCCCAGAGCAGCGATTGCACTTGGGTCCCGCACTCTGCGATCCCGCACCCCGGCACCACCAGCCAGCTCACGACCAGCCTGTCCTTTCGCCTCTGCGGCTCGGCTGCCGAGTGCACTGAGCACGGCACGAACCTGATAATCCTTGGAGCCGGACGTCTCACCGCTCAGCTGCATTTATCTCAAAGCTTTCCATGCTTTGTGCAAGTGCCTCGCTCCTGCGGGCAGGTAAAGTGGTTCCTTAGCCCCCGGACAGGGCCGGAGCACTGGAGAAGTGAGTGGGCCGCCTGCCTGGCTAGGAAGGAGCACTTGGCCCCAGACCCCCCCTTTAACACAGCTTCGCTGGACCGATTCAGTGTCCCTTCCGCTTGCTTCATCTTTTGCACCAGCAATGTGAGTGTGCAGGGGGTGTGCATGCCACCGGACTGGTGCAACAGGTGCACGACTCCCTCGGAACGAGTGTGCAAGGTGCATGGGGGCGCACGTGGCCGCACGCAGCAGGTAGAGCTGTCTCCGGACTTCGGGGTAGCGTTGTCCTCTCAGACGCATCCAGAAAGGAGCTGTTGCTCTTGTTTGAAGCCTGTTTGAATGCCAGCCCTATGATGTGCTCAAATAATATTAATAAATACAACAGCAGCCACAGGGAGAACTTGGTATTTGCTGTAAATGCAGCATCTAAGCAGAGACATCATTTTGTCTTCCACAGTTTAACACCATTCATAATTTTATGTTTTAAGAGATTTCCCCCTAGGGCTCTGAATCGCCTTTTTTTATTTGAGGCTATTCCCAATTACCCGCTGTGCCTTTTAAGGGCCGGCTCCTGGTTAAACACATGCAAGACTGACTGGTTTGTAACAAAAGCGCTGTCGAGACACAGAACATTAAGCCCCTCACCTCCCTCTTCCCAGGTGTCTTAACGAGACCTTTGCCTCCCGGAGCTGGGCCGCGTTTACTCGTGCCTGCCAGCCGGGCCCTGCACCGAGCAATTCTCCTGCCTGATGGATAATTTATCACAAGGCAGGGGCTGTGCAGCCTTTCTTCTCCTTTGAGGGGCTTGGCAAAGCGTCTGTCTCTCTGGCTGCTGCATCCCTCGGTGTCCTTTTGGATTTAACTGTGAAGAAATTTCTCTGTCTTCTCCTATTCAAATCCCCCTTCGACTCCCCCTCTCCATCTGAGCTTTCTTCCTCCGGCCCCTGTGCTTTATCCTCCCTCTGCTCCTCTAGGGAAGGGTTTTTTTTTAGTAGATGCCACATGCACCTTCTTTCAACTCAGGCAAACTTCTGGCGACTCTGCGTCCCCAATGGTCCCTCGCTCTCTCATTTGGAGAATGAAAGCGCGCTGCCTTGTTTGCTGGCAGAAGAAAGGAATCCATTTACATGTGCGCAACATCTGGAGCGATGCCTTTGCAGCAAGCTGGCCCCAGCTGAGTGCCGGGGGTGGCAGGGTTGTCCCTGGGGGCTGCCAGGTCATCGGGCCAGAAACGGCCCGCTCTGGGCTAGCCAGCGAGAGCGAGGCACGAGCCGGATGCTTCATTGGGGCACTTAACACGTCCCTCACGCCCGCCTGCTGCACACCCGGTCACTTTGGACTCGTACCCCACATCCCCGAGCTGCTGCTTCGGGCCTGTGGATAAGCCACCCGTGTCATGGCATAGCATGGGAGTGTCTGGGAGCTCCAGCCAACGATTTGGACCTCGCTTCATGCAGAATAATGAAGAAGAGAGTCCCTGGTGGGGATAGCTCACTGTCCAGAGACCCCCTGTGTCCTTTCCTTGTCCCCCATTGCTGGGTTGTACGCGCCTTGTGATGGACCAGTACGTGCCGCGGCGGAGAAACGAGCCCTGGGGAGCGGGAAGGGCAGGAGGAGGCTGAGAAATATCAGCGAGGGTGGGCAGAAGTACAGGGTCCAGCCCCAGCGAAACAGCCCGCCCCAGGCGTGCCCCTTGGCGCAGCCTCGCACTCTTCTTGTTGCACCAGCGACCGGCAGTGCGAGGGACGGACCGCGTCCCCGTGCGCTGTCGAGAGCGAGCCCGGAGGGGCTTTGGCCCCTGCAGCTCTGCGGGGCTTTCCAGCGCTCCCCAGATGCCCACAGACGGGAAGTCTTTGGCGGAGGGCGAAGCGCCGATGCCCGCACAAGTCATTAGCAATTCCACTTCTTAAATCCTCGCAAAGTTAGGGAGCTGTGGAAACTCTATTAGCCGGAAAGATGAAAAGAGGTCAGGCAGCCGCCGAGACCCCGAGGCTCCAGACAATAGCCTTATCGTCTCCAACTAGTCAGGGTATAAGGAGAGGATTGGATGGTATCATTCTAATTTACACGGGATTTTGTTTCCTTCCAGGTACTTAGCATGTGGATCTGGGTGATATCAAAGGCAGAGCATTATACAATAAATAGGCTTAACCTCTATCTTGCTCACTCTCATCTCGCTGTCTCTTCATTGAGGCTGCGGGAAGCTGAGGCTGCTAGGGTTGCCATAGTGACCAATTAGGATTACTGAAGTGTTCCTGTAAAGCAAGGAGACCATATTGATTCCTTGCTCATGGGGGCAACGTATGGGGGAATGTCCCGGGGGTGCACGGCGGCTCCGCACCAGGGCCCGGGCGCGGGAGAGCGAGGGCACCGACTCTCTGAGAGGGACAGTGGGGTCCGTGCCACGTGGGGCTGACGCTCTCCACGCCGAGGGCCGGTGCACGTGCACGCTGCGTGGGTGGTGGGGGTGCCCCACATGCACCGGGTTGCATGACGATGCACGCTGGAAAGCCATGTTCCTGGCACCGTCTATCTGCATGTTGCAAAACGGAGGGCGAGTCGCCCAGACCGGGCCCTGCACAGGGACAGGAGTTTGCCATTCGTCCTGAATCGCAGCATTATTTGCAGCAATTCTCTCACCAGTTATTTTCTGTACGCTCTGCCGCGGCCATGGCGAGCAGGACAGCGGTTTTGGTTAAACCCTGAGTCCCAGGGTCTTGGTTTTGCTCCGGGAGCAGATGTGCACAGCTCCGCCAGCGTGGCTTCGGGGGCCCGAAATCTAGTGACTGCAAACAGTCTTCGTTGCCCAGGAATGCCCTGCAATATTGGCTCTGCACCCCCCGTGCACGGTGCTGCCCGGAAACCCGTCTGCAGGAAGGCTGGGGGAAAAGGATCCCGATGGGGCACAGCTGCATGGGGGGGATTTGTTTCCAAACTGAGCAGGGCCACAGCTACCCCTGCACCCCCTTTTTATTCAAATGTGGGTTGCCAATGAATTTTCTCACAAAACCAAATTCCCCGCCAGCGTTGTTGTTCACAGCAAACGTGTCGGTGCCCTTAGGCACGTCCTGTCTTCCCGCAGAAAAGATCCTTCCTGCCCATCCCAGACTGCAGGGCTGCGTCACTCTCGCTGGATTTCCCATTTCGATATTTTTGGGGGAAAAAAAACCCCAAACAAGTTTAAAACGGCTGGTATTTTAAAACCAAAGTTTATTTTTCCCCCATTCAAAATGAAGGCAAAACAGAAATCGATGTGATTTTTCTTAAATAATAATAATAAAAATAATAAAAAAATTGGAAAGACGTGACCGACCCAGTGAACAACGTTTTGCTTGGAGTTTCAGCTGGTGACCTCGGTCAGGACTTTTACTGTTTTGTAGAGGACACAAACGGAGAAAAAGGGCTGATCCTGCTGGAAGGAGAAGCCGTTCCCTCCCGTCTCTCCAGTGCCGCGGGGCGCTCGG
Source organism: Caiman crocodilus (assembly GCA_030014935.1). Classification (NCBI taxonomy): domain Eukaryota; kingdom Metazoa; phylum Chordata; order Crocodylia; family Alligatoridae; genus Caiman; species Caiman crocodilus. The sequence goes on from JAGPOW010003687.1 coordinate 947,088, forward strand.
GGAAGGCTGGGGTCCCGAGGTGCCGGTTCTGCACGGTGGCGCGCGCCGCCAGCTCCCCGGGAGCCCCAGCCTGGCAGCCAGGAGCACGGAACGGAGCAGCAGGAGTTTTTGCTCGTTAGCAGAGCCGGGAGAGACGGCTCCGATCACCGGCTTGGCTCTGTGCCTCAGTGCCTCCTCCAGCGTAATGGGGATAACGCTGCCTCCCTCCGTCACGTGGGGGGCAGCATGCACTAATTGCTCGGTGACAGCGAAGCGCGCTGAGCTCCGAATGGAAGGCACTAGAAAAGATCAAAGCGGCAGAAGAAATGCGCGGGCCTCCCTTCCCTTTCCTTCCCTTCTCTTTTAATTATCTGCCACATCTCAGGTGGGCACGTTAATAAGGCAGCAGGATGCCGGCTCAGGTGATATATTTGTGGGGATTATCGCATCCTCAACCCTCCTGCTTGTAGCCTCGTCTCGCTGCACCCTGGGGCCCTGGCTGCGCTCCGCCCCCCGGGGTGACGCGAGACCACGGGCCCAGGCGGGAGCCCAGTGCCTCGAGGCCTGACTTTTGTGATGCACTACATCGGAGCAGAGCGGGGCTTTCAAGAGGTGCTTCTCCCACAAGAGGCGGGGATCAGATTTAATTGGGGTCGAAAGATAATGTTACCCAAGGAAAGCAGCCCCCCGGGAGCGCCCGCTGGGACTGGGGAAGTGCCTCCCCGACGGCAGGAGAGAGCAGGAGCCCGTGATTAGGTTTGCCACACGCGTTATGAAAGTGCCCGCTGGGCCGGTGTGACGAGTTTTCAGCCAATTAATCCACCGTTTGGGACGGCCTCCCTTCTTGGGGAACCGCTCGGACCTGGGGAGGTGGGGCAGCCCTTGGAGGCGGTGCTGCCGGTGGGTGCGCAGGGCCAGGTGCCGCAACGCTGCCCTCACACGTTTTGCCTTGGCACGTGGACTGCACGGTGCAGACGTCAGCATGTGCTGTGGCCACGGCCTCCCCGGGGCAAATGCATGGCGCTTTCTCGGGCCTGGGGGCACGTGCTCGCAGCAAACTCCCCGCCGGGCTGTGCCCACGCCCGTGCACTAACGGCAGGGCTTCGCGCCTGCGCTCCCACGTGCAGGGTTGTCCAAGCATCGTGCCCGTAGCACTGCACTGGGATTCCTGGCTCACGCGGCGGCTTCTTTCCTTCGCAGGTGTCGAGCCATTCACGAGGGTCGCGATAACCAGCGTTACGGTCTCAGAAAAGCCAAGGGCGATGCTGTGCGTGCTCAGGCACCTTGTACTGGCATCTACTCTGTTAACTCCTCCCGCGCGTGCCGACACGCGGCTCACCTGCTATGCCAGGAGCGAGCTGCCGTGGGGGTGAAAGAGGACGCACCGGAGGTCTCTAGGAAAATCCTCTCTCCCTAGAAGTCCCACCTGCTTTTGCAGGCTGGCGGGGCTTGGGGCGCTCAGCAAAGCGGCCCGTTCTCTCAGCATCTGCCTGACGTGCGCGGGTTTCTCCTGTTACAAGCAGAGATGCCATTTTTATAAGCAGCCGTGCGGTTTCAGACCTGCAAACAACAGAGCGCGGAGAAGAAGGAAGGAAAGGGGCCGGGGAGCATGAGCAAGCTGGAAAGGGGACCTCGTTAGCCTTGATTGCACCTCAGGGCCCCATGGATCCCAGGAAATTCCCCGTCGCGCAGCCAGGAGCCCAGGGGCTGGGAACACGGCTCGCAGATGCAGTTACCGTACGGCTCTGCCGGGTTTTGCACGGGCCCAGCTGCCTGGGGATCGCGTCCTGAGAAAAGACGGGCCGTCAGGGGCGTGCACGGGGATGTTTCCCGTGACACCAAAGCCAGGGCACGCAGCAGGTGCCAGGTGTAAAGGGAATCGAGCGGTGCCAACGTGTCGGCACAGCAGGGTCTCCTTTCCTCCCCAGGCAGCTAATAACCAAGTGGCTGCAAACCTGTCTCCCTCTGTGGGATTAATTCATTATTATAAATCCCATCATGGTTCCGTCAGCTCCGAACGCTGGAATTTAATACTCAGCTAATGAGTCAAACGCTTTCCTTTCCTTTCTGTGTTTTTTCCCCTTCCCTGAACACATCTGAGCCTGCAGGTGCTGGGTAATTAAACCGCGCTCAGCAGAGCTCCGCGTCGGATGGGCTGGGGCCGGAGCCGGGAGCCCCCGAGCCGGTGGCTGCCCTGGCGGGCACCCCGCGTCTGGCCCGGGTGCAGCATTAGGGGAGGGGGACCAGTGTCCGGAGAAGGCGAGCTCCCCAGCGGAGTGGGAGGACCCCCGGGCCATTCAGAGCTGCGAACAAGGGAGGGAGTAGGGTGGGAATGAGGGAAGGGGAGAGCCGTGCCCCGGGGATGGCCGGGCACGATCCAGCCTGCCGAGCTCAGCACTGGTACGGTGCCAGCTGCCGAACCGAGGTCAAAGCCCTGCCGCGCCGGGGGCTGCACGGGCACCCTGAGGCCGTCCCTGCCCCGAGGAGCCTGCAACTCGACAGACGGGAGGAGCAGAAACAGGGTGACTTGACCAAGGCCGCGTGGCGGCTCCGTGGCAGAATTGCAAGGGTGACGCTGGAGTGATTATTTCTGACTGCTGTATTCAGAAATAATCTGAATATTCAGGCTGGGCTGTAGACATGCCCCGAGGGCTTCCTGCCATGAGAGGGGGCTGCCTGGCACCCGGAGACAGGCTGAGCCGAGCTGGACGGGACGGTTGGGATTATTCCCAAGGGACACGAATCCCAGACTGCATTTACTGCTGGATGTACAGCAAAATCTGTTTGAAAAATGCCAGAAATGCCTGGCGGACTGCAGCGCCGTGTTTCGCCCAGCTCTGCCCTCGGTCACGCCGGGGGAACGCGACTGCGCTGAAGCCGCGCGGAGAGGAGAGGAGAGGAGAGGAGAGCAGCACCCTGTGCACCGTTACCGTGTCCTCTCCCTCCCCGCACCCCACAATACAGCAGCTTTGGGGCTTGCATATGTTTAAAGGGAGGTTTAGCCATGTAATGAATTTAGATTTAATTTGCAAGTGAAAAAGATCGCTTTCTTTTGTAGCTTACGCTGCAGCCCAAATGTCTAAGCTTCTAGGGTTTAAGTCTAATTAACTGCATTTCACAGCTTATTTAAAGAAAAGAATGGAGGCATTAAAATTGTAAAATCTAATTTTTAAGTAAATCTTTCAGCACAAAATTAATGTCGCAGTCTCCCAGCCGTCTTGGCAATATATCTCTTGTCTTCAAATTTCAAAATGAGCTTTTGCAAACATGAAATTATTCATTAGACCGTCTGGTAAAAGGATAAATAAGTGTCTCTTCACATCCAAGATCTCCCGTTTCCTATTTAGTCAAAGACCGGCTTATTCACTCCAGTGACTAAGTGCTGATCAGATCTCGTACAATGCGGGCAGGTGAGCGGGAGGGTGGAGAGCGGGGAGATTTGGGCGCCCAGGTGAATGCAACCTGCGGGCTTTGGGCAGCGGGAAGGGGGCACGGTGCTGAAGCTCAGGGCGCAGGGAAACCCTAGCCACGCCGACCGAACGGTTGTGGCGGTGTCTCGGGCAGACGGTCTCCCCTGGCCGTGCCTGCTGCCCGCTTGTCGAAGCCATCGCCCGGTTGCTTTGGGATGTCGCCGCTTCTCCCTGCAATTGCAGCTCGCCAGCTCCGTGCCGAAGTCCTCCGAAACGCCGCGCCACCCGGGAGGGATAAAAGAGCCACCCACCGCAAGGGCTGCACCGGGGAGCAGCCAGCCCACGGACAGCCTTCATCTCCCTGCGCCGGCGCTGCCCTTTCGTTTTCTTTGCCGTTCCTTTCTTCCCGGTCTGAGCTGAACTCTTGAGACCGCAGAGCTCGGGCAGTAATTAGACCCAATGAGTTCAGAGTTCATCTTCCCCGGCCATCCCGCGCCTTTCCACCCGTCTGAGGGCTCGGCTTTAAAGGAAATGTGTACAAACCCTCCGTCCAGGGCAGCCGTCCCCCTCTGTACATCTAGGAGAGCATCAAACACCCTTTACGGTTGTTAAAAATTAAACACAGGCTGAGCCCTGGACAAGCAGGTTCTAAGGGGCTTATTATTCTGTGTTGCTCCTTGCAACGGCTCCACCACCAGCCGGCTCTAATTGGCGTCTGCTTCGTCCGGGGAGACGGCGCTCTGCCGAGGACTTGCGGAGCCGCGTGGCCTTTCGAAAAACGTAATCAGGACGTGGCCTGACTGGAATCGGAAAGAGGCGCCGGGTCAAACGGCTCCGCCGGGGCCACGGCAGGGCTGCTCGTATCCAAGAGGCCTTTGCAGACTTGAGCTCCCCCGTCGTTGCAGCCAAGGCAGGCGCTGCAGGCTTCCTCTTTAAGGACATTTCCGCTCGGGGCCGCTGCAGGAAGCCAGCTCCTGCTGCATTTCCAGCTGTTAGGCCCAATAACGCGTCGTCTTGAATGCCGCCCATCCCTTCTTTCCAGGTCGGGCGTCCTGGATTCCCGAGGGACGCGTCATCGTCCACGGGTCCGAGTTGTCTTGACTTCTGGAAGCTGGAACCAAAGCCAAATTCAACCTCTTTTCAGTTAATCCATTGATAGCCGTAATCTTTTGAACCTCTGCGAGAGTGCCGGCTGATCTAGGATGGCCTCGGGATCCTGGTCGCGCTGTGACGCTCGACACGGTCTCTCAGGGCTTCGCGGGGGCACGGGGCAGGACCTGAACCCGCTCGGCTCCAACCCAGGCACTTCAGAGGACCTGCGAGCAGTGCGGGGCAGGTGCACACAGCAGAGCCGGGTCAGTCCCCTCTCGCAGGGGACGGTGGTGTCGCACACGCACTGTGCGCTCCTCCGTGCGTTTGGGAGTTGCAGGGCACCGTGCCTGCTCACAACTCATGGTGAGAAGGACGCTTGGAAAGAGGCCACTGCCAGGTGCCGACTTGCCCCAAAGTGAATGCACCCAAAGGCCCCTTCCCCCTTTGTCCTGTTTGCTCCAGCAATCATTATTGCTTTTTAATGTCACCCACTTTCTCCTTTAGACACAATAGATGAAGACCTTACCAAGGAAATGAAATAAATGACGTACAATGGCCTCGTATATTAAATCTCAGAGTCAATATCACCAGGGCCTCCTTCCATTATTAGATCAAGGCGAATGCAGGGGGTTTGAGTGAAGTGCAATATAATACCTGGGAGGAAAGGTTTGAAACCCTGTTGGCTGACACAATAGATTATTAAACTTGCACAGCCCCATTACAGGCAAAGAAGAATTGTTTGGACTCGGGGCCCTTTCCGGAGCGCAGAAACCCCTGCGGGACGGTGGTTCGAGGCCGGCTCGCGGGGAGGCCCCGCAGGGATGCAGCTCTCAGGTCTGGGCTCGGTGAGGGAAGGCAGCGTATCCATCTCCCCGCCACAAGCTTCACGCCGCACTAATTTCTTTCACTAATTAAAAAAATTAAATGGAATTGAAAAAATATTATTTTAATAAGTCCATTTCCATGCCACTCTTTAAAAACCTTGCAGTTTTTGTACTTGATTAAAGTGAAATAATTAATTGTAGGAGTGACACGTTTAATACTAATGATATAATTGCTTTCCTGCAGGGTTTCTTTAACTGGGAGCTGACGTTTTGACCTTGAGACGACTCTTGCCTCCTTTGCGGTGTGCCGGGGAGGGGGAGATGGGGGGACGTAAACAAGGAGGAAGAAATAAAACTGTTGTCTTTCACCCTTGGCTTCTGGTTCAGCGGGTTTTCGGCGGAGAGGACCTATGATCCCACATGCTGTATGATATGGAGGGAATCACCCCACGCTCCTTGACGCGGTGCAGGATGTCCGGCATCTAGCCATCCCATAAGGCACCTGTCTATCTGCATGTACAGACTCTCTGAAAAGGGCTGGGTTTGGTTTAGAAAGCTGTAAACGTCCTGGGACTGACTTGTCCGAACAGCTACCCCTGCCTCCGGACCCTGCAGCCACCGCGGTGATGCGCGGCGGGGCCGGAGCAGGACACGAGGGCCAGGGTCCCGAGGGCCTCCTTCAAGGCTGTTGGTTTTGCAGAGCAGCAACGTGGCGGTAGTGATGTTAGTTGTGTGAAATGGGGTGACGGTGGATGTTGGCTCAAAGGAAGGGGTGCCTGGCAGGGTGCCATGCATAGGCCAAGCGGCTTTGGGACCCATTTCCCCATCAGGGCCATCCTCTCTCCGGTATTTGGGGCCTCAGAGTGCGGTTGGAAGGATCTTTCCCCTTTTTAGCAGCAGGAGATGGGGTGGGAAGGTCATTCATTTGCCACCTTGGAGTCACGCATCCTGCCTTGTTGCACTGTCCCGTTTCACCTCTACAAACACAGAAACGATGCTGTTTTTCCCAAACCGGGTGGAATTTCTCTGGATTGGGAAGAGGTGGGAAACCCGGCGTGAGTCGCGCTGCAGCGCTTGTGGGTGCACAGTCTCCGGTCCTCCAGACTCGGGGCTTTTTGACTTGATCTTGGAGCAGCAGACGTGTCTGCTCATTGATCCATGTCACCGCTAACTTCTCGTCCGGGCAGCTCGGCGCGCGGGACAGGTGCCCATCAACTCAGCAAAGTAAAAATTCAAATGAACAAACCCATATGGTGATTAATGATCAAGGGATGAGGATAACTAGAGTTGTCTCTCTTAGGGCTGTCAAGAGGCTGTCAGTGCAAAGGATGGGATCTCCTTTTCAGTGGATAGGTGCATAGATTAAAGGAAGCGATTGTGTGATTTTCTGTTGTTCTGTACTGTAATTCAATCTCGTGGAGAGCGAGTACCTAGGTGTTTTGCCCTAATATCCTGACACGTTTTTAAAAATACAATTAAAAACTGTAGATTATTCTAGTAACCCTGAGTTCATACACTACTGTGTTTGTCTGTACATGCATTACACACACACACACACTAGCTCATAACACATGACAATACAGACACACACAGATACCTGCTAATCACTGTAATATCTTCCAAATGATGCATTTGCAACCTGACTTCTTATTTACCGCACATGACTAAATGTCAGTATAATTTATCTCCAGAAACTCCGAGTGTAGACTACTAACAGAGTCTCAGCTTCCGTTTATTTAGAAGGGCATTTCTCTTTCTAAATTACACAGGGCAATCAAATCAACAAACCAAGTGAAAATACTAAGATTTTCCAGGTTTTTGCATGTTCGGAGTGCTCGACTTGCTCTCATTATCATTTATTTTATGTGACTTAGCTATCTGTGTTCATTAGGAAGTCAAGCTCTCCTAAAACAGATACTCCGGGGTCCTCCGAGATGCTGTTTCAGGGGCTCACATTTGGCTTTTTGACTGCTTCTGTCCAGTTTCCTCTCTCTGCGCCGTTTCATGCAGACATGGGGAGATGCCAATCCCAGGCACGCACCGAATTTCCGCTCCCAACACCTGCTGGTAGCTGTGTTCCTCACCTCCCCTTTGCCGTGCTTGTGAAATCAGGAAACCACACACTCTCCGCTCCCCATCTTAACAAGTAATTAAAGCATGACCTTGTTTTTCCAGCGCCTTGCTTTGCATTGCCCTCCTCAGCGAGCACGCGAGGGGGGAAAGCTCTTCCTGCTGTCACTCAAGAGACCTGGTCCCAATTCCTAGCTCCACCGCAGACTCTGCTTGCGAGCAGAGGACGTCTCCGACTGTACCAGAGTCCTTCGGCCACCAGATGGAGGGGACTGTATTGCCTTCTCCTAGCCTCCCTCTAGTCCATTTGGATGGTCAGTTCATGGGAGCAGGGGCAGCTTCGGTCCTGGGTGGGGGAAGTAGGTACCAAAGTGATGCAAATGTAAAATGTGACTCTGCTAGTGGCAAAGAAGTGCACTTGCGAAGACCCATTCAGGGGTAATTCTGAGCATGCAGCTTTCAGATCTTGCACCAGAGGGAACTTCTGTTCAAGGG
>JAGPOW010003687.1:972396-985900 GCA_030014935.1 Caiman crocodilus
GCCCTCGTGAAGAAAGCCAGCGGCATCCTGGGCTGTAACAGTAGGAGCGTTCCCTTCCAGGCCTCGTTTGCTGATTCGTTAGCATGCCGCTCAGTTAGTTTGGGGGGCAATGCCTGTGCTGCACGCGTATCCCCAGTGCACCCAGGAGGGGTGAGCAGCAGCAGCGGGGGAAGGACATACTTGCATGGGGCCTCTGCAGCTCGCATAGCAAATGGTGCACAGGGGTAGCAGCTGCTCCGCTGAGATGCCGTGGCTGCTTCCCGTCGCCTCACCCCCGGCCTGCTGTGGTTGCTGGCAATGGGAGCGTTGGAACAGGGACCCAGGAGTCCAGAGGAGCACATCCTGTGCTGCTCTCCTTGAGGGTGGGTGTTAGGAGGGCTGCACCGCGCAGCACATTTAGCCTTGCAGAGCAGCAGTGCAGTGCATGGGCTGGGAGATGGCGCAGAGCTATAGGAGCCGTCTCCGCTCCAGGGCTTGGCAGTGCTGAGCACGGCTCGCTTGGAGCTGAGCAGCCACTGGCAGAGGTGACACTGTGTTTGCCTGGGATGTCCTCCAAGCTCCCGGCCAGTCAGAGGGAATTTTCAGCCTGAGCGATGATTTGGCTTCATCCTCCAGGTAGCAGAAGGCTTCATGCAAAGCCGGGGTCGGGGCATCTCGGAGAGCAATGCAGCTGCAAGGCAGAGCGTGTCTGTGCCCCCAGCTTCACGTAGTGCCGCATCCCGTGCCCAGACCGTGAGCAGGCGGGCACCGCAACCAGCGACCGGGAGGAACCGGGGACCTCTAGCAATGGAAAGACCAGATGGAGAGCCTGCCTCGGTGCCTGGCCCAGTCGCTAAGGAAAGGCACGACTGCAGCTACCCGGGCAATGAGCCCCAGCTGCAGGCGCCACCGAGCAAACCCCAGTTACAGACAGGGCGGCAGCGATTGCATGAGGCCCGGTGGTGCCTGCATGTGAGATGGGGCTTCTCCCTCGTGGAGAGGCAGCCCATTGCATGAAGACCCCCCGAGGGAGCCGAGGCCAGGAGCTGGGCTGGCTCTGCAGTTGGAGCACCGCACGCCCCCGGTTTGCCTGGTCCGGGGTGTCCCCTCCTTGGAGACTGGGGGGAAATGCAAAGTGGGCCGAGCCTTCGCCCAGGTGGCGAGGGCAGCTTTGCAGGCACTGCCGGTCTGGGGCCTCTCCTCCCCTCTGCACCCCTGTCCTGTCCCTGCGGATGCAGGGCTCAACGTGGGTCACTGTGTGCAGCCTGGACTCCCACGTGCCCAAAAGTGCCACAAACCCTCCTGGGACACCTCTGGGAGGCAGGGAAGTGCCATTATGCCCACCTCCCAGTCAGGAGAGGCAATGACTTGCCCAAGGTCATGCAGGGAGTCAGTGGCATCGCTGTGCATCTCCCTCCTGCATCCCCAGCTCTTTGCCCACAAGAGACCCCTCTCTCTCGAGCCTCTGGTAGTGAGCTCCCGTGGGTAGTGACACAATCACCCGATCTGGTTTGCCCAGGTGCTCCGGGATGGATCTCACTGCACATCACTGCAATGCTGTATTATTCATCCTAAAGCACCACAGCCCTCAAAAGCCTTGCATTTTGCAGCTTGCCGGACACAAGACCCCACGGGTAGATGACTTGCCCCGTGGAGCAGAGCTCGTGGGCGTTTGACCTGTCCTTAGTTCCCCAGAATGAACCTTTTTGGGGGTGACCCCCCTTCCTGCTCTGCTGGTGGATAAAGCAAACCAGCCCCCCCTTCCCTGTGCAATCCCCTGGCTGCCGGCCAGCGCTATCCTAGGGGCCCGGTCCCTTCTGGAGCAAAAAGCCTCTCCCGATAGGGCATGCCGTCCTCTCCCCTGGTTGGAAACAACAGCAGGTGTCTGCCTACACCCCGTGCCTGGGAGAACACATGGCGAGGAAGCGCCGTGCGGGTCTGTGCGATGTTTTGCAGTCAGTCCCAGCCGCCGCCTGCCATGATCCAAGATCCATCGACTCAGAGAGGACTGGCTGGCGGTGCAAAATCCCCAGCCAGCTCGTTCCCGCAGCTTGGCGCAGGCCGGAGGTGCGCCGTGCACGGAGGCACCTGACGGCTGCCTGTGACGGGGGCGTTGCGCCCCGCGCAAGAGCTATTTATCTTGGGAGAAACAGAGGAATATTTTGTATCTTTGACAAAGCAGCACTTTACGGGCGCTTGACACTTTATTAACTAATCTCTGGTACTTGAGTAATTTATTATGTTTAAGCTGGTGCCATCAAGTCTCTCAGCAGTGTCCGTGTGCGCCGGGAAATAAATTAAAGACTGTCCAGAGATACTTGGCTCATCGCTGTGGTTGCTGGGCTGGCGTGATGGAGGGCTAAGGTTCTCTCCTCCTGCAAATTGGAAATTAGGAATTAATAAGACAGCAGGCCAAAGAGCCCTGCAAGCTTCATTTGGGGGAGAGAAGTGGGGGAGACGAGGCGGGGGGAGGGACGGCTTGTGCAAAAGCTCCCTGGCATAACGATGGGGCCAGGCGGGGTCCAGGGGCTGTAGCCCTGGGCTGGGGGAAACGCTTGGCGTGGAAAGCCGGTTCCCAAGCTAAACCCATGCTGGTATTTAAAATGGGTAGAAGGGGAGATGCAGGTAATTATAGGCCTGTCAGCCTGACATCAAACCTGGGAAAAATAATGGAATAGCTGATACGGGACTCAATTAATAAAGAATTAGCAGAGGGTAATATAATCAATGCCAATCAAACGGGAGGGGGCGGGGGGCAGAGAGCGGATCTTGTCTCACGAACGTGGTTTCTTTGTGATGCGCCGGCACGCTTGCTCGGCCCAGGTAACCGCGTTGGTGGAGCCCGCTTCGACCGCTGCACCGCCCGCGCCTCACTAGCGCGCTGCCTTTCGATGACAGCGCGGCAATGATGAGATGAAATCAAGGCACCGCGTTAAACAAATTAAAAGCTGGTTAACGGAGGGGGCCCCCACTGCAATTGTCAACACGGAGCCGGCGGCGCGTGGGCGCGTTTCTGTGGAGGTCCTGCAGGGATCAGCGCGTGGCGCTCCGCTATTAACAGTTTTCTCAACGACCTGGAAGGAAGCACTGCATCGTTAGCGATAAAGTGCGCAGCCAGCCCCGAGGTTGGGGGAGCGGGGGCGATGGAAAGGGAGAGGTCGCCGCTACAGAGCAAATGCCGTCGTGCCTGGCTGGACACGGTGGTGCCGCAGAAAGCCACGGAGCCGGTGCCACGCTCGTGGGGCGCAGAAGGGACGGGGGTCCCAGCGAAGACGGGGCAGGGCTTTGGCCAAAGCTTTCAAGGTGGCTCTGGAAACAGAAATGGGGCAGCACAACCTGAGTGCCTCCGTATGGGGCGCTGCTACAGGGACGGCATTTCTTTTTTTCAGCCACTATTTAAGAAGGCGGCTGATTTTTTGGAGCTTGAGTCCAGGATTGGAAAACTTGCCATCCTACGAGAGGGTTGGGAGCGCGGGACGCTGAGCGGATCCAAGGGCAGGTGAAGGGGTGCCCGGCCCGGTCTGCGCCTGTGCGCCTGGTGGGGGCTTTGTGGTCCCGCTGCCAAAGGCAGGACGGCATGTCGCGGCCGGACAAGTGCTTGGAGGAGCTCTGGACAGCACGGGAACGAAGCCGTGGTGGGAATGGCTTGGGGGGACAGGACCGATTCAGGCGTGGTGCTGAGCAGGGAGGGTGGCGAGCGGTGGGGACCTCAGCTAGGTGCAGCAGGGGCGGCTCTACCTGGGGCTAAGCTGCCTCTCCCCCGGACAGTCCTTCTGGCTAACCTGGGTAGCACCAGGGAGCATTTCCAGGCCATCCGTGCCCGTGCCAGCCAAGCCCAGCGATGGATGCTGTTGCGTCTGGATGAGGAATGGGGGACGCGTGAAGGCAGGATTGTCCTCCTCTGCTTTCTGTTGGCCCCGTGCAAGCTTTCGGTCCCCGACTCGTGCGAGGGTGGCATGAGGTCCGGGGAAGATGTTCCTCATGCCTGGGGGGAAAAATGACCTCACCTGCAACTCAGCCCAGAGTCGTGGGGCTGGCCAGTCCCTAGTCCTGACCCCGTGTCCCCCCGCCACGCACTGCGGGGGCCAGCATAAGAGAGACCGCCCATGACCGTGCCTGCACGCCAGCCCGCGGTGTGGGGCGCGTGCGCTCCCCTTCCACTAGAGACAGCCTGGGCCGGTAGCCCTGGCGCCCTTGCCACCCACCTCCACCTGCCAGCTGCCGTCTGCCCCGTCTTCCTCGCACTCCTGGGGCAGTTCCCACTCTCATCCACGGCCTCTTTGTCCAGGGATGTAGACATCTATCCACAGAGGGCCAGAGTCTGTCCTCCCCTCCTCTCTACTACCATGCAGGCGGCACAAAAGGGCCAGGAAGCAGCTGGGTTTGGCCGGCCGATAACTCTCCCAGCCTAAGGGAGCGCCCAGAGGGGTGTCGCGAGTCCCCCACCTCCCCTGCCGCTTCTCCCCCGCCTGGGCATGGGAAGCGCCCACTGGGTGACAGATGTCCCTTGGGGACCACTGCTCTCTGGTGCAAGCTAGAGCGGCGGCTAGGCTGCTGCGCCCTACGCCACTGTTGGCACAGGGGAGCCCAGACAAGCACGGAGATGTCCCTGTATCCCCGCCTTTCCTTGTGGGGGTGCACGACGGGCTCCAAGCCAGAAATGCAGTTAAGGGAGCGAGGCTGAGATACTGCTCTCAACCCTGGAAAAGCCAAGCAGCCCACCAGGACACCAAGACAAATTCCTCCTGATCCCTGCCTTTTGCTTGGAGGAGCGGGTTGAGCCGCGGATGATGCGGACGTGCTTCAAGTCTTACCGGCAGCCGCTGATCTGCGGCTTTGTCCAGAGCTGCAGAGAGGCCTTTACGGCGCCGACCCCGGAGCAGCGTTATTTATTGATTCACGGCCAGGCGCTGGGGCCAGGCCGACCTTGCACTGGGTTTCTCAAGCCTCGGCAGCCCACCCCTCCCGGCACGATGGGCACGTGTGGGGAGACGTTTCATGACAACGATCGCCCGGAGCATCTAAGTCAGGGGCCTTGAACTTCACTTTCCATTGTCTTGTTACCTCTGATCCATTAAAGACTGGTCTGCGAAGGTGGGAAATCAATAGGCTGAAACCTATCTGCAAAGAGGGAGCGGAGGGGAAGGGGACAAGATGCTTAACCAGCTGCAGGCTGCCAGGGGGGTCCTGTGCCGGGATCCCCGTGAAAACCCCCGCTGCCTGGGACCTTCGAGCAGCTCCTTGCTGAGCAGCGCCCCCGGGGACCCACCTCGCCGGATCCTCTGCCCGAGCTGGCATCTTTTGCACCGATTCCATGCCCGGCCGCAGAAACCTGCCAGCTCCCCTCCCTTTGCCGGGGGCGCGAAGGTCTGTGCCTGATTTGCACCCCAGCGGCATCCTGCCTGGAAGTGTGCGGCTGTGCAGCCTCCTTGCAAGCTGCAGGAAACCTCAGAGCGGTGCAGGGCTCCAGGGGCGCGGGGTCTGCCAGTGATTGCGTGCGTGGCATCAAGGCCATTGCAGCCTTCTCCGTGCCTCGGTCCCCACAGCGTAGGACAGCAAGGCTGGTGCAGCCTTTGACCCACCAGATTGCAGGCTCTTTGGGGCAGAGGCTGGCCCGTCGCTTTGTGTCTCCCTCAATGGGGCCTTGATCTCCGCACGATTGCTGCTGCTGATTAGGACTGGCCGGTTCAGGGTGGGTGCAACCGGCCCAGGAAAGGCTGCAAACACAATGAAGTTTTAAAGCACTTTTGATAACAACAACAAATTCTTAAACTGTCACATCTGTTACCGTTTCCATAGCAACTCAAAATTACTTATTTTTTGGGGGGGGAGAGAAACAAACCCTCATGCTCGAGATGCTCTGCTTCTGCCTGAGCTGGTGGCAGGCTGTGACAGTTGTTTTCCTCCTCGGTGAGCCATGGGTGGTGTGAACGCATGGGCAGACTCAAAGGATAATTAAAACATGTACCGTTTAACGAACGACAACAATTGAAACTTTAATTACTCAGCCCGAGTCTGACTTCCCCCTCCTCTCCATGTTGCCCAACTCCAGAAAGGAATGGGGAAGGGGAGGGGTGGGGAACAGAGGGTGAAACCTGATTGCATTTATTAAGGCAAGACAAAAACTCAGCGGTGTAATAATAATTAAATTAATTATAAAAGCAATTTGCTTTTGAAAATTTGATTTGACAGCTTACGAGCTGCTGCACCGATCCAACGGCACGGGCTTAAAATAGTCAGGCGGCAAACCCACCCAGAAGAGTCATCAGCTCGTTTTAATGAGATGCCAGGGCTGGTAAACAGAGCTCCAGCACACGCGCTCATTGGACTTGACTTCTGCCGACGGGCGAGCGGGCGTGCGAGGGGAGTAACGTGCCGAGCCGTGGTGGGAAGCAAAGGCCTGATGCTGAGCGGGCGGCATCGGCCCCGCAGAGCAGGGAGGGCAGGAGCTGGGTGCTAGCGCCCTGCTCTGCACGGGACGGTCGACTGCACGGAGCCTGGTTTCTTCTCCCCGGTCTGCTGCAGATTTGCTGGCGCTCAGGCTTCATAACGGGGTGTGAAATCCCAGCAGAGCCACGGTGCAGGTCGGTTTTGTCCCGCTGCACCCAGCTCGCAGGAGGCCTCAGCTAGGTACCCAGAGGCAGAAACTGCAGCTCCACGAAGCTGCGCGTGATCATCCATGGATGATGCCGGGCAAGTCAGCTTCCTTCTCCAGGCTGCCGGTGATCCCTTGTCGTGGTTGAACATGCCCTGGCACAGCAGAGCCTATAGGTAGGCCCTGCTCCTTCCAGCTTTCTGGCAAGGGGGAGCAGACACGTAGACCCCCAAAATGAAGATGCTCGAAAACTTTGGACCACGTATTGTACCTACTCATCGCTCATCTGCCATGATCCGGGCGTAAAGCTCTGCCGTGCTGCATGGGGGGCGATGCGCGCGCTTTTTTGCTCACGACGCAGACCAAGATGTTTCGAGGCAGATTTCCCCATGGTGGGAGCAGCCGTGCGAGTCTGGCACGCCGGTCTGCCTGGCACTGTCTGGGCACGTCGGGAGTTCATTTCACAGCATCTCGGGCTACTAGAAGCATCTCGGATTTTCACGCCTTTGTTGTTGCATGTGTGAGTGCGAGAGAGAGCGAGCACGATTTCACCTCCGCCTGCCGTGCACGCAGCTTCCGTCTCGGGACTGAAACCATAGAAATGTGCAAAAGGGAGCTCTGCATCTGCCAATGCAGGAGTCTGGGGGAGGCCGAGGGGCTGTCTAGCACGGGGACGTGCTCGCAACTGGAGCGGGGACCTGCAAGCCCAGCACACGGGGCTCACGCAGGACTCCCATGCCCTCCCCCTCAGCAGCGAGCCCTCCAGCCAGCGTGGCAGGCTCCAAGGGACCGCCAGTGAGGAGTGGGACTGAGGATTACCACAATGGATGTGCCCCCGCATTACCAGTGGGATGGGCGTGTTAGCATCTCACAAACCGGGAAGCACACGCGTGCATGCATGCACACTTGACCACGTCTGCATGCAGCACGGACACAATCGATAGGACACAAGACGGGAGCTGCAAAGAGGGGCGCCCAGCTGGGCTAAGACGAGCGTGGCTCCTGCTGGCTTTGCTGGGGAGAGGATGTCGGCGAAGGGCTGTAGCTGGGCCAGCGGATCAAGTTTAGCAGCTTCATGTTAGGGGCAGGTGAGGTCCGTGCTTTTGATAACCAGGGGCCTCTTTGATATCTGGCTTCAGGTCACAACCAGACTGCTAAACTCGGAGCTTCGATGGAGCTGGCGTGCGTACGGGTTTTGCAGGCCCGGGCTCAACTCCCTCCTAAACCCCGGGACAGGAGTGCAGCAGGGAAGGGAGGACCCAGAACCAAGTCCTTCATTAAACCAAACCCAGCTCCAAGAGCTGTCTGTAATTATAATATAATATAATAATAATGATATCTAGCTATTATTGATCTGCCCCACGCCCCCTTCTTACCCCAGTAGACTTGAGGTATGGACACTGTTATCTCTATTGCGGTGGTATCCCTAGCAGAGCTTTCATCTGCGTTGTGCCGGGCGCTGGGCACGCAGACCGAGGAGGAGACGGTCCTGGCTTCAAGGGGTTTCTGGGGCATCTGCTTGTCTCCCGGGCAGCTCTCGTCTCACCGCCTCCCCATCCTTCGCTGTGCGGCGTCTCCTGTTATGGGGGGAAAAGCCCCTTTTTTCCCATTCAGGGAGCAGATGTAAGGCCAGTGGCTTCGGTGGCCTATTGCACTGCAGGAGTAAGTAGTGACTACTTTGCAGCCCCCTCTTTCAGCTGAAACTCGTTTGTAGCAGCTGCTTATTGGAAGGCCTGGGAGTAATGAAAAGCCCTGTCCAGAGCCCGCTGCTGCCGTTAGTGGAAAAATACCCGCGGAGCCGCCAGGCCTTGGAGCCAGCCCAAGGTCTGCAGAGGCCGGAGCAGGAGCTGAATGCAAGGGAGATGGAGACTCGTCGTAAAACTGATTCCCGGCACATAAAGCTTGCGCTCGGCTCTACCTGCGGAGGTGACTGTCCTTGGCATCCCTCCCCATCTCCTTGCTACAGCTGGCTGGAAGATGGCTTTGGGACGCAGTTGAGCACCCAAAAAATCAATGAAAGAAGCAAAGGCGGTAGGGGAGGGCCCCGAAATGAGGTGAAACAGAGCCAGGCACCTTCCAGCAGAGGTTTGGATGGGCTGAAAATCCAGTTTCTCGCCGAAGGAAAGTCTTTTTTCCAAGCTGTCTGACCGGTCTCCCTCCCCCCGCCCCGGCAGGTCCCGCGGCACAAATTGCCTGTTCTCCTTTCATCAGCGTGTTGCTCTAATCACTGGGCGGCACGTCCATCACCCGGCGCGATTGGGATGACTTTGACGGTGTTTTTCGCAGACAGGCAAAGGGGTGAGCGCCTGGCAGCGCTGCCTGGATGCCGAACACGCGGGGAGGAGCTGTCATTCCACCGTGGGGGGCTTTTCCCCCCTTGCCCTCTTACGCCCGCATCCCATTTCCATTTAAAGGGGGAAAAATTGCAGCTGAAATGTTTGATAATTACCTGAGGCATTGTTCCCAAATTGCCTCTGATTGCCGTGCTGGGGCTGCTGGAGCGATGTTCTTACAACCTGCTGGGCCGTATTTTGCAATTTTTGATTTTTTTCTTTAATGACGGAAGTTGGTTATTGCCATGCAAAGTAGGTCAGAGCCGCGGCCACGCGCCTGTTGAGCCCCCAGCTCCGTGAAGCAGGGAAGCACCGTGCCCCTCTGCTGCCTCGCTCTGCCCCCACCCAGCTTCCTTCTCCAAAGGCGCGCTGACATCCAGCGACTTCAAACCACTGGGTCTGAGCAGCAAATTATAAGCTAACTTATCAATAATGCCCAGCTTTCCCAAGGCTCTGCCTATTACGCCAGACTTGGAGACACTCGCCCAGGCTGTGTCTGCATCCAGGCCGATGCAGTCATTATGTCTACAGGGTGCCTGGCTGCATTGATCGTCTTGAAAAATGCATGAGCTTGCTCCCTTGTCAAGCGGTGTCTGAAGCAGGGGAGGCTTTGGCAAGACTGCAGCAGTCCCGAGCATGGGCTGCAGTCTCGGTAGCACTGAAGGTGCCCGGCCTGGAAGAAAGGGGCTCGAGAGAGCAGGATTACCGCAGCGTCGCGGCACCTCCACCAAAGCCCTGGCAGCGGCTACGAGTCTGCGGAAGAGCAGGTTTGCATCGACACAGATGTAAGCAGGCTTTTAATTGGCGGTCCGGTGCATGGGTACCCGGAGACCGAGCCGACGAGCACAGCGCAGAGAGGGTGTATTGCAACAGAGAGAGGAAAGACGCGGCAGTGGA
Source organism: Caiman crocodilus (assembly GCA_030014935.1). Lineage (NCBI taxonomy): Eukaryota > Metazoa > Chordata > Crocodylia > Alligatoridae > Caiman > Caiman crocodilus. Next base: position 982,201 of record JAGPOW010003687.1, read on the forward strand.
TAAGCAGGGAGAGCGCAGGTTTATATGGGGATAGGTGCTGGGGTATTTATAGGGCAGGAATCATGGATTGCACCGACCGCTCTGACATCCTGCATAGTTAAGCGTGTGGGGCGAGCGCTTCTCTTCTCTGGTTTGTTATGTAACTCCATCCAGAAGAAGCTTGTTTTTCCTCCATGTAATCCATCAGGCCCTGATTGTCAGGCTCGCGGGGCACGTCCAAGGATACAGAGCTTCCACCTTGCTTCCCAAAGGTCCGTGACCTGTGCTCCCCACCACGACAGCGCATCCGACTGAGCTGGAGCACGAGCGTGGTGCGATACGGCGTGACTCGCAACCCTACAACAGGGGAAAAGGAGAACCGAGTCCAATGACAACTAGAAGGGGAGCTTCGCAAGGCGGTGGAATGATTTAACTTGGCTTGTTGGCCCCAGTCGTCTGGAAGAATTCCTCTCGCAGGCCCTAATAAGCCATGACGAGCCTTCACCACCAAGGTCGGGGCCTCTGCTGCTTGAGCTAAAGCAATGACATCGGTACTGGTTAGCTGCAGCAGTAGGCTCTTATCTTCTGCTCGACCAGTCCCTGGAGCAGGCCATGAGAGATGCAGCCAGCACTTGGAGCACTGCCACTGGACCTTTAATGACCACCGAAGGCTGGAAACTTACCCCCAAAAGAAGGTTTAATGCTGTATCTCCCAAGCGTGGGCTCGGAGAGAGGGGATGGAGCCCATACAGGTGTGACGCATGGCGCCGAGCGTGCCCGAGAGAAGCCGGGGTGAGAGCCATCCATCAGGCACAAAAGCAAAGAAGTCACATTTCAGCTCAGTCATTTTTAATAATTTATGGTTTTCACTTGGTTTCCAGAGGGTTATTACCTCACTTAATATCATTTACAAATTACACATGATCCCATTAATCCTGGGGAAGTGAGGAGATGTCTGGGAGATGCTGAAAAATCAAACTTTATGGTGTAAATGGGAATTTATGGACCTGGGCTGGCTGCGGGCGCAGCAGGCCCTACGGTAGGTGCATGTGGTACCCACCTGTGATCATCACCTGTCCTCCAGCGAGACTTAGAGGGCCGTGGCTGAGACCAGGGCCTGACATAATCCTCAATCCCAATAAACTCACGTTCAAAATAGATAAACTGATTGGAGGGAAGGGATTTCCTCCCAGCCCCTCCAGCCCGAGCACAGCCGGCATATCCCTGACTATCCTTCTTCCTCTGGCCAGTGCAGAGCTGGGGAGCGGACCAAGGGGTGCGGGGCAGGGACCTGGCACGGAGGTCTGTCCATCTCGAAGGTCCCCAGGGCCTGTGATGGCCTGTGGGAGACAAAAGCGTCATCGTCTGGGGCAGCCCTGCACTTTGCTAGCTGTTCTGGATGGACATTGGCAGACACCGGAGCAAAGCCCAGCAACACGGGCCAAGGTGCGGCCATGCGGGCCGTGGTTCATCGCCTCCCCAGCGCCTGCAGGCCACAGGTGTCTACCGCTGCAGCCGGGCGGATGTCTGCATTGCACACGCACGTGCTGCACGGAGGGCTTGGTGCTAATTAGCCCTCCCCGGGGCCTCCTGGTCGAGGGCGTCCCCTAGGTGCAGCTAACGACTGCGAGGAGGCAGACGGGGCGCAGCGGTGGAGCCGAGCAGGTCTGGAGCTGTTTGCTTTCGCACCTCCCTGTCGCTCTCCCTCCCGCCTCTCACGCTTCGCCTCACGAGAGAGGAGCACAACAGAGGTGTGAATAAACCTGCCTTCCCGGAGCCCCCGCTCCCGCCCAGCACGAGACCCGGGTTCAGCTGCAGGTGTGCATCTGCATGGGCTCCTCCCCTCGAGTCACCCCAGTGCTGCAAAGCCCCCCGGCCGGATCCAGCCCTGTTTCTCCACCGCGCACCCCCTCTTCGGCCCCCATCCGGTCCACTGCAGCAGCCTCCAGGGTCACGGCACACTTGTTGCTTTGATGGTGGCGCCAAGCTGCTGCCGGTCCCACAGCCCTGCCTTTGCCAGGCCAGCAAGACCCTCCCTTGGCTGCAGTGGGCGGCCGGCCCCTCCCGGCCCCAACTGGCTTTTGTTTTTTTCATTATTATTTGTTTTTCTTCCCTTTTTCCCTGCAATTTCCTTGAGAAAGAGAGAGAATGAAGCAAGCCCTTTCCCATCCCCTCCTCCTCATTAACTCTGCATCCCAGGCGAGCTTCGGATAGTGCAATTTCCTTTGTGTTACTGGTGGCATAATAATCTTCACCATGGCAACACAGTATGGGTTCCCAGGCACCGGGACTGGCAAGGGCCTGCCAAGATTTCTGCGGGGAGGACGGGATGCGCGGGGAGGAGGGGGCCGGGGAAGACCCCACGCCTGCACCTTGAGGGGCGCTTTAATAGGGGCTGGGGGGCTTGCCGACCTCCCGACACTGCCTTCGGGCAGAGGCACGCAGAGCGGACCCTGCAAGCTGCTGTTTCGAGCAAACCTGGAGGAAAGCAGCCTAATACCTCCTGACAAATACCCTGTGAGGGTAGGGTAGCATGGGTTTTGATTAGGAAGGGGTGGGGGGGGTGTTGCAAGCCAGAAATTTACCCACCCCCCCGCTGGGGTGATCACGCCCCGTGCTCCCCGGTTGCAGCTGAAGGGAATAAACCCCAAAGGCTTGGGGCTGGGCGGCATGGGCATCCCTCAAGCTGGGGCCGAGCCTTGCATTCGCAGCGCCGGGTACCCGACTGCCAGGGGCATGGGGAGGGGGCTCTGGCAAGCCCGAAAATGCCTGCCTGCATGAGCCTGCCTGGCTGGTCTGAGCACGGTCCGGTTAACTACACGTCCGCTTCCCCATGCCCCCCCGCCAGCCATTCCCGCACCACGCTGCCATCTCATTGCAGCTGGGAAGGAACCTGTTGTAATTTCCAGCTAGAGATTACACTGGGGAAGGGATGCTAATGATCCTCCGTGCCACTTCCTACGGCACTCCTTAATTATCCTTCTCGCAAGGTTCAGACACAAGCAAGCCTCTGCAGAGAAAACAGCCCTTTGTTATCTAATAACGCACAGAGAGCAGCGATTTGCATACAGCCAAAGGAGCAGAGCGAACCCGAGGAGAACGCCTCCCTCTGAACACCACGGGAGCATTTGATGAAATAACTCGCCCCGGCCCAGCACCCAGCTCCGAGCACTCCCTTCCCTCCGGGACAAGCGGGCCTCGCACGTGTCCCACTCGGAAAAGAACAGCGCTTTTAACTCCGCCGAGTCTCTCCATCCTATAAAAATCAGGTTTATGCATTGCCTTTCACGCTGCGGCACCTGGCAATGGCCTGAAACAAATAAGTGCATCAGGCGTGTGGGTGGGGATGGGGAAAAATGAGAGAACAAGGAGCAACGGGCTCACGTTGCAGCAAGGCAGGTTTAGGTTGGCTATTAGGAAAACTTTCTCACCAGGAGGATGGAGAGGTGGTGCAATCTCCATCCCCGGTTAGACGAATCCTTGGCTGGGATGATGTAGTTAGGTTGGACTAGATGTGCCCTCCTGAGCTCCCTTCCGGCCCTTGTTTCCTATGAGTCTAAGAGCACCTGTTTTAATGATGGACCACCTCCCCCAGCCCACCCCTGCCAGCCGGCATCTCTGGGGTGAGACGTGGCAGCTGATGAGCGGCTCGCGGTACTGCACAACCAAGTAAAGGCAGAAAACCCAGGCAGCTTCCAGTTGAAACCCTGGGGGTGGGCTG
>JAGPOW010003687.1:990668-1010601 GCA_030014935.1 Caiman crocodilus
TTCCCCAGACGCTTGCAGCCCACGTGCTGCGCGGCCAGCACCCTGGTTTCGTACGCATCCGAGGGGTTCACTCCAGCTCTCGGTAGGCTCACCAAAAAATATCTCCATCCGCCTTCCAAGCCTGGAGGCACGTCCGCATCCGCACCCCGGTTCCTCCGTGCCCCTTTCAAGCCAGACCCCGGATCAGATAAAACTTCTTCCTAATAAATAATAAAATAAATGGCCTTCCCCCCGCCCCCCCCATTTCTAAAAGAGCTTTCTGTCTGATGGAGGAGAAGCCTTCTGACACATTTTGATAAGAGGTGAGGGATGGCTGCTAAGCCAGGGGAGGTGTGTGAACACAGCAGACACACCGGGCGCTTTGGTTGCACTCGCCAAAGAGCGAGCGGTCACAAGTTTCAGAACAAACGTCTCTTTGGTTCACCTTGGTTGGGCTTCGGGGCGGCTACGTTGGATTTGTGTCACTTGGTGCGAGTGTCAGATATACCCTCCGCCCCTGGAAGGAAGCTCCTCCGGGCCTTCAGAAATCAGACAGCCAGGAGACGTCCTGTCCTGATGTCCAGGGCTGAAAGAAGATGGGCGACCTCCTTCGAAACCCCCCGGTAATGAAGAAGTGCTCGAGGTGCGACCCCGCCGGGCCGGCTCCTCCAACCATCCTGTGGCGCACGGTGCCGATGCCAGGAGCACCTGCACCCCGGGAATAGTTTGGCCCTGGCTCGTGGGGGACAGATCTCCCCAGGGGGGTGCTTCTCCTTTTCTACGACCGGGGGCTTCACAGCTAGCTAAACCTCGTGCACCGCAAATCGCTGTGGAAGGGACGGCGCTGTCCTAGCGCACCTGTGCATCGCCTCCACTTCACGGGGCCCAGACGATGCTGCCGGGCAGAATTTAGGTGGCTCATGTTGGAGGGCCCGGTAAAAAAGGCCAGCATTGGCAAGTAGCTGCAAGGTCCCTCTTCTTCTTGCATGAGTACCGTGCCTGCTCCCTGCCTCCGGACCAGGTCTATCTTCCTCAGGATTTCTGCGAGAAGGAGGGTGAGGTGCACGGGAGGAAGATCACTGACGATGCGTAATGCACGGCAGAGTGGCAAGGAAAGACACCCATGTACTTACGTTTCAAGGGGCCTTTGCTTTTCCGCTGCACTCATTTTAACGTGGAGCGGACAGACGGACCCGCAGATGCAAAGTGGTGCGTCCAATTAAAAACTTTTGCTGCCAAGTGATTGTAAACTCTGACGAAAGCTTTCTTCACTTTAGTGACACACACGTGTGTGTGTGTGTGAGTGTGTGTGTGATTATCACACCAGGTCCGGTTCCATTGGTTCAGACTAATCTTGGGAGGATACAGTGTGTCCCTGCACAAAACGCTGTCATCTGTTACATGGAGATTATTTAATTATCCTGAAAGCCACAATTTGGCAGGAAGCAGCTGCCAGTCTGTATCTCCTCCTCAAAGAGAGACCCCATCTCGCTAGTTAACATCTAATAATATCAGATAGTTATATAGCGCCGTTCATCTGGCTTCTCATGCTGAAGCAAGCCGGATGCAGGCTCTCTGCCCTTATCTCCAACGTGCTCAAGGGGCTCGGTTTTGCCTTCAGCTCCGGGATGACGACTGTAGTCAACAGCTCCACTCCTGGGGCAGAACTGAGCTGTCCCTGGCAAAGATAAAGCTTGTTTGTTTAAGAGACAGATCTTCGACTGTGGCTGGTAAAAGATAATGGAGTGAAGAACCGTCTTCAGCGCGACCACCTTCGGGCCCAAGAGGGAGGGAGCACTTCTGCAGCCTCGCCGTCACCACGTGAACACGCTCACGCGCAAAGTGCACGGGATGTAAAATGCATCCATAACACATTAAGTTAATAGACAGTCATATAATTTTCTCCTTGGAGAGAGAGAGAGAGACAGTCACACATGGCAGCAGCTAGTCATGTGGCTTGCTTGACAGATGTTAAGGAATATTTCAAGACAACTGTGTTAATTTTATAAATGCAATATGCAGCTTTGTGGGCTGTGCGCCTGGCCAAATGGTAAGGTAATGAGTGTTTCCTGCAGAAACAAAGGGGAATAATTAATGAAAATCCCCAACACTCAGGCCTCTGACGGTCAGATAGTTCATAGGCTCCTGGACTGGAAAGGGCCAAAGGATTGTAAAACAGGCCGGAGGGCTTCATCCACTTCCTTTGAGCCCGGTCACCTAGACGGGTCCTCCCAAAAGCCACGTGCAGTCATGGTGCAAGGACAAAAAGACAAGGAGACTCCACCGCTGCTAACGGAGGTGGCTTTGTTCCTAATTCATTTAGCTTTCAGTTCCCGCCGTTGGTTCCTGTCCTGCCTTTCTTCTGCCAGGTTAGAGCACCCGGTAGCGTCTCCCTGCGAAGGCGTTTACCTGCTGCGATCCAGTCATCCCTTCATCAGCCAAAGTCCTGCTTCTTCATCCCTCTTGCTGCTACCAGTGCTGCCCCGCTGGAGACCGGCAGGCGAGTCTCCGTCCTCCGCACCTTCCACGGAGACCCCGAGAGCGTCTCGGCATCAGGGGGAAAGTCTGGTGACGGCCTCCCGCGCCTGGTTCTCAGGTGGCACTGCCGGGCAGAAGTTGTTGGAGGGCCTGGCGAAGAAGGGCGGCGTTGGCGAGCAGCTACAAGGTCCCTCTTTCTCCTGGACGAGGACCGCGCCTGCTCCCTGCCTCCGCATGGCTTGGAGCATGAAGGCCCTGGTTTTGTTCCCATTTTTAGCCCCAACTAAAAGGCAGATCTCAAACCCAGGCATGGCGTAGTCGGATAGCATGAGCTGCAGTGTCGAAAGATGCATTATGAATGCAAGGTGTAGGGAACAGAAATTATTAAACTAGCAGATAGCAACAGAGCTTCCTTTGTGCGCAGTGGAGATGGGAAATTATGCTGAAGCAATGCATTGCAAATCACCCAATGAAAGGCAGAGAAGGGGCCTTTTATCCTCCAGGCCCTGAAGTTTTTCCGGTAGCTTTGTATGCAGAGGCATTCCTTCAGGGGAGAAAGAGAAGCCAGCAATTTCGTGGCAGATTGGCAGGCTGTCCAGTGCCAATAAAGATATTTGTTTTTTCATAGAAGTGCTCGCAGACTGAAATCTCGCTCTTGCGTTTTCCATTACAGAGGAAAATGAAACTTGGAATGCTTTCTCCATTAGCACTGCTTAGCCTCCGAGTGACGGCGGTGCTCGAGCAACTTGAAAGGAGACGCACTCTGCTCCCGCAGGAAACCAGAGCAGACTTGCTGCGCGGAGCGTGTCCGGGATCCAGGGGAAGTGGGGGCCTGGCGGTCTGCCTGGTCCTGCATGGGGTCGGGGCGTCGCGGCTGCTCCTGGCCACACACCGCCCCGGGGAGGCTGCAGCCCAGCGGGAGAAACTAGAGGGAGGGAAGGAAAAACAAGGCAACCCTGTCTCTCGGGGTCCCGGGGAGTGACAGAGCGGGGAACAGAAGGGTTGCGTGCCAGTCCGTGCCCCAAACACGCCCGCGTGACAGCAGCCTGGCTCAGCCCGTTGCACTGAACGTGCCCGTCGCACCACGCGGGTTGTGACCATCAAGTGAGAGACGGGCTGGAATCGCCCGGCCAGGCTCCCGAGGCAGCTTGAGGACACGTCCGACGCTCGTGAAACAGATCCTTTGCACCCCAGCCCGCAAAGCACCCGCCTGGCAGGGAGCTCAGCTGCTTCCCTCCGCTGCCAGTTGCTGCCCCTCGCCAGCCTGTCTGGTGTGGGGACCATGCAACGCTGCAGGCTCTCAGATCCCACGGGGTCTAAACAGCGGCTTTGTCGTGGTGACCCTGGTGCATCCACGGGTGAAAACCAAGCCCTGCAGATTGCAGCATGTTGCAAGCTCCAAGAGGATCCAGCTCCCGCAGTGCAGAAAACCAAGCAAGCCAGCATGAGGGCTGAGCCTTGGGAGGGCACGGGCACCCAAGATCCTATGCACTGCATTGCACAGAGGTGTGCATGGGCATGGGTACCTGTCCTGCCAGCATAAATACCTCTCACGCTATTCCCCAGGAGCATGACGTGGTCTGGGAGGGCGAGGACCAGGCTGGGAAGCTGCCGAGCTCCCTCCCTCATGTGCAGGGGAGCCTTGCTCAGGCCCCTTCCTCCCTGCACCCCGGTCCCCTCCTCTGCCCGCCTCTCCCTGCCTGGTGCCATTCAGGGGCTCAGCTCCTGTGTGCGGATGTCCAGCTGCTGCCATCAATGCACCCCTGGGCTTGCAAAGAAGGGTCCTGAGCCATGAAACAAATTGTGGCTGAAGTGCCAACGTGGCGGGCACAGCCGGGCTGGTGGCATTGCTGCCGGCATCTCTCCATGGCTGGACTTGCACGCAGCACTGGAGCAAAAACGTGTCCTTGAACACCTTTAGCCTCTGATGCCGGCTTCTCCAGCTCGAGGTGAGCCAGCCCCTGCACTACGCAGCCCCACTCGTTGCGGATCCAAGGCAGAGAGGAAGAACATCTGTTAACACAAATGCTTTTCTAATTTCTTCTTAACTCTCACTCGGCATCTGTGTTAAACAAGCCCCCGTTCAGCTTGTACAGTATTTAATTCTGGAACAGATTCAAAAGGCGCTTCTGAGACGGGAGCAGGGAAGGGAGCGCGAGCTTCTAAATCTTTAATAATGCGCCGAGTCAGAACTTCTGCTGGGCTCCGTCCTAATCATACAGAAGAGAATAACCAGAGACAGAATTTCTTAATAACAAATACCTTTGCAGCAGCTCATTAAATCACTGCATTTCAGGAGCACAGCAGGACACTTGTGTGAATAAATAGTGCAATCTCCTAGTCTGAAGTATTTTCACATCTGAGTTATTTCCCCTGCATATGATCAGTTCCTTCCATTTTTCCTCCCCCACCCCCTTCGCAAATTATTTTAGCTGATGAGTTCAATTAACAAAGGCATTAGAGAGGCAAAGTTGAAAAAGCACTGCTCTTTCTTCTTCTTCTTCTTTAATGTTTTGCAGTTTAACAAATAGCTTTGCAAAATGGAGGCTGGGGGAGTGGGGAGCTTTATGCTGGTGATTTAAAGACAAAGCCGGTTTTGCTGCTGTTGCCTCTGTGGACGATAAAACTGTGCCAAAAACCTGAAGGGGGGAGGGATGAAAGAAAGGAGGAAAGAAAGGAAGCCCCTCTTCAGGGTGTTTATCCAGCCAGCATGTTTGCTCGTTTCCTATCTTAGCTCATGCATAATGCCAATGAGATGGAAAGAGCCTGCTCTGCTACAAAGGTACCAGCAAACTGGAGGACACAGTATGGAGTCAACTGCAGTGAAATAAATGGAGCAAAAGGTTTCGTTCGACAGACCTGCAGGCTCTGCTCCGAGTTGGGGGAGACGAGTGGAGAGGATGAATCTCTCGTCTGAAGACCTCGCCGCCATGAATAATAATGCACCGATGTACGTGCACGCACACAAGAGCGCGGGCGTGCAACGCATGTGTGTGGGGTACCTTCTCCTAGTGTGCCCACCTCTCGGTATGCCTTCTGCGAGGCTCGTGAATCACGCGGCTCCTTCACTGGGAGGCGTGAGACTTGTGCTCGGGGTCGCACACGCAGAATTCATGCTCGAGCTAGCCTCTCTGTGCCGGCGCGTGTTGGCAGGGGAGGGAGGAGCGGGGCTCGAAGGGCTCGGGCGTGCTGCACCACGCTGCTCGTGACCATCGGAAGTCAGGGGCAGGCTGGAATCGCCCAGCCAGGCCCCCCGAGGATGCTGCAGAGAGGAGGAGGAGGAGGAGGAGGAGGAAGAGCGTGGGACCGGGAAGCGTCAGCCCCACATTTGCCTGCTGTTCAATGAGGGCAAACTCCCCTTCTGAATGCACTCTGGGCCTCTGCGGCTCTGACAGCGCTGCCTTATGCACCCATCCTGCTCCTGGGTCTGCCCTTGCTGCTCGGCCCGTGCCAGACACGGCGGTGGGCACCAAACCCCTCGGACCTGCTCCCTGCAGGGTCCAGTGCGGGGACCAGAGCTTGAAAAGTGGTGTGGGCTGGGGGGCACGGGCAGCGAAGGGCACAGCGTGCGGGTTTCACTCCAACACCTTCCTTTCCAACCCGCGAACTGCTCCCTCCTCAACCAGAGTCTTTGGAGCAGGGAAGGGACCAAGCCGCCCCTGCAAAAGGACCCGTGCCCCCAAAGACCGTCCTTGCCCCTTGTTGACCAGCAGTGTGCCCCCCAGGGCAGGGGGGTATATATATATATATATATACACATTTTCCAAATGACCTTTTTTCCTCCCCCACAGACTGGCGCAAGTGAGGTAATGCATTGGAGATGTGAACTTTAGCGGAGCGGTAACATAAAGCCTACAATAACGCTTATTCAATGGTTCAAATATCTTCGCAGCTCACATAATGCCATCAGAAAATTCCCCTCTCTAAGTGCACTTCATCATCCAGCAGTGACCTAGTTGCCAATCCTCTAAAGAGACTCAATTATTCGGGAGTATGGATTTGCCAGACGCGGGCAGGCGACCGCTGCATCTGGCACGATGCCCCCACTCCCCCGGGCCCCAGATCCAGCCTTGTGCCCATCCCTGCAGTTGCTCACAGGATAAAGGTCCCCATCAAGCCAGATCCGTCTCCTCTCTCTGCTGTCCAGAGGCAGGAGCAGGGAATGGTCCTTGCTAAAGGCCTGGGGGCAGTTTGGGGCTAGGGTCCCGTCGTGCGCATGGGAAGGGAATCCTCCTAGCCCAGCCTGGTGCCCGGGCCGTGCGGTTTGTAACCCCAGCCAGTTCAGATCAAGGTCTTGCCCTTTGGAGATCTGCTAAACAGCGGCCAGGTCCGCCGGGCAACACTGCCCTGGAGAACAGGAACGCGGCACGTCGACTAACTCGTCTGCGCTGGCCGCGGTTCCGGCGGCTGTTGCACTAGCAAGAAATTGAGGTCCAGTGTTGACCCCAGTGGGTCCCTGCATCTCCTCCTTGCTCCCATCCAGACAAGGAAATTCAGGCAGGCGATGGAGAGAGCAACGTTTCTCAGGAGCGAGGACAGGAGGGGACACAACCGGCGCCGGCTGGTAGCACGCGGGAGCGCCGACGGAGCGGGGCGTGACTGACCGCGTGCCCTGCACAGCTCATCTCCCTGGCTGACACTACAGGGGAATTTAGGGAAACAGCCACACGCAGATCTTCCCTTTGCAGCTGGACTTGGGGCGGGGGAGAGGAGAGGGCCGGGCCCTTGCTCAGCAGCAGCGATGTGCAGAGGAAGGGCACTCTCATGGGTCACGGTACACGCATGGGATTGCGACTTCTGGTTTTACTCCCCTGCTCTGCCACTCGCTCCCTGCGTCACCTTGGTCAAGTCACTTGGGTTTAGAGCCACGGTATTTTCCATGCCCAGGGCGATGGGTGTAGTGAAGTACACAGAAGATTGCGAGGGAAGTACACAGAAGAAGAAGTGAAGTACACAGAAGATCGCGAGGGAAGGGAGGAGAGCGTTTGCAGCATTGTCGTGGCTCCCGTCTCCGGGAAGGGGAGGCTCCATCCCGGCATCCCGCTCAGGCCTGGAAAGCAGATCGCCCACCCCTAAGAAAAGCAGCGATCCCGCAGCACGGCCTGCCGGGATCTGTGGGAAGGAGCCGGTGCGCGGCGCTGAGAAAGTGTGATATTGTGACAGTCAGTAATTTATACCCTTCCATGTGACGTTTTATATTAAGCATTTCCCAGCACAGTCTAATTACAAGGTAAATAAACGGGCCCTCCCTTACAGTTAATTTGTTATGTAGCTTTATTACCAACAAGAGAGAGACGACACAAGAAGGATATTACATACAGTGTTGCTGGTAATTATTTTTATTACTTCGTGTGAGTTTTATAGTGGCGGTTGGGAGAGGTTTTAGTCGCCACTTTCGGATTCAAAGTAATTAATGTTCTTGGAGGGAGGCCTGAAGGAAGAGCGGAGCGGCCCGGCGGGGGTGTTACACGGGGCCAGTCGGCCGCGCTGCCTTGTCCAGCGGAGCCCGGTCCGGGACATGACCGACCCCTTGGGAGGCCAGGCCAGCGTCCACAGCGAGTGGTGCACAAAGGGGCAATGCTTTATCCCTCCCAGGGCCTTTATTCCTCCTTTCTCAAAGCTCTCCAACTGCAGCGGTGATTTGATTTCCCCCTCTGCCCCGCGCGGTGGAGGTCCTGCTGCCCATCCGTGCCACGCACGCGGGCACCCCAGGAGCAGCACCTGCCCCACGTCCCCTCCTCTCCATCTCCGTCGTCCTCCCGCTCGGAGCCATCCAGGCACGACTTGCTGCCGAGTCCCTCCGAGCTGCTCTTTCATCAGGCGGCGGGAAGCTGCAGAGCAACATCGCTCCCCGGGGACGGCGCGCCGGAGACTGGCATGGCACACGATGTAAGAGCACGTCGCAGGCTGTGACGATTCAATCCCGGAGATAAAGCTAAACTGGGGACTCCACCATTTGGGGAGAGAAGCTCGGCGGCCGCGGTTACAGCGAAGTGTCCTCATCACGGGACCCACGTTATAGGAAGAAGGACAAAGAAATGGAGGTCGATTCGGGCCGGCAGAAGTGCAGGGGGGAACAGCACTGGGGGTGTGTCCCGGCGCTGAGCTGCACAGAAGTGCGAGGCCGCTGGTCTCAATGCGCTCACTTCTGTTTGACACTGTGTAAACGGGAGGGGAATTGGGCCTCCACCGGGTCCCGAGCTGTCACGTGTGTGTGAGCAAAGTGCGCTGCACGAGCAGCTTCCCCAGCTGCGTGGCGGCAGGAGCGTGAGCCCCTTGTCACTACATCGAGGCTATCCTCTACCCAGGGCCCACGGAGGTCTCCGGGCGTGTTGTAATGAAACTGGCTGCAGAAATTCACCTTTCAGCTGTATTTCTTAGGAAAGCTTATTGGGACATAGATCTGTGTCTGCTTTGCACAGTGAAGCTGTTGGACTAGCTGCAGCAGGGTGGGACAAGGGCAAACACCACGGAAGTATCCACAAAGAGCTGGACGCTTGTTGGAGCGAGAATCAGGGCTGTAGCTGGGATAAATGTAGTGAAGGTTGTGCATCCTCACGCTCGAACGTATGCCTCGGTCACGTCCCGGAAAACACCCGCCCTTCCCTACGGTACGAGGGCAGCCAGCTGGGCAGGCTCGGTAGGTTTCCATTTGGACAGGGGCATTGCCCGAGAGGGGTTGGTTTAGCAGTCTGGTCTGGAAGGGCAGTTTCTCCGGACAGCAGGGCAAGGAGGGGTGTAACTCAGCCGTCCTTTAAGGGGATGTCTGCGATGCACAGCAGGATACACGCAGGGGGCTCCGGGGAGCAGGACTTTGCAAGCCGGACGGCTGCTGTGGCCCGTCCGTGCAGGCCAGGCTGGGGCTGCGCCAGTGACTCCCGGTGTCCCGTGGACCCACGGTCCGCGCAGCGGGCAGCTGCAGACCGCGGGCAGCAGTTCACCCTCCGATTCCCCAGCGCAGCCGTGCAGCAATTTAAGGATAAAGGTCCCGTTCCTGTTTGCACAGGGGAGACTGCTTTCCACTCCAGATTTGCTGTTTTCCAGCATTTGGCCCTAAAAGCAAACGAAACATGTAAGCAAGCATCTTCTTAATTCTCTGCCTAATGAAAATATATATATAGCTATCTTTGCAAAGGCTGATGGGTTCTTGGAATTGTCTATTAGTGAATTTTGCTTCTCTAAATCTCTCTCTTTGCATGTGCTAATTGGTCTTGGCATTAATTAATCTGATTTCATTATATTCGCTTTAATTTGTCAAGATATCATTTCTTTATTGGGCAAAGAAATGCTTTAGAGAATTGTCACAATTGGAATAATTTCCCCCCTCCCTTTAAAGTTACCAAGAGAAGTTATTATCAATTAAGCTGATTTGCATAAGCATTAGGTTAATCGTTTTAGTTTAGCCAAATTTGCGGAAATTTACATAGCAAATTGACCCTCCACATTTTCACTTAAACATATAAAGCGCAAGAGAGAATTGCGTTGGAATTGGTAATGAAATGGAGTTTATTTTGCATGGTTCTCTTACTAAACGGGTCTAATTAGACCAAGTAATTTTTTATTTCATCCATAATTGCAAAACAAATAAGCTCTTTGGCAGTTTCTTTCCTCTCCCTTTGCCTGTGTCACATGGATGGGGAGCGTTAATAGGAAAGTCGTGTTCTCCTAATTAAGCCCCATTTGATGTCTGCACATTCTTCCGTCAGAACCTCTTTCGTTTCTTCGAGGTGTTCTTCTGCTTGAGTTACTTAAGCTTCCTGGAACACCTATTAATAGACAACTCCCCCAGACTGATCTGCCTGAATTAAAGAAATAAAAGTCTGGTAACTAAGCATCACAGATAAGCCAGACCGTGTTTTCAGGGGATCGCAAGCTGGGTCTCGACTCCACCTCCCCCCTCCCCGCGAGGAAGAATTAAAAGAGGAAGAGAGAAAAGCTGTTGGCCGTGAAAGAGTTGGTGTAGCACCATTCGGCCATTAACACGCACACATAGTACCAACCCCAATTTTCCTGTTTCAGCTTTGCTTCAGGTGTCTGCAGCTGCTTCCTTTCTGTCCTGGCACTGGGCACGTCTCAAGCTTGGACCTTCTCCCAGGAGCATGGCGTTCACCTGGATGGCTCCCTCCCTCCCTCCAAGGATAGACTATCACCTCTATTTGTGAGCTTGATGCATCGGGATCCTCTTTCCATCCCATCTCCTTTGTCGCTGCGTCTCCACTCCAACCTTTCTATATGGTCTGTTCCCAGTACCCAGCACAGGCCTCTGCTTCTGGTGTCGGTGTTGCCAGATCTTGTGGGGTGTGTTGTGGTGCGACAGGGCATCTCGGGAGATGAGCCACGGTTTGCTTCTCCTGACAAACACACTGGCCGGTTGTGTACAGGCCCCACGATTGCATGAGAAAGTTGCATCCCACGTGTGTGCAGCACCTAGCACACTGGAGTCCCAGCCCATGAGTGTAATAAATGCAGAGCACCAACAAGTTGGATGACTATGCACAAGCCAGCCCTGTCCTTGCTTCTGCCCCCAGGCAGGGGTTACAGCCGAATATGCCCCAGGACCCCCCCGAAATGTCAGTGCCCCTCCTAGTGCCTGCTGATGTCAACGAAAGTCACCCCCGGGCCAGCCGCTGTGCCAGCCCGCAGCTCGGGCTGTGCTAGGTGCCGTGAAACCAGCACAGTGCCATCACGGTGTGATGGCTGATCTAGTCGGGTGCCATTCCCTTTGGACTACATCATCCTTTACGGACGCGTACAACGAACGAGACTAATAGGGTTACACCGGGGGAGAGCGCAGCTTAATGCCCATCAGCGTTGCCCGGGGAGCCTGACACCGAGGCCTGCAGCCATTGCTCTCCTCCTCTTCTGCACCGGGGAACCCAAAAACACGTCACCTGCACTCTCATGGCACGGCACCTCTCAGGCATTGCAGCCACCGTGCAGATAGGGGAACTGAGGCACAGAGCTCAAGCAACATTTAGGACTGCAAAAAAAGAAAAACGAAAAGCTCCACCTGCTACCGCAGATGGGTGACAGAGTTGTATGCAGGGCTGCAAAGCGGGCCTGAGGCCGAGTTCCTGGTAGAAACCCAGCCCCGTGTCCGCAGCGCCGCCGGCAGCCTTTGTTTGCCAGGGTGCAGTCTGCCGGTAGCGCCTCCTGGAAGCGGCAGAGAGCTTGAACTCTGCACCAATTAACTAGCGCAGAGTTAATATTAGCTGAAAAGACTAGTCTGCCGCTCTGTCCTGATGAAACCCATTTGCATGTGCAGATGAATTCTCATTAGTCAGTGCGAGCGCCGGGCAGCGCCAATGCGCGGGGAGCAGATTTGCAGCGGCTCCAAAAATGGAGCGAGCCGCGGCCGCGGCTGACACCCAGAGTGGCCCCGACACTCATCCTGTTAAAGAGGCAAAGTAGAAATGGCATTTCTGAGCAAGCCTGATAGTTCACCCGGTGCGAAACCCATTGGGTTGTGACGCGCTGTATTCCAGAGGCACTGACAGAATTAAACAAATGTTAATGTATGCGACTTGCTCGCCTCCGCCTGCCCAGACAATGAGAGAGAAAGTTTGCTGCTGCACTGAGCGGGGCTGTGACCGGGGCCGGGGCCGTGCCAGCCAGCTCTGCGGCTGCCTCGCGTCCTCCCCCGGCTCTCGCCCACCCGCCGGACCAGCGATTTGAGCCCGCACAACCTCTCCTGCGTGCACCACGCGGGCACGTCGTATTGGTGGCAGCTGGCCACGTCTGCCATCCTGCTAGAACCAGGTTGGTAGCTTTGGCCCAAGTCTCCCCTGGCTTTCACCTTTGCACCCAAGCTCAGGGACACAGCCCTGGACAGCCCCGGTTGCACGCACTTTGCCCAAGCACAGAGGACACTGCAAGGAGTGAGGTCTCCCAGCCTACGCGCTGTACAGAGAGTTCTTCTTCCCCCACATTTTTTGGCCTTGAGTGTTTTTAACGACAGCCTTCATGGTTTGATGGAGGATTTTACACTAATGCAAGGCATTACCTAGTTAATTTGGCTAGAATAGAGTGTAATTTTGCACGGTCAAAGTCATTGCTACTTGAGCTAAAAGTTCCATTACGGTGCACTGCCCACCTCGCTATTTCAGAGCCCAGCGAGATAAGTAGCATTTTATTAATGGGTGTCCTCGGGAGCTTGTTTAAAGGATGGCTCCTTGTCTGCATGGGAGATGAATGTGGGAGAAGAGCCAAGGTGCTGAGGGGTGGTGGGAGCAGCTGTCTAACGTAGCAGCCGCTCTCAGCCCGGGTGGGATCTGCGTGCCGCAGTGCGTGCCTGCTCCTTGGGACGCTCCCGCCACGATGAGCCGGGCTGGGGAGTGGCCGCAACGGGTGATGTTTCGACCCCTGGGTGCTCTCCAGCTCTCTGCTTCACGGGGCAGCACCCAGTCCCCCCCCAGCTGCTGCTAGCGGATCCAAGTGCAATGGGAAATGCAGGGGGGGTGTTTCATGGGGGCCTTCGGGATTGTTTATTGACCTACGCCATTTCATAGTTTTATCAGTAAAACTGGAGGAGAGCATAAAACCAGAGTAGATCAGGTCTGCAGATGGCACAGGGATCAGCGGGATTGTAAATAATGGAAAGAGCAGGTCAGCGACACGGAGCTGTCTGCATCGCTGGAACAAGCCGGCGGCGTGCGGGGGCAGGCGACACGGCCAGACCCGGTCAGACTTTTCAAGAAAAAGAAAACGCCAGACCCACTTATAGTGGAAAAGCATCTCTAAGAGGGACTGGCGGGTTGTATGGACTGGATCCGAGCTCTGAGCTGGACGCTGAGACCTTAATCTTCTGCCTGGGATTTGTTCTCTCTGTGACCCCAGGAGCTTGACATGAAACTCAAGCGAAGTAATCACCGCCTCTCCTTCCCCCAGTCAGATCAGGGATGCTACGAGATAGGCCTGCCTTGGCTTGGATCTTGGCACGAGGTCCTCCTTTTGATAGCTTTCCAGCCCTCAACCATTTGGGGTTTCATAAGAAGTCCTCTGCACAGCTGTAGAGACAAGTGTTGGCCAGATGGCAGGCAGCTGACAAGTGACTAGTTATTCTGAGTGCACGAGGGCTTGCTTCTCACACTCGAGACGCCCGGCAGAAGTCTGACTCCAAAGTGGATAGCGGATAGGCAGCGTTTTCTGCAACTGAGCGTCTTGGAAGCATCTCCTCCAGGATGCCCCATTGCCCCTTGTGCACACCCTGCGCCTTCTCTTGATGAACGCGCTGAGCTGCCTCCACCCTTTGCTTGTGCTCCCTGATCAGTCCTATGTGCTCGGTTAGGATTTCTTTATGGAGCATGCACTTGGGAAACCCACTACGATGAGCGATAGCGTGAACTGAAGACAGTGTGCCAGAGCCCAGGGAGATGGGGGAATGAATATGTGGGCAGGGAAGGAAGACAAGACCTGGAGGACAAGTCTAAGGCTGTGAAGAGGCCAAAGCATTGGTAGCCTTGTGAGATGGAGAGAGAGACAAGTGAGGGCTATAACAGCATAGGCAAAAAGTCTCATCCATAAAACACTGTCAGTGTAAAGTGGTGAATGGACCTCATGGTTGCACTGGCCCATGACGTGGGATACTCGGGGAGGATGTGTACAATCATAGCAAACGCGGGTTGAAGGGACCTCAGGAGGTCATTGAGTCTGACCCCCTGCTCCAGCCCCAGCTGCATCATCCCAGCCACGGCTTTGTCCAGCCGGGTCTTAAACACCTCCAAGGATGGAGACCGCACCGCCTCTCTGGGGAGCCTGCTCAGTGCTTTACTACCCTCCTACTGAGAGAGGAGGAGACCTTCATCCTGTTCTCACCCCAGAGAGGCTGGGAGGAAGACGAGGACCTCCCCTCTCACCCAGGAGACTTTCCAGAATAACCTTCCTCTTCCCACCTTGGGTCCCAGCTGCGTTGGCGTTGCTGCTGCCGCCGTCGTAGTTGCGCCCAGTTGCTGCTTCAGCACGGCACGGTCCCAGGCCCTGCATAAATGCTGCCCGAGGTGCCCCAGCTCTGCCCCAGACGGCAGGTCACCCTCACCCCACACTGGGCGTGCGCCCTTTGGCCTTCTGCAATGCCTGCCCTTAGACAACATCAGAAACATTCCTGCCCCACGGTGCAAGGGAGTCATCGAGGACCTCCAGGGCAGCCGCAGAGGAGTTATAAATGGAAGAGCATCTCCTCGAGCAGAGGCATGTCAAGGTGGCACGGCTGCTGCTCGGTTCCTCCTTTCAAGACTCTTTTGCTGGCACCGTGCCGGTACGGGAAGCGGGCAGTAGGGCGCGTGTAAACGGCTCACCAGGCCTGGGTGCAGCACGGAGCATTGTGAGGTCTCTGTCCTTCCTCTTCTCCACCCGGTGCCCGGGGCAGGAGGGCAAGCCCACCCTGCTTTGCTGCTGTGCCGACACGCTGGCTTCTCATTCACCTTCTTCCCCGTCTTTGCGCAGTGCAAAATCCCCAGCCTGACTGCCCTTCCCTGCCCCTCTGCACCTCAGTTCAGCTGCTGCTTGTGAGCTAAATCCCTTTAATGTGAAGGTTGTTTGTTTTTCAAATTCTCCTGTATTCATCCCCACCATCCTCCTGCACAACAACACAGACAACAAAGTAAACCAACCTTGCACAAATTGTCCTGATTCCTGACTTATGAGCAGAGACAGCTGTGACGGATGCAAGCGAAATACCTTTCGTCTGGTCTACAAAACCCACGTTAATCTCCACGCCGAACCAAAGCCGGGCCTTCCTGATCACATGCCTGCGCTGCCGGAGCGGGCGACGTGGCTAATACTTTGGAGCCACTACAGATGCCTCAGAAAAGGCTCTGCCATGGTAGCAAACAGCTGGTGCATCTAATCCATTTTCCAAGCGCATTTGCAAGATACATAATTAAGAGTTCAGCTGAGGAGGGAAGTAAAGCAAACCATTAGATTTGTTTATAACACTACAGCTAGTGTAAGGCCCACTCAGGACCTGCGTTCCTGGCAGAAGACATTATGGCGCTCCTGAGGAGGTGGCCCAGGGACTTCCTGATGATGTCTGCATAATATTAATTTTGAGTAAATATTTGCAATCTGGGCTCCGCTATAATTAAGCACAAAGAAAGGATCCTGCGGATTTCATGTGCTTTCATTGTCAGGTCGCTTCAGCGGGCGAGCCCCTTCTTCTGCTTGCCATTGCCGCCGCTTGTTCTGCTCCGCGCCGCCATGCAGCGGTCCGGACCCGCAGTTCTGCAGAGCCCCATGGAGTTCAATGCAGCTTCGCCAGTTGACGCCAGCTGGGAATCTGGCCCCAGGCCTTTCCACGGTATCGATGAGGATCGCAGGGCTTGGTGGCGCAGAGCCAGGTCTGGTCGCCAGTTCCCCCAGCGCGTGTGCCGAGAGCGGCCGTGGCTCGCAGGGCGCACGTTCTGGCTGGAATCGCCCCTCCCGAAGCAGGAAGGTTTCAGAGGAGGGGTCTTGGGGTCAGCACTTCGAGCTGGCGTGGGCGGCCTGCGGCGTGAGAGGGAAGGCGCTGGGGGAGCGAGCGAGAGGGTGATGCACCCTCTGCGTTGCCCGCTGCTCGTGGAGGGAGCAGGAGTATCTGTCGCTCCCTGGCTGCTCCCTGCAGACGGTCAGAGCAACGCCTCTCCTCTGCCTAGCTCAGGGGATGCAAGCTAGTGGCAAGAGCCCCCGGGCTGCACAAAGCAGGGCCGACCTCAGCCCTGCTCGGCCTCCGAAAAGAGGAGCAAGTGCGAGCGTAGGTCTTCTTCCAGGAGCACAAGACCCTGCCGGGACGAGGGCCTAGGAGAACTCCTGCCAGCTCCGGGGAAAGCCGGTCCCTCCGCTCCCGGACAGAGATCGGATGGCTGTGCTGCACCTTCGGGCAGCGATGCGGCGCGGCTCGTGGGCCGAGGCGTTCCTCGGGGGGGGACCAGCACGCGGCTGTAGTCAGAGCGGATTGGGAAAGCTTGGTGGATTTACCAAAGCAGCAGGATGCGTGTCCCAGGACTGCTCCAGGTACCAGTGGGGCTGCCGGACACGCACGTGCTCTGTGGTTTTCTTTTCAGACCACTCGCACGTGGTCCTTGCAGCCAGCTGTCCTTGCCCGCAGCCCTCGCCTGGCCTGGACGAAGCACTCATGGAAAGGGCTAGTGTCTACATGAGCCTGCCCAAATTGGAGCGGGTCTCCCAAACTTGCCATTAAAAAGACAAGTAAGAAGTAAGAGCCAGGCCAGGGCCCTGCGCATCCACGTGCGTTTCCATCCAGAGGCCTGGACCAGCCAGCGCCGCCTGGAAGACGGGACAGAGCCGGTCTGCACATCAGGGGGGCGAGGGGACGTCAAGGTCTGCTCCCTCGTCCCTCCCCGTCGCGCCCGCCCGCGCGCCAGGTGCGAGCACGGCCAGGAGAGCAGCCACGTCGCCGCGCCGGAGGCACCCTGCGACTGCGAGCCCCCTCCGCAGCAGCACATTCATGGAAATAATAGAAAATGGGGAAAGCTGGGCAGGGGCGGGCGGGGGGAACGGCTGGGAACGCGCGCGCGAGAGCGGATGTGTAATTTACTTCAGCCCCAGGCAGCAGCAGTGCCGTCGCAGGCAGCAGCGGCAGCAGCTAACGTGCTGACAAGTTGTATGTGTTTTACATGCCCATTAACTCGCTTACTCAATAAAAAATGCATAGTTACCACAGCTTCAACATGTCACGGCGGCACGTGGCACTTCAACTGCTTCGCAGACATGCAGCGTCTCGCGGAGAAAGGCACTTATCAGCCTGCCAGGGGAACCGGCAAAGGATGCTTTAGGCAAAACGCAAGGGCCTGACAGGCTGCGTCCACGGGTCCAGGCTGTCTCGGGTGTCCTGGCGTGTCTCGGACACGCGTGGGTGTGCTGCCACGTGCCTGCATGAGGAACACGGCAAAGCCGCTTGCAATGCCACGCTCTCTTTTGTGCAGGACCCTAAAAACGCATCGGGCGCTGGAATGACACGGGCCCCGCTCGGGTCTCTGCCGAGGGGGTTTCTGTACTCCTGGCGCGGGATGGCTGCGGGGGATTTGAGCACGGGGCCCGCAGCAGGCGGGAGGCCCTCCTCTCCGCTCGATCTGGGCACCGGGGTCCGGGCTGAACCGGGTTTCCATCTGGCCTCGCAGATCTCTTGGGCGGAGGGGGAGAGGAGCTTTAATTAGCCCGTAGCGACGCTCCAGCTGTTGCAGCGTGCGGTGCCAGCTGTTCGGGCTCTGCTGAGGCGCTGCGGCAGGCCCCGTTCCTGCGTGTGCACAGCTGTAATCGGTCAGACTCCGGCTCCCATCCCTGCGTTAGCAGCCGCGGGCTTGCAGAAGTTGGGGAGAGCCCGGGGTCCCGTGTGCGTGGAAGAGGGGGTCCTCCCCTGGACTCGCTGCCCTGCTGCCTGCTCCCATGCCAGCCTGCTCTCCCCAAGCCCCTCGGTTGCTGCTGGCTCTCCCTCCCCGCGCTGCCGGTCCCATCCCCCTGCCTGGCTCTGCTAGTGCTCTTCATAGAAAGCATAAAGCGGGGAGGCTGCAAGGGATTTCCAGAGGTCACCTAGACCTTGGATAGGATCAGCCCTATTCAAACGGCCCTATACAAATCCATCATCTAAACTCAGTCTGCCGGCAGGCTCCTCCAGCCAGGCGAGGCGAGGCAGAGGCAGCCCGGTGGAAAGGCTGCCAGGGGACGGGCGGGTTCGCTCTGCACCCGTGGTCATCGCAGTGTCCCGGTGCTTCGTGACCGGCCACGGGGTCCTCCCAGGGCCCGAGGCGACCCCATCCTGGGCATGGGCCTGCGTCCGTCTGCCTGGGTGCTGGCTTCTGCTTCAGCCGGCGTAGCCGGGGCAGCGCCCCGCACCCCGGGCCAAGCAAGGAGATGACTTTTTCTGCGGACACCCCTCTCGCCGCGGGAGCAGCGGTCAGCCCGGGGCCGCCCCCGCCCCAGCCCCTGCCCGCACCCACGGGGGACGTGCCTTCAGTTAGTTGTCATTGCAAGCGGCTGCCCGAGGGCCTCGCGCGTGGCAAGGGGCCGGGGAGCCTCCACCTGGCTGCCTCGTATTTACGATGCCTGGTTAAAGATCATTAGAGCCGTTGTTAACGGCGCTGACTGACAAGGAGAGTGGATGAATATTAGAGCACCCTGTCAGAAGTGGTGAAAAGGCGGGATTGATTTTATAGGGAGTTTAGTCAGAGCTCTGTGCAAAGCCCTTGGGGGGTTACACTGCAGTGAATCAATCTCCTACATTAGCAAGTCCCTCTGGGAATAGTCAGCTTCACTGTTTATTACAGCCAAGGCTGCATATAATAGATATGGCATTCGCTTTCTTCTCCTCTCCCCCTCGCCCTCTTTCTTCATAATTTGCTGCTCGAAATGGCAGCCACGTAGGCGATCGGGGGAGATAAGCGGGTGCAGGGGGTGCCGTCGGGAGCCGCAGACCTTGCCAGTCCTGATGGCTCTTGCAGCCCCGGCCCTTGCTCTCCCCTCGCGCAGCCACTGTCTGTGGGCATTGCCCAAATGCCCAGCTCGTCCCATGCCACTCCTGGATCTCCCCGGCGAGGCGAGGCCCTGCCGATGCCCCTCAGCCCTTGGCCTCCGTGCGGCAGGAGACGTTTGCCGGGAGCACCGCTGCAGGGGAAGGCCGTCGGGAGCTTTGCCCCGGTGCTGTGGCTCCAGCCGGCGCCAAGGGAGAATGGCCGGTGCTACGGGTGGCGAACGCGGCGAGCGGCGTCCCCCGGATCGGAGCAGTGCTCGTCCCCGGGCCGGGTCTGCCCAGCCAGCGAGGCACCTTCCCGGGAGCAGGAGCCCTGGACCAGCGCGCCCTTGGGCCGGTCTTGCCGTGCCTGGCATGATAGGCAGCTTCCCAAATGCCCCTCTCATCCCAGCCTCTCACTGGGGCTTTTGTTCGTGTCTTTCTTGAATGTAGGGTTTTTCCTACCCGCATCCGGCTCCAGCCGGCACCAAGGGCTTTTTTTTTCCAATTGATGGTTGAAAGGGAAATAGTTTCAGCTTTTCAAAGTCCCGTTTCCCCTGCCACGCAGCATCAGTGGGCTATACTATTGCCTTCCACATGGCTGCACAGACACAGACAGCCGTGTTGATGACAGTCCCCTTGGTACGAGTCCCGAGCCCTCTCCCGTGTACCAGGGTTCCCTGCCTTTGATGTCTTCTACTTAGAGATGCAATTTGCAAAAGGGCAGGTTGTTGTTTTCGCTTTCCCTCTAGGTGCCACGCAGGCTTGAGGGCATTGATTATTTTTTATTTTGGGGTCAGCTAGTATCTGATGCACCTTGACAGCTGTCATCCTGGTACCTGAGTAACAGAAATAATATGCACAGAGCAACATCTGCCATGGGGAGAGCTCGGAGAGCTTTTGCAGACATTAATTAACAAAGCTCCATAACACTCAGGTGGGGCGATGTTTTGACATCCCTTATAACAGAGTGAGCTCCAAGTGGAGGAGTGATGTAGACACTCCCGTGCTCTCCAAAACCCAGTCACCGCCACTTCA
>JAGPOW010003687.1:1033652-1063521 GCA_030014935.1 Caiman crocodilus
GTTTTCTGCCCACTTGTCCAACCTGTCCAGGTCTGCTTGCAGCTGTTCCCTGCCCTCCGGCGTGTCCACTTCTCCCCACAGCTTTGTGTCATCTGCAAATGGTAAAAGAGGATGTTTTGGGTCAGGTCTGGGTGAAATTGGGGGGGGTGTTATTTCTGAAGCAGCCTGCAACACGTCTAGTTTGGTCCGAGTTGCATCCAGTTTCTTTTCCGCATTGCTGGGACGGAGCGCTCCATCACTCGCCGCACCCTGCTATTGGCAGGCCAGTGTCAGCTGAGCTGGGAAAGTGCCCCCAGTGGCCCGTGTGGCTTCTCCCTCTGCTCCGCCTGCCTTCCTCCCTCCCTCCCTCTGGATGCTCATAGCCTACTACTACAGCAGTTGGATAATTTAGAAGGGATCTTGCCATTGGCTGTGCCTGAATTCATAACAGGTGGTTGGATAATTAAGTGTGCTTTATGCATACAACACTGTTTTGCTCAATGTAATTGCAGATTCCATATAAATAATTCACATGGAATTATTATACCGAGGACATCACCCGCCTCCTCATAATTTGCTTAACTGAAATAGGCTCTTTCATCATTTGCCGTGATTTGCTTAAAGACCATGTGCTCAGCATCCTTTGCAGGCTGACTTCAGTAAAGATTACTGTACATTTAATTAAGTTATGTAAATTGTTTGTCCACTATGTGGTGAGAGTGTGCAGGGCCATTGGCATATTCAACTTAAGGGCACCGAAGTGTGCGCCTGGGGGTATTAAGCTGTGGGTCTCTTGGAATCAGTAGGTTATTATCAATCATAATATTACAACAACAACAACAACAACAATAATAATGACTATAATAATAACAGCAATAATAATATTAATAATAATATCATACCTTTCATAAAGCATCTTTCGTCCTGAAGTTAGTCCCAGTGCGTTTTAGGAATGCGTTTTGCTCCTGCGCTGAGTGGCGAACCGAGGCCCAAGGGCAGATTTCCTTGCCGAGGGCATTGAGGCTCCTCAAGGGGAGCCCAGAGGTTGGGGGGCCTGTCTCTGCAAGCCGGGAGCAAGGAGACTGATGAAGACGCAGGCGCAGCCCGGGCCGATGGGCTTGCGGCTGTCGGGTGGTGGGGCTCGGGGGCTCGGACCGCTTGCCGCCCCTTCACCTTTGCTGGAGACCTTCCCACTGCTCCGTGAGCGGCCGCAAAGGCTCCAGATGGGCGCGGCGGCCTGGGCACACGGTGACCTTATCTTCGGGAGGCAGGCAGGCCTACGGGGTCTGGCCCATTGACAGTGCCGGCAATTCATTTCCCAGGTTGATGAGGCCCCTCTCATCACGCCCTACTCTCCAGACTGTAGTTCCCACGGCTGTTGGCTGCTCACGCTGATAAGGGAGACAAAGCAACTTAAACTGTTCTTCCCTATTCAGCGGCGCTTGCAGAGCCGAGGCTGGCGGCCGGGGAGAAAAGACAGCTCTCGCTTTCTTTGGCACCGTTTCCCTCCCTTCAGTCCCTTCCTCGCTGGGCAGACGGAGCAGGGCCGAGTGAAAGGCCTGCTGGTCTCACGGCCGCGGCTGGTCTCCTTCGTCTTGGGGGTCCAGGATCTCAGCTCAGGCTTCCCTCTTTGATCGTCCCCCCAACTATAAAGCAGTTGCCTCCGGTATCTCTACTTCCATGTCTAACAGAGAACCGACTCTCCCAACCAGTTACAGGGAGGAGGAAGAAGGCAAGAGAGGGGAACTGGACTTTCCTTGAGGATGGGCACTGATCCCATGGGCGACATGGTCACGGTAGACCTGGTAAGGAGCTCTAATCGCTTGGACTAAGATGCTCAACGTGACCTCAAATGACTCCCCTCGACCTGCGCTTGGACCTCAGGGGGCCAGATCCCACCCTTCCCGTCTTGGACCGGGGGGTGGGAGGTGTTCAGCGCTCCTCAGAAATTGCCCACCAAGCAGATGCTTAATGATGGACTCCGGTGCCTGAGCGAGGTGCCCGTAATGGCCCGTTTTTGGCCATTACCTCTCTGCCTGCCAGTTTCCCCATTTGAAAGTTCAGGCTGATAATAATAATAATCCTGGCTCGCGGGGTGTTGAATATGGATATTTGTCCAGTGCTTCACAGACGTAAATTGCTGTGCAAGTGCTAAGCACTATTTTTACAAACAAGCGGTTTCTAGTGGGCGCTTATTTTGCATCCAGCCTCCAGAATTGGCCGTGACTCAAGAGCAGATCCTTGCATCTGCTTAGGGAAAGCTGTTTCCTCCCCCCTGCTGCTCTGGCTCTGGCTGATTTAGGTGGAGGGGGGTTAATTGCCAATGTTTCCCTGTGCTTCTCTCCCCGTCTTTTCCTGCCCTTCTCTGAGCTGCTTTCTGCACGCGAGAGCCCCCTTCTCCTCCGCTCCTCTGCCCCCCCGACTTGTAAGGCTGTCCTCTTTTCCAGCTCTCAATCTCTCCTCATCCCTCAGCCCTGCAAGAAGCTGGTATTTGCCCGATGCAAGGCCCTTGGGGACTGCGGATACCCACGTCTGGATGATGTGGCCGGTTCCTCCCTCGTACCCAGTCCGCACCAAGTGCGCAGAAAGCACGAGCAGCCTGCGGACAGGGCCTAGCCTGTAGTGTTTAAGCACAAAAGTTGGAAAAGTTCTTCGCTGCCAGCTTTCGGGGACAAGCGCCCTTCATCAGGCAGAGGAAGCATCCCTACCTCTACCCAAAGAGGTTGCCTGCTTTCATGCAACTCAGCTGCAGCCACCGGCTGGCCAGCTGGCCCAGGGAGAGGCGGTCAGCGGTGCCCCTTCCCAGCCCAAGCCCATGGCCGGACCCCGTCTCTCCCCCGCCCCGGGGGCTTGCAGGCGGCGGGTGCAGGAGGTCAGGGCTCTGCTGTCTGGCCTGTCGCTGTGAATCTCGCAGTGTCCTGAATAATTCCCAAGCAGGATCTCTGCCCCCCGCTTTGGACCGCTGGTTTGTTTTTGTCATAAGGATCCCCGTGTTTTTAATGAGCAGTTAATGAGCTGTCAATTACTTATGCAAATCAGGGGAGCCAGCACGTCCAGCGCTCTGTCCTTCAGAGCTAGGCTCTTACCTCGCCGTGTTGGGTAAGGCTCGGCCACTGCTTGCAAAGCTCTCCCCACTTTCCTTGTGGTCGTGCGAGCTGGGCACTGCCTTCGGACACCCCAGGCACGGCCGACCAGCTACAGTGACACCCCCTGCACCTCCCAGCCGGGCACCGGGGAGCGCTTGATGAACATGAATTAAGAACGAGTCCTCACAGTGCCCGTGGGCAGTCATAAGTGTTATTATCCCCATCTGACATCCAGGCAAGGAGCCGGACAGCGCCTTACCCAGGCCAGCCAGCGTGCCGGGGCAGACACACACGGAGAGCCCAGGAGGAAGCTAAACATGAAAAAAAAAATCTGACTTTTGTTTCTGTTGCATTTAAAAATAAGATTCAGTTATTAATTATCTTGGTTTGTTGGTTTTTGGGTTTTTTTTTTCTTATAATGGATTTTAGCTTTGCTTCAGATCCCAAGATGCTAAAAGATAAATGCAGCTATTATCCAAATAAGCTCTCAGTGAAATTGATAGCTAGGTGTTTTAAATGAGTGTGTACACACTCACGTGCATGCACACACACACACACACACACAAGGATATTTTTAACGCGGATACAGGAAAATACTAACACAGAAGCAAGGTGTCGGCTCCTGGCCCGTGGTGCTTTGGGAAATGATGGTGTCTCAGTTCAGATCAGGCCCTAAGGATCTTTTCCAGCTTGTACTGGTGAACGCCTCGCAGTCCACCCACGCGTCGATGTGCTGCAGTTGGGATCCGGCCCCTTACCAAGCGGGCGAGGTGGGGTCCCACGCAGGCATGCATGCATGTTAATCTGGAGGAGGGGGCCAGTCATCTGCGCGCAAGGCAGTGCCCGTGCTCACACTACAAGGCAGACAGAGCCTGTGAAGTCGGTCTATAAGATAAAGCAGCCTCATTTCCAGTGTGCCCACGCACACGGGAGGTGCCAGCGCACAAGGCGTTAAACTCCGTCCTGCTAAAGGTTACCGAGAGACCCAATAAATGCCCAGTTTAACAATGGAGAGAAATATTTTTATCAGTAACCTTTGGAGGAGATGGTTTAATTGCATGCTAACAGTCATTCGCGGAGAGCGGCGAGGAATTACACGGAAGGGAAATGACAAGAGTGTGAAGGGTCATTAAAGTTCGAGCCTCGGCTTTGTCGAGCTCTGCTGCAAGCGTTGTTTGGGTACCTGAAGCCAGGCGGGACTCAGCAGCCGCCAGAACGAAAGCTTCAGCCTCGGGCGCGCGCGCGCCTCGCTGCAGTCCCCGTGGCTAAAGGCTACCGTGCTGCAGCCTGGTGCGTGCATCCTACCAGGTGACCTGGGCTCAAGGAAGATGCCGTATTCATGCATTCAGCCCCCAACTTTTGCACCTCTGACATACAACACGCATGTGGCAAAGGCGAAGGGACATGCCTGGCGAAGAATGGGTTTCCCTATTTGTGGGGTGAGCTAGTTTATAGCATGGTTTGGGGGGCGCATTCCCTTCCAGCCGCGCGTCGTTCCCATCCCAAGCTGGGATGAGGATGCTGCCTGCTGTGGTTTGTCTTCATCGGGAGATGCACAGAGTCAGCAGAGCAGCATTAGTTGATCTCAGCACTCGGCTCCGGAGCAAGATAAATCATGGTCTGACAGTGACAGGTAGCCGTTGATTCACTGGTCCCTCTGGCAGGGCATTCAAACCCTGTGCTAGTAACTAGCTGCCCCAAATAATCACCACAAACCCTCAGGACAGTTAATTATGCTGGAGATTTTTTGCTAAGACAGAGGGTTTGTGTCTCGAGGACACCTTCCACCCCAGTCTCCAGACCTCTGCAAACATTTAGGCACCCTGCCAACGCTCCTGGCAGCCTGCATCGCGGTCCCCGGAGCTGGGAGGCTACTGAGAGGGTCAGCACAAGAGGCCAGGCCATAACCCAGGGATCTGGACTTCTGTTCCTAGCCCCGGACGCGGTGCCAGGCGGTCGGTAGCTCAGTGGGTGTGCACGTGGATGGCAAAGCGGGGACACAAAGGCGCAGTCTCCCCCTTGGTTGCGGACGCTGCACGGATCTGGGTGTATGGACAAGAGCTTGGGAAGTGCACCAGGGAAGAGTTAAATGGGAATGATAATTGAGGGCTAATTACCTGCAGCTGGCAACAAGCTCCCACCTACTCTGAGCTGCCCAAGGGAGGGAAGAGCGGAGCGGCCTGGCTGTTTCCTTGCTGGAGCCCGGGGCAGGGAAGCTGGTTTCCCCCGGCCTGGTAAGCCTTAGCGAGGGCACCCTCCAGGGCCGGCACGGGCAGCGAAGTCAGTGGGGGCTGGCGTCTGCCTGTGGGAAAAGCGGCTCCCGCTTGGCTTGCTTTCTCCTGAAAGAGCTGACCTGAGTGGAAGCCCCCGGGTTCATCTCTCTTTGTAGCCCACTGGTTTAGCCCTCTTCCCTTTGCTGTTCCCCTCCCAGCACCTCTCATTCACTCTACCTTACACCTGTGCGCCAAGCACCTATTCCCCTCCCCACCCCCAAAATATCCCTGTGTATTTATACTGCAGGCAGTAAACCCTCTTAGAGATTTGTAATCGTTTCATCCCAAATAGTGCACGCCAGATTTCTCTTGGGGCAGCATCCAGAGACATGGGGCTGCCCGGTGCCAGGCGCTGCACGCGCGCGGTGCAGCCCAAGTGCTCCTTCTCCGCAGGACTTTCAGTCTGAGCAATGAGCAGGAGCAAGTTCCCGGGTTGCAGGGCTCAGGTCGATTTGCTGATGATGTATATTTAGTGGAAAGGCTTCACAACGAAGAATCAGGGGTGCGTCACGGGGCAAGGCATGTCCAGGTGAGGCAAAGGCCTGGAGTTTGGGGATTAAACGCCACTGGACAAGGAGGAGAGCATCCGGCTTTACCCGTGCCTCTGGCCCCAGCTTGCTGCTTGGCTTTGGCTGCTGGCGGTATTTGAGTATTGGGTTTCAAGCACCTGCTCACTATCAGTTTCCATTCAGCAGCGCTGAGCATCTGCACGACTTAGCGGCAGCCGCTCGGACAGGCGGCTGGAAACTCTTGGAGTTGGGCACCCGAATCCAAATGTAGAGGCAGCTTGTGGAAATCTGGCCCTTCTCCGCTCCGGGCACCGCTAGTGCCTCCCCCAGCACGGAGCCCGCTGCTGCTGCTTCCCCGTGGTGGGTGCTGTGCCGGCGCGTGGGCTGCGTTAAACAGAAACCATTGCTCTTGGGGACGTGAGCCGGGAAACACCAGCGCAGCCTCCCCTCTGCGAGACAGTTCCCCGGGATGCTGGATTTAATGCATTGAGAAGGGATAGGGGGAAGGAGACGGGGCCTTGCATGCAGGCGCTAGGGTGGGTGATGTAGGGCCCTCTCCTCCCCTGAAGCTGCTTTGAGGGCCCTGCCTCGCGGCTGCAGGCAAGGCACCGTCGCAGGGCCATGCTCCGCGCAGCAAAGTGCCCTTCCTGTGCCCAGGTCCTGCAGCCCAGGCAGCTGCATCGTGGCTCCTGCCGCCGCGCTGGGAGAACCAGCCCGTCCGGCTCCTTTCCTCTCTCCCCACACATGTTTTATATATTTATATTTTTAATAGTAGCCTAATATAAATAAAGCACCATTATAAAAGTGTCAGGGAAAGTTCAAACCTATTCATTATCCATTTCGCACAGATTAAAATTTCCATCAAGGCTGCTTGGTTTTGACTTGAGTCGCTTTCGTTTTAATGAGCTTGATGTAGAAGGCAAAAGATGCTAATTCATCCTTACATCTCTATCACATCTCGGCTTTTGCTATATAAAGCATCAAGGTCGCATTCTGGGGAAATGTCTTTTTACCAAAGGTGCCATAATAATAATGAAGAAGCAATTTGTTTCAGCAAACTGCCTACAGTAATGAAGCTTAATTATAACCGTGTTATTAATACTGCTGCTTAAGGTAATTCACTTCTGAGTGGGGCGCAGCACAGTAAACTATAATTTAAACAAGAATTGAGACCTAATTTAAATCATCAGATCTGCTCTGGAAAAAGGCAAACAGAATGACTGTGATTGCACACAATCCGGTGCTCTCCCTCGGCTTGGCTTCGTCGCAGCGTCTGGAATCGGAAACCATGCCGGGAGATGTTTCAGCGGTGTGACGGCGAGCGCACGCCTTCCTGCCTGCCTCGAATCTGCTCCTTCCCCGCTCGCCCCATCCCTGCTGTGCACGCGCGCGTGTGCCTGCCTGCCCAGGCGCCCACAGATGGGGGCTCAGTAGAGACATGCAGGTATTTTTATTTATTTCTCTATGTGTTTGATTAGCTTGAACAGAAAAAAAAAATAGCTCAAGGTGGCTTACAGGAAAAGTAAGATTTCAGCAGAAATAGGCTGCTTCGTGCCGAGTTTGGATGGGCCAGCTCCTGGCCCTCTGCAGATGGGGAGTCAAGTCATCATGTCGTGGATGCACAGCCCGCCCTGGGCCCACATGTGCAGGCAATGGGCCAGATCTTCAGGTGGCGTAAATGAGCCTCGCTATCTTGCAGTCTCCGGGGCATCTCCTCAGCTGGCATATATGGGCATCGTTCCCGATCCCACCTGGTGTAAATGGGCATTGCTATGATATACATTCTGGGTGAAAGGGAGCAGGTACAATAGACAAATGTTGGCCCTCCGAAGTTAAAGGGGAGTTTTTAAATTGGTGTTTGTGCCCAAAAGCTTGCAATTAAAGAATTTTTTTTTTTTGCAAAAACCTTGTTGATGTAACAAAAGAGATCATCTCTACTATGAGTCCTGATTGCCTTTCCTATGGACCCTGATTTCAGCCTTGATTTCTGATTGTTGCCAGGTAGCATGTGCTGTTGCAGACCAGGGGCCCTCTGCGCCGGGTCCTGGACAAATACAGAACAGCAACCCAGTCCCTCTCCCAAGAGCTCACAAACCGCCCCTGAAACCTTACCCCAGACGAGGCTGGAAAGAGGCGCTTTGCTGCCTCCCAAAAAGCCCTGACCTACTCCACCTCCCACGCAGGAACCTGGCAGCTGCGCACTATCCGGAGATGCTCCGGGAAATGTTTTGGGCTCTAGATTTCAGGGGCACTGTTTTTCCGCTCTTCTCTTAGTGCACGTAGCTCTGCACCGGGGACTGGCTTTTGAAGAAAGCCTTTTTCTGCTTGAGCCCCCCGCTCCTCAAGGACGTGACCCCAGGGTTTAGGCTAGGCACTGAAATGCCAAAAGCTTTAGCTGAGGCAGCTGAACTCTTTTAAAGCCCGAAATGTTTTCTGTTCCTCAAATCAGCCAGGGAGTCGATGAGCAGCCCCAGCTTGCAAACCCTGGGCTTCCCATCTCAACAGAAATTGTGCCTTCCTCGGCTCGCCCTCTCCTCCCCGCTTCTCCTCCTGCCTCTCGGTCCTGCTTCTCCAAGCTCTCCATCTGCCTCTTGATTGCTTTCCCGTCCCTCCTCCACCCCCCCGCTGTTCATCCATTCTTGCACGCCAGCTTCCCCACCCCAGCCTCCCCCTTCCCATCACCTCGAGCCCCCAAACGCTCCTCTCCTTGCACCCAGACTGTATTGCTTTCCTCCCTCTCCCATTGCCCTCCGCCTTTCTAAGTGCATTTATCCACACCCACTCCTCCACGCAGACGTCTCTCCTCTCCAGCACTCGCACGGTTACATGAGCCCTGTGAAGCCAAATGACATGAAATGATATTTCTGCTTTGCCAGTAATAACATTTCCCTGAAAGCCCTGCCTCAATAGGAAATAGAGTGAGAAGCCACGACGGCGTCTCTCTCCTTTCCCATTCCTCTTTAGGGCTCACTGTCAAAAACACATTTCCAAGTCCTAGCATGCAAAATGCATTCATCCGCACAGGGTTCAGGCAGCTCAGTTTGCTCAGTGATTATGGCCAAGTTCACCCCTGTCACTGTCAGGTGTGGCTCTGTTAGACATTGTGACAGAGGAGAGGAGGTACAGAGGAGAAGTAAATGTGTGGAGTGATTCTTCTTGGGAAGGGAAAAAAAACCCTCCATCACTGTTCCACTTGACTGCAGCCTCCTGCAGGCTGTTTCATCTCATATTATCTAAGCTCCAAGGGGGTGTCCAATTTGAGGAACAATAACTATAAAGTCATTTACAGTCCCCCGCTGAGACACAGCACATGATAGCCTGTGTAAAGCAGCAAACGGATTTGATGGCCCCTTCTGCAGAGCTGGTCCTGAGCGGAGTACCTAAATGGTGCAGGTGGAAGAAGGCCTCTCTCCGCCTGCCCTGGGGAAGGTGTCTGCTCCCAGGGAGCCATCAGCTGGGACAGACGCACGAAGAGGCAGGCGGTCACCTTGCCACCTTCAGAGAAGGTCACGGGGATGCGACGCTGCCCTGAGTGTAGCTCAAATGGGGCGAACCCCTGCGAGCTAGCCCACGGCCACGCTAGGATCCAGGCAGCGCTCTGGGAATTGAAGCAGCAGGGGTGGGTAGGGCTGGTGCGGCGGGATCTCACTGGAACAGCAACCAAGAACTGCAAAGGTCTGCGTGCTACGTGTCCCCGTCCGAGCCGGGTGGGAGCGTTTGCAGGCATGGCCCCTGCCCAGCGTCGCGACCGGGGGTAGCAGTGCCTGCAAGGGAGCGTGGCACCGGCATGTCGCCCCGCAAACCTGGGAGCAGCTCTGCCGGGTGTGTAGCCTGGCTCTGCTCCATCTCCAGAGCACGTACGCCATTCATCTCACAGACACCCTCCCCAGGAAACCTCCTCCCCACCTTCAGCTCTGCCGCATCGTGACACGCTCTTTGCATTTTTTTTGGTGGATTTCTTTTTTTGGGGGGGGGGCTGAGCCACGCTCTGACGGATGGAGGCTGCTTGAGGTCTGTATTACACACATTACCGGCACAATAGGCACTAACGGGCCCCTGGCTGGAAGTCTCGGCAGGGAGGCTGAGCAGACTCTGGAGAATGAATTTCTTTCCTGTAGGGAAGGACAAAGGGGGAATTCGTCCCTAATGCCACTGCCAAGTGCGTGGCTGCCTCTGAAAACAGCTGGTGCTGCCTGGCGTCAGAGAGAGGGCCCGGAGCTAGGTGGGTTAGATGGAAATCCTGAGATTCCCAGCCTCGCTTCCAGAGCGAAAGAGTCAGTTCATTGCGCGCTGCTGCAATGTTTTGGGTTGGTTTTCTAGACGCGCAAAGCCTTCCTTACGCCCTGAGCAGGAGCGGCACGGCCGCGAGCAGCATGCCTCAGCCTCGTAGCAAGAGGCACGGGGCAGATGAGCGGAGCTTGCTCTCCACTGAGCAATCGCTGCCTGTCGCACCGGGGATGTTTGCAGTACAGGTGCTTTCCGTGAGAAGCTGGAAGGCGGGTGCAGAGCAGGTCGCTGGACAGCCCTCCCCATTTTGCTTCCCAGGTCCTCTTTACCTTGTTTCCTTGGCAGTTGCTCAGTCCTCAAGGGATCTTCTTCCTTTGGGTCCCACTGTCCCCCTATCCTGCTGTCCCTGGGAGCCCCAGCCGCGGCCAACCGGGACCGCAGCGTGGGCTTCTCAACTCCCTGTCCTTCCCATAACAGAGCAGTCATAACTACAGAGCTAATCCGTGCTAAGAGACTTGATCTCAGTGGGAGAGAACCGACTGACAAACTCCAGGAGCCCGGCAGGACTGACTTCATTAGCTGGAGATTATCTTAACAGAGGACAAATACAATTAAAATTACATACCACTCCAATGCAAAGGTTGTCTGCGCGGATGTGTCACCTTGCCAAACACCTGCAGTCTCTCAAGTCCTCGACACATTCACATGGGAGGTGAGCAGCACAACGGGTCAAAAGCTAGCACAACAGCTCGAATGATAATAGCTTGGCGCCATGGGCTGCTCCTGCCTTGCTCTGGGCATTGTTCCTGGAGCGCTTTCGTGCCCAGCAACGACTGCAGAAGGTGCTTCAGGAGGCAATTCTGACTCCGTTGGCTTCAGCGCTCATGCCACGTGATTGCCCGTGTGCTCGTGAGCTGCCCGGGCACGTGGGCTGGCCCTGCTGGCATCCTCCACCCGGGCTGCACTGGCATGCAGCAGCCCTGCACCCCTCTGTGAACACCCCTGAAGGATTTGCAGGGCGGAAGCACTGGGAGTCAGTCCCCATGTCCTGGCTGTACAGTCACAGGGACCTGAAACGGGAAGAACGGATAAGCCTGTTAGGTCAGGAGAAGGAGTCATCCCACACCTGGCACGGAAACCCTCTTCCCAGGTTTGTTACAGAGCAAATCGCATCCCTCGGAGAGGCTGCGCGTCTGCTGGACGAGTGCTCGATGTGGCTGAGAGCGAGTGGGGACAGGCACGAACCCGTTACAGTAATGAAGTTATTGCAGAGCAAAGCAAACGTGCTAACGAGGCCTCCCCTAAGGAGGCTTTATGCAGGTTTAGCAACGAACTAAAAACCAGCGGGACTCAACACCCACTCAAAGCTGCTACAAAACTTCTGGCCAGGCTTCTTCCTTTGCTCACAGGTTTCACCCTTTCCCGATGGGCTGAGAAAGGCACGTGCCCATTGCCCTCTTGGGAGCGGCGCCAGGGTCTAATTGGAGTGTCTCCGGGGTCTGCACTGGTTCTCCCCAGAGGCCAGCAGTGGGGAGACCCGTAGACGTTTGTTCCTTGGGGTCCCTGCTTCTTTTCCGGGGCGCTCAGTAGGTGGTGAAGGAAGCCGGTGCCTCCAAAACAAGCGCTTCATTTGGAGCCGGTTCAAACCACAGGATGGGAGAAAAGGTAGAGAGAGAAGAGACTTCGGGAAGAACAGAAGTTTTAATTGGCTTTTATTTATTAGTTAATCAGAAAGTATTTCAGTGACAATTAGGTCAAAGCCTCTGGCATGTCTGCGAGGGCACCATCGATCATTAGCTCTACCTGCACTTGCAAAGTGGTGTTTATGAGTTTCCAACTGGCAAGAAAGG
This sequence comes from Caiman crocodilus, assembly GCA_030014935.1. Lineage (NCBI taxonomy): Eukaryota > Metazoa > Chordata > Crocodylia > Alligatoridae > Caiman > Caiman crocodilus. The sequence goes on from JAGPOW010003687.1 coordinate 1,045,577, forward strand.
CCTCCTTAGAAATGAAGGTGAAACCCATGCCGTTGACCAAAGGGGAAAGGCTGTCAGTGGTGATTGATGTCCGGGAGCTGGGAGAAACAGCTGTTTATTGGGTCCAGCAGCGTTCGACAAAGCTTTGCGTGCCAGCAGCAGCTCCCGGCCCTCGAGTGCATGGATGCGAGGGCTCGTCTAGGCTAGGTGCATTCGCTTTGATGTAATTACATGCACGGCAGTGTCCTGATGCAAGCCCGGATGCTGCAGCATGGGGATCAGTCGCACCCACCCAAGCGGCGCAGCTACAAGGGGCGCGCGCTGTAGCAGCCAGCTCGGTGCAAAAAAGCGTGGGACAGACAGGGCTGGGTTTCCCACCAGGACCCGAGGCTGGGCTGTATCGTGCACCAGGGCGCCTAGCAGGGAGCAAGCAAGGCCTCTGTGCAGCGGGGGCAGGCGCGAGAAACAAAGCAGCCGGGTCCTGCTCCTTTGGAGGGAGGAGGAGAGCCGGCCTTGAACATCTGCCGTACAAGCAGCCGCAAGAGGCGGAGGCCGCGGCTGCAGCTCCCGAGTGCAGAGCAACAGTATTTGTTTCTCGGAGATATGCAGCCGGTGTCTCTGCAGGCGGCTGTAACCTCATTGCGGCGGTGAGAAAATGTGATTTTCCCAGAGCCGGTGCGTGCACATGCCAGTTCGAATGAGTATTATTCACACCGCGCTGTCCAAGCACGTTCGAGCCCGGAGAAGCCAGGCAGGCACCCGGCGCGCTTCTGTTTCCGAGGAAAGAGTGAATAAAGCGGATGAGCTCACGGGGCTGCCGCTGCGACGGGTGTTGGGTGAAAACACGGGGAGCGCTTCTTGGCTGGGGGAAAAGCGAGGGCAGGCGAGGAGAGGCTGTTGGTAGGCAAATGCGTGCTGGAAATTTGCAGCCACCCTTCTTGAACACGGAGCCTGAGCGCAGTCACACGGACTGGGATGGCTTGGATAGGGATGATGCTACTTCAGGCAGGGGGTGGACTCGAGGGTCTCCGGAGGTCCCTTCCAGCCCTGCTTCTCTAGGTCTCTCTGACCTCATTCAGGCCTGGATCAGATGAGTGCAAGGCGAGCTACGCTGGAGGATCCCTTGGAAACGGCCGGGTGGAGGATGCAGCTGCCCGTGCCGGCAGTGGTGCATCTCTCATGGAGCAGGTGCACTGTGCGCTTTCAACACCCCTGGCAGCCAGATCATTTCTGGGGTCTCCAGGGTCCCCGGGTGATGGTGCAAGACAGCGTACCTCTCTCCTGACCCGTTAAGCTCGGGCTGGGGAAATTGAGCCAAACAGGAATTCAACTTCCTGGGCCCAGACAATGTTGCGTTCCACCACTTACTTTATCATAAAGGATGTGAAAAGAATGAAAAGGCCGGGACAGGAAGGACGGGTTTGCGATGATTGAAACAGCAGGCTTCGATTGATCTGTCCGAGCTGAATTTCTTTCCGCTTCCTTGTCCGCAAAGTTTCGCCTCCTGGCCCAGTTCGGGAGGGGGAAACGGCTCCAAATCTCACAGTTCCTCCCTGCTGGGAAAGCCGTGTCCCCGCCTGCTCTAAGCTGCAGGTGAGACCGTCAGCTCTGCAGTTCCCTGGCTCCCCTGAGCCCACCTGGCCTGAGCCCGGGATCTGCGGGGCGCCTTGCAGGGAACGTGCGTTCATCCAGGCTGCTGCAGCGGTGCGGGTTGAGCGGGGACACTCTCAGGGCTCGAGACAATCACTGCGTATTTGTGGGATTTAGGGAGCAGCACAGAGAGAGCAAAGATGGAGGGGAAGTCTCAGCAGCACCTCGTCAGCTTTAGCATGTACCAGGGCACCTTAGAGTAGGACGCTGAATAGCAAAGCCGAGGCTGGTGCACCGGAGGATTTCTCACCCCGAAGGATTCCCGAGCAATAAACAGGAAAAAATAACAATCTGAAAGGGCCTATTTAAAAAAAAAAAGTGGTTCTGATTAAAACAACTGAAAAAGAAATCAGTTGCTTTTCTCCTTGCTACGTGTTTATAACCTGGAGACACTGGGAGAGGCGCACTGAATACATCAGATGAGCTACTGCAACCGGCTCGCTTCCCTCTGCATCGGTGAATTTTGCTTCCACGTTGACTCGGGGAGCCTTGTGCCTGGTGCAACGCAGCGTCCAGCTGGGTCAACGGAGTAAACGGCTGAGACGGGAGGGCAGCCGGAGCCCAATGAAGGGGTCGGCTCCAGGCCCTGCAGGGAGGCCTGTCCCGAGGAGCTGACTAGCTTAGAGCAGTGGGCACGGATGGTCGTTCGGCGGCTCGTGAGCTCACGCGATGCAAGGCCGGGGTCTCACTCCCTACCCCTAACCCTCCCACCCAGGTGCAGGGTCTCTGGATGACCTGTGATCCTGGAGCACCCCTCGGTCCCAAATGATTTTCTCACAGTGCTGGCACAGCAGGCAAAAAGATTAGCCTTGTTTCTAAGGCTCTGGATTGGGCCGGGGGGGATCTCAGTTCAAACCCCAGCATTTCCATGCACATGGTGCAGTGAGTCACTTAATCCCGGGCTACCGCAGGCCCCCATTTCCAGACCGGGGCTGATAGCTGTGATAATAACACTGACAGGATAAATCCACTCCTGGCTGAGAGGTGCTCAAAGGATGCATGTTGGGGAGCTCGAGTGGTCCCTTCCTGCTAATCTGGGGTCTTGGCGAATGCAAAGCGGCGGGGGCAGAGCAAGGCTGCTGGTGCAGAGGATGCATCTCAGCAGTGCCTGGTCATTGTTAGCGCCTCCGCGTCAGACCGCGAACAGCAAAGCCCGGACGCACGCACTGGAGGATGCTTCATGCTGAAGGCTTCCCAAGCAATACGCTGGAAATAACAACAGCCTGAAAGGGCCTTTTTAAGAGCAGAAGTGGTTCTGATTAAAGACCTGTTAATTGGTTGTCTTATTAGCAACCTGCTTGCCGTCCATCCGGCTCTTAGCAGAGTGGCAGGGAGAGGCGGAAGGCGACTGCCGCGGTGGCAGGAGAATGAGACTCTGCCGCGAAGCCATCAGGATGGAGCAATTAATGGAAGTTTTGGAGCCAGTTCCCATCAGGGAGGTGCAAAGCTGCTTCTGTCCTGTGGAGATGAGGGAAAGGTCAGTGCTCCGCGCTGGAAGAGCATTCGCCGGAGGAGCCTGCACAAGGGAGCGGGGGGAAGGGAAAAGGTCTCTCTTCAGGTGAAAAATGAGGGAGAGACTGACATTTGGAGATGCAGCTGAGCAGGAGGGGAGGGAAGAAATCATGCAGATAAAGCTGCCAGCCAGCCGCTTCCGGGGGGCATCTTTGACCAGAGCAGCGTTGACCGCAGGCCGAGCGCGTCAGCAGCCCGGCGGCTCCATTAAATGAGGTCCTTCCCTCTCAGACAAACAGACCCGACGGTCTCTCTGCCCGTTTGCGGAGGCCAGGGCAAGCAGGCGCTCCTGTCTGTTAATTAGATGCAGTGGAGGCTGGAACCGCCGGGCATGAGTATGTCCCTTCTCCGGGTTAAGTGGTGATTAGGCCTAATTAGGGCCAAGTAAATACTTTACATCATTGGGACAAGCGCCAGTGACCAGGGGGAAGCAGGAAGGGCTGGACAACCTCTCTGAGCTGCCTGTAAATCAATGCCCAAGTTGCCACTCCATGCCGGCTGCGGGGGGAGGCAGCTGGTGCTTCCAGCTCCACGCGTGCAAGGCCATCGTCAAACCAGCCCTCGCCCTCGCATTTTGCACACGCAGGAGGGAGGCGGGATGGCACCGGTACCCTGCAAGGCAGGCCGGGGAGAATGCTTCTACCCAGCTCTGGTCCGGCATGGCAGACACGTGCTAACACGGGACGCTGGGCTCCCGCGTGCCTCTCCAGCCTGCTGGGGGGCCGGGGCAAAGTCATTGACCCTCTCCATGCCTCACTTTCTGCATTAGTAAAACAGGTCATAATAATTACTGGCTCACCGGGAAGTGGGGAGGCCTAATTAGTCCATGCCCATAAAAAGATGTGCAAATGCTCACGTTGCTGGTACCACCTTTGTGCAGTCCCCTCACATGTTTCCCTTCTGCGTCTCCGGTCCAGGCCCGGTACAGCGTATCCTGGGAGGAAGGCCAAAATGCAACGGTGCCGCGTTTCTGTTCTGTAATAAACAGCAGCGGGTATTCGTTATTATTTAAACACGCCGTGCGTCTGAAGTCTTATTTAGCCGGCATTTTTTCCGCAGCATATGTTGGAATTTACAGTAAGCGCATCCTTCTACGATCAACATTTGGTTTCCTTCACCCACAGACTGCAGTGCTAATTAGGGGAGGTTTTCCCTTGTTATCTTGGAGAGGTCAGGCAAAGCAATTAGCATTTTGCAGAGATCTAAGAATAGAAATGGTAGCGCTTACCCTGCAGTAGCGGATGGAGCAGCAGTCCTGTACCCTGCGAAGCAGCGGAGCTCCTCGGGCATTCGGTGGTAGACGTCGTACGCGGGGGCAAAGGATTGTGCAAGAAGGAGCCTTCCCTCTCCACCAAAGCCACAGTCCCGCATGCTCCCAGGCTCTCTGAAAATAAGTCACGGGGAGAGTAGAAAGGGGAAGAGGAAGACCGCCGTCAGCAGTTTTTGCTCCTCTTGCGCCTGCGGCTTTCCCGTGATTAAATGGGGTTGAGGTTTGAGGGCAGATCGAATGCCTTGATGGAGCTCTGTCCCACCCCTCTGACCCCCCGGACCAGCGCTGCATCTCCACCTGCGTGCCCAGAGCCCAGCCAGCCTCCCCAAGCACGCCGCATCCCGCCGCCCCTGCACGCGGCGGTAACAGCCCCATCCCTCCCCTTCCCCTGCTGCTCTCGAAGGCGGTGGGGTCTTACCAACACGTGCTGTGAGCGCTGCGTGGGTGACAGGGCTCGCAGCTCTCTCGCCGTTCCCACCATGCACGGTGCCTGCTGGCTCCCGGGGCAGTGCAAGGTGCAGGGTGGAGGCGAGCGGTCATGGGTGGGAAAGGGACACTGCATTTTCCGGCTGCCTCAGAAAGACCAGTCTCCCGTGGGTGGGAGCTGGGATATGGGACGTGATGCACAGACCCTCGAAGTCAGTGGAAAGACTCCCCTGATGGCTGGGCGAGGGCAGACCAGGCAGGCGTCCAGCAGCAGGGCCGTGCTGGCACGTATGTTGTGCAAGGCAGGCCGGGGCAGGGGGTCAGCGCCCCGGTGATGGGGCTCTCGGCACAAACACCCCATTGAAGTCTTGCCTTTTTTTGCCTGGATCTTTCCACACGCCCTTAATGGAAGTGCGTCGGTCCCTGGTGCGTTGTAATGAGGCTGCTCACGAAGGAAGACACCACTCAACGCAAGTAAAGGTATCAGAGTCCGCCCCGAAGCATTTGCACCATGGCCAGGGCAAAGCTTTCCAGGCACGGGCTCCGGGACTGCAGAATCCGATCAAACGCCGTCCGTCGCCAAGCACCCTTCTTCGTCGGCGCTGCCCGCACGGGGGGATAACGAGCTCTGCCACCTCGAGTCACCGTGGCAGCTCTCGCGATTTCTCCTTTGCACGCACACGGGCTCTAACAATAGTGAACGGGGTCCCTGCAGGCGAGGAATATCAAGCAAAGCAGCTTTTGTGCTTCTGCCTGCTGAGCAGAGCGAGCCCTGCTTCAGAGCTCAAGATATTATCTGCAAGCTGCTCTGAGCAACTTTATTTAGATCTTTCTGCATTAATTGCATGGAGAAGGGCTCCAAAGTTCAGAGTGTGAGAGAGGAATCTTTGATGTAAGAGGCTGTTGTCTCTGAATAAAGCTTTATATTATTATGTAAAACATAAAGGGCATTAGTTAGAGTTCTTAAATTAATCAGAGTAGTTTTCTCTCTTCTTGCATTCGGGTTTCTTTCTTTTTTTCAATTTTTTTTTTCCCTTTCCCTTTGTTTAATGAGAGGTGGGAGGTAGAATCGCTTGAGAAATGAACCTTTTTTTTACTACTGGGCTCATTTCAAAAGAGGTGTCATGAAAGGCAGAGATGAAACCGTTGTATTATCCCAGGCGTGCAATGACGTGGGCCAATTATGCAGGAAGATGTCCAGGTGGGCGAGCGAGGCCAGCGGGTTTGGGGAGGCAGAAGCTGGCATCCTCGCCCGGGCCACGGCACATCGCCGCAGCCAGCAGGCAAGGCACAGCCAAGCGGGGCGGAGAAGGCTCCCGGGCCGTGGAGGACAGCCCCAGGTGTGCCCGGGGTGCTCAGCCAGGTGTGCCTAAATCCGAGGGGAGCATCGGCCCCGGTCGAAGGGACGCGCAGGCTCTCTGGGGGGAGTTACCTCTTCCCCGCAGGCGTCCGCGCGGAGCCTAGTCCGTTAGGAGATGCATCTCCAGCCTCCCGAACCGAGGGGGTGAGGAGGCGGCAGGCCTGGCCCCCAGGAGCGGCGGACGCGCGCCGCAGCGCGCGCTGCCTTTTCCCTCTGGCTGCACAGGCTGCGTCTGCCCCTACCAGACAGCAAATTATCCCGCCAAGATCCCGGCGCCTCCTCCCGCGGCCCTGCAACACCTCCCGAGCTTCCGCCGCTTGCGAGAGGTCTCCTGTCCCAGCCCCAATGATGCTGCTGCTGAAAGAGTAATGAGAAAACTACACCCCTTTCCCCCCTGAAAAATCAATAGGAAGACCTGGGGGGTCACCTAATTGGATGCTACTCACCGAGAGGCCATTACAATAAGAAACTCAACCGCAGCACTTCAGACAGCCTGCGAAATCATAAATCACATTCTGGGCCTGGCTCAGCTCTCTCTCCGTCTGAATGCCTCATTGATTTGACGCTTCAGTTCTCCTCTGCATGAAAGAGCAGCCAGCCAACAAGGGGGCACCGCGAGGCCGTGCCAGGGGCACCTGGGGTGCAGGTGGGCTCCGTCCGAGCTGCCCACCCCGGGCCCCAGGTAGCTGGGGGAGTCGTGCGCCCGAGGACCGTGGGGTGATGTTCGCAGCGAGGACGCTTGGTGCTTTGCTGGCTGGCGCTGCGGCCGAGCGTCGTCGGTGAGAAAAGCTAAGGGGAAAAAAAAAAATCCCCTGGGCCTGGCCCGCTTCTGCGTCTCTCCTTAGTGCTCTGCAAGGGACGTCTGCAGGAGCAAGCAGCCTGGTCTGATGGACCGGCAGGACTTGTCCAGCCCCAGGCCTACACCAAAGGGGTCTAACTTGCCTCTGTCCTGAGTCAGTCAGGGTCCACACCTGCTTCGCTTTGCACGAAGGGCAGCCGGACCCTTCCTGCCTCCTGGTCCTTCTTTCTCGCCAAAATTAGAACCAACTTCACTTTTGCTTCCAAAGAGACCTGGGAGAGCCAGGGTGGTGCGGGAAGGCCTCTTCTCAAGGTATTTCCTACCTGCCTGAAATCACACGTGTGATAGTATAACGATATGGAATATACAATACACAACATGCCATAATATATTATATCCTTGCATTGTATATTGATATTACCAAATATTGTCATAGAGTCATAGGCAATGAGGGTTGGAAGGGACCTCAGGGGGTCACATCTAGTCCAACCCCTGCTCCAAGCAGGACCGGCCCCAACTGCATCATCCCAGCCAAGGCTTTGTATACCCGGGTCTTAAAAACCTCGAAGGATGGAGAGTCCACCACCTCTCTGGGTAGCCTGTTCCAGTGTTTTACTACCCTCGTAGGGAGAAAGCTTTTCCTAATATTCCCTTGCTGCAGCTGGAGCTCGTTGCTCCTTGTCCCGTCGTCTGCCCCCACTGAGACCAGCCCAGCTCCATCCTCTTTGCAGCCCCCGGGCAGGGAGGTGACGGCTGCATTCAACCCCCTCTCCATCTGTGCTATAATACTGTAGTGTGTGCGCGCATGGGTACATGCAAAGATGCTGTCCAGAACACCCCTCGCAGCCATGGCACATCAGCGGTTGAGGTCCTCGCTCCACCTGAACCAGCCCTTTGTTTCCACCTCTCCAGCCTGCGCAGGCTCCAGCCTCTCTGCCCTTGCAGCAGACCTTCATGCTGCAGACAGCCCCTGGGCCAGGTGGAGGTCAGCGGGAACACGGTGGTTGACTCCGACCGGAGCCGTTTAGAAATTGCTTTTCCTTTTTGCTGCTTCCCCCTTGCCCATCACACTGCTGAGTCCCATTCACCGACGGAGCTGTGTATCGCTGCGGCTCAGAGGGATGCGGCTGGACTAAAACGCGGGTCAGAGGAGCACAATGGCTGGAAGGGCACAGCCACAGACGAGCCGATGAGCAAACGAGGCTGAGAATTAACCCTCCAGCTACTGCCCCGAGATGTCTGCCTTAGAAAGACAAAACTGACCCGCCGGGGTGAAGGCTTTGGCACATCTGGTCGGACTATGGCAAGGAACAGGCCGTAGAAGGTCCTAAGACTAAATAACCCTCTCCTTGTGTTTCCATACACCTGTGAGAGAGGAGATGAAACCTGCACGTGGGTCCGGGGGTTTTGAAGGGTCGGGGGTTGAGTCCCAGGGAGGGAAAGGGCTGTTTCTCTGTCTGAAATGCGGCTAAAATGAAATGCATGTCGGAGGCGCGCGAGGCCCCGGCAGCCGGCTGCGCTGGCAGGCAACTTTCTCAACAACATCCACAGAAAAACACTGGGAACTCGCCCAGGCGCCTGTGTGCTTTGCTGCTGTCCTCTGCCAAACACCCCCAGAAGGATAGCGGAGAGAAGAGCAGAGCATAATCAGCATGGACCTGGGAGATAAAAAAATAATAATCAAAGACTAATCCTAAAAACTCTCCTTTAATCTTTGTGCTTCCAGACCTAGTCTCCCTTTCATCTAGGACTTTGCCATTCTCTAGTTATTCTGCGGTTGCAGAAACCGCCAGGCTAGGAAAGGGAGAGCTAGAAAAGAAAAAAAAAAAGAAAAGATTAAATTAATGAACAGGTAAGCAGGTTTATTATTTCGTCTGAGCCTTCCTTCCTTCCTGCTAATTTCTCTGAGCCAATTTGGGAGGCAGAGCCTATAACATTAATGCTGTGACAGACTATTGTATCCATTTTCTTCTTTAAACCATTTATCTGAATGATATTAAGGCCCAATTTGCATAGATACTTCGAGGTATCGTACAGCATTTATATGAGTGCCTCGCCCAAGCTGTCGTGTCTGACAGGGAGAATATTGGCACCCATAAAAATGAGTGACGCTTTCAACGTGCAGCATCGTCATTAATAACAGAATTAATTCTCACAAATCAGGAGCAGCAGAATTACAGCCGTGCCTTGCAGTGTTGGAGTAGCAGATTGGGCTTGGGATGGGCGGAGAGGAGCATGCGTTCAGGGTGACCACGGCCAGTTCATCGCATAGGCAGCCTCTCACCTCAGCGCCGACTTTGGCTGAATTTGAGCAGCACGTAGGCAGGAGGAAGGAAGGGGCTGACATACCGGGGATCCGGTGCTTCCAAAGCACTGCCCTCTTCCTAAATAGCTGGAGGACATGGTGCATTGCTGTAATGGCGTGGTCCTGTTTGCTGCTCGTAGGAGGTGCTGGACGGATATCCTGTGGCAATGAGTTCCACGTGTAACTTGGGGTGCAAGCTCTGTTTAACTCTACTCCAGCACGTTTCCACAACACGAACGTGCCCGTGTGCTTGGCTACATCAGCTATGGATTACAGTCCGGGAGGCTTTCCATTAGGAAAGCAAATGCCCATTAAAAGGGTCAACATTTAATATGTATTTTCATAAATACCCTAGCATTTATCTCCCGGGCACCTCTTGCTAGTGTCCTGGAGCTGAATATCTACTTCCTGGAGACTCCAGGGCAACCCCAACCACTTGAGGAAGGCGTATGCAGGAGCGTGGGGCAGATCTTTCCTTGTTCCCACTCTCAACTCCCCTCTCAGGAAGAGCTCGGACGACGAGGCCCTTAGAGGAGCATGATAAGGTCCACTGAAGGTCACTTTTCCGCACAGCCTCAGTGATGGTCCAAGGAGCAGGACATGCAGGAGGCTTGCAGAGGAGAATAAAACTCTCCTGCTGTAGGGACCGCAGCATTACGCAGACGGCGGCAAACTGGCCTGGGAGTTTCCAGGGTGGCACTTCTGGTTGGATTGCTTGGTCAATCTCCAGGACAGCCTGCAGGGAGATGGGGAAGAGACCGCCCATTTCTTTCGGCCACGTGGCCGTGAAACGAGCATCCCGCCACTCTCGGTGTCGTCCTCCGTTTCCGCCCGTGTCCGGCCCCGAGGACCTGGTGGCCACAACGGGCCCCACCAGTGGATCTGGAGGCCCTCCGCTCCTCCGCTGCTCCCAGCCAGCCTCCGCGCTCATAAATATTCAAAGCTTCGGGAGTTGCATCCCGGAGATCTAATGGAAACGTTGCGCCCGAATCAATTTTTTCCTTTTCTTCGCGCAAACTTCTGAGCTGGCTGCTTCAGTTGGCTGAAGTGTGATGTTCTATCAATCGAGTCTGTTTGTTTTAGCGATCAAAACTTTCCTCCAGTCTTTTTGCCAAACTTGAAATACTGTCCTTGAGCTGGAAGGGGCCCAGCGCGTTAAACGCGCTCGGAGACATGAAAGCCGCGTGCGTGCGCGCTGCCGCTCTCTGTCCCGGGGGAGGGCCTATGAAATATCGGTGTTTGCTGTTCCACAAAGAGAAGATTCATTTCTTGAAGGAGTTCGTCTGAGGAACAGGAGGAGTGGGGGCGTGCGTGCGAAGGAAAACACTTCATCTCATTCTGTTTGTTGTTTGTCTCAGAAATTGGCTCGGAGGCAGGCGGATTCCAGGCAAGGACTCGGACGGGGAAGATAAGCCTCCCGGAGTCGGGTGACTCCCGCAATAGACCCGGGCTAGGGAGTGAGTAGCAGAGTCTCTATTGCAAGGCGCCAACATATCCCACAGGGCATCCCGGGGACCCTCAGGAGGCTGCAGGCGTGCCCCGAGGGTCTAGTGAACCAGATCTTCGCATTCATGTTGCTCTTCCAAGTGATGAGTTGCTTGGTGCCAAGGACCCACTGACCAGGGGCACCGCGCAGGGCAGAGTGGGCACCTGGACCTGGCAACTCCCTGCCTCTTACCCATGTTTTCAGGCCAGGAGGACGAGAGCCAGCCTGCAACGCTCGACCATCACTTTGCACGCCTTTACGGCCGTGACCAAGGGTCCTCGGCGGTGGAGGCTATAACAAGGGAAGAAGCCCAGGGAGAAGGGCTACCATCCACCTCCGCTGGAAGCGAGCCTGGTTCTTGCATTTCCCGGAGGGAAACCTGGGATAAGGGGAAAGGGAGGCAGCGCCGGCAGAGCCATTACGAGCGGCCTATTGTCACATCCTGGATCCCTTGCCCCATTAATCTAGCAGATGAGTAGCCAAATGTGAAGGCAGATTGATTGGGCTTCCGTGTCCATGTTTCTGCCTTGGGCTGGGCCAGTGCCAGATGGCGACAATAGCACAAAGAAAACCCACCTCTGTCCCGCTATGTGCGTGCGGGGGGGATGAATTATCATAACTTATAAAGGTTATTTTGTCTGCTGCCGTTTTCAATGACCCATTCAGGAAAGCAATAGGAGTGATAGATTCTCAAACCATAAGGTCTGTCTTGCTTGCTGATAAAGCTTCAAGTTAATGATTATGAACTGGAAACAGGAAATACTCTAGTGCAATATGCTCCATGCTGATGGCTCATTTTTAAGCCCTGCTGCTGTCGAGCAAAAGCCTAAAATTAACTCCCCACCCCACTGCTGCCAGCCGAGGGCCCAGTCTATGGCCCGTTGAAGTCACAGGGAGCGTTGGATCACGCCCAGCTGCTGGGAAATTGTAGGTGGTTTCTGTGCACGGAGTTGGCTGCAGCTGGGCCCCTCCGCGCCCCCGTGCCCGTCTGCGCTTCCCCCAGCTCGGGGCCGTCTGGGCTGTGCCCAGAGCTGTGCGGCGGTAAAAGCCGCTGGTAAATGTGGGGCTGCATCCGACAGCCCCCCCGGGGCAGCCACCGTGCTGCAAACTAAGTGCTCGCAGCCATCGTGCCTCGGCCCCAGAGATCCCTTCTCTGGTTGTCTGACGCCTGCTCTCACCCCCTGCCCACGCTGCAGGGCTGGGACCCCAGCCCTGGCTTTGTACCCTTCCCGGGAGGGATGTCGCGCGTCACTTCCCAGGGAGACGCTTTGCCACCGGCCAGGCTGGTTCATGAGGTCCCGCGTTGGTCCCCGAGAAGAGGAAGGGACCCAGCGAGCGGCGCCTTGCAGTGGCACCGAAACGCACCTCTGCTCCCTCTCCAGGCATCAATCCTGACCCCCGGCCCCTGCAGCTCGCAGGAGAGTCCCCCTCTCCATTTAGCCTGGCTTCCCACCCCGAGCCCCTGCCAGCCCAGAGGTCCTTGTTCAAACCTCCCTGTGCAAAGGCAGCGGGGATAAGCCCAGAGTGGGCCACATTCATCCTGGTCCTGCACCCGGTGGGGTGCGAGCACGCGCCGACTGCTGACTTGGGAGGGGAGGGAAAGGATCCCGCGCGCCTGGCTCTCTCTGGGTGCCGTGGGCCTGTCCCTGGAGCCGTGCCCGTGTCCTTACGGACCCGTCTGCTCTACGCTGCACGGCAGCAAGCTCCCACCGCCCTCTGTTCCCGGCGCCCGGTCCTTTTCCTTCCCCAAAACTTTTGTTTTTAATGATGTTTGCTCCAAAGCTGTTTTCCTGCCTCATTTCTTCCCATCTGCCTCCTCCTTTCAGTCCAATTAGTGCCTTGTTGATAGTTCCTCCAGGCTAAGTGATCGCTCGCGTTTGACCTCTGACCCCCAGGTTTCTCTTTCATGCCCTTATAAGGCAATATCTGACAAGTTTGTTCATTTCATCCTCACTTGCGGAGCCATCTGGAGTCCTCTGAAGTGTTGTTGCTATCTCCAAAGTAAAAAGCTTTTCAATTAAGGAACTTATTTTGGGGTTTTTTTGTTTTTAGAGCTCATTAAAAAAAGAGAGAGGGGTTCTTTTCTTATTTCTCCCCTTTTTGGGTCATTATTATTAACAGACTTGTTTTATTTTGTCTTTTCCACATGGTTTTTCGACCCTCACCGGGAGGGCGGGGGATGCAGGTGGGCTCCTGCCGTCTGGGGGAGGCGAGAGCGGCCTGGCGCCCGTGGTTTCCCGGTGCTCAGAGCAGGACATGCACTAACACGCGTGTCAGGGGAGGCACGGGGCCCCTCCTCGGCTGCCTCGTACCGACACGTGGCCGAATCGGACCGCTTTGTAGTGATGGCAGCGGTGGCTCCAAATGGGCAGCGGAGAATCGGTCTCTTGGGTTGCTCTTGTGCCTTCGCTCTCCTCTTTTCTTGCCATTGTCTATGGGAAACCCTTGCACTTAGAGTGGGCACCTTTTCCCGAAGGATCCCAAAGCACGGGGCGCTCGTTCAGCAACTCGATCTCTCGGCAGCCCGGAGAGCAAAGCGCGCAGCGGTGCTTGCTTTGCAAAGGGGCGGCTGAGACCGGAGACCGAGCGGTGCAAGAGACGCATCGAACCACAGACAAGTAGGGCCGGAGGGAACCCGTCCGCTGCAGTCCCCTGCTCCACGCGTCCCAAACAACGACCCGTTCCCAAAAGTACACCATCAACCCATCGGTCTCTGGTAATCGCCATAGCGAACACCTAAGGAGCCTGGTGCGTTGGGTAAAACGCTCGGCCCCGCACAGGCACGATCCGTCGAGCTGCAGGCCGCCTCGCCGGCGTGCCGACGAGCAACGAGCTCCCCGGTCCTCTTCCCCGGACCCCCCGCCTCTTTCCTTGCGCATCAAAGCATCTCCGGCACGCCACTGTACATGACCCACTTTTGTATCCAAAGCATCCACTGCTGTTTGCAAGCTCATAATGCCGCTGTAATCCCAGATGATCAAAGAGGCCCACGTCCACCCACAGGTGTAATAAAAAATCAAAAACCCTGAGAGAGGCTGATAAGCAGAGGTGCTTTGGGCAGAGAACAGTGTAACGCCTCCCTCCCCGAAGGAGTGCAGGATCTTGCGTTACGGCGGCTTTGCCCAGTATTCAGCAAATGGGGACGGTCCCCCTCCGCTGCAAAAGGACCGGGTCCCGCGACGAGCTTGCCGGGGAGCGCGGCGTGGGAAGCGAGCCCCCCACCACACAGGGAACGGGCCGCGGGGCTAGAGGCAGCGCTGAAAGCACGGCGCCGCTGCAGGGATGAAGCTGGAAGAGGAGGGGTGAATGGGTGGCACCACGAACCATCCTGCGGTGCCCTCGTTCCTCTGCTCAGCTTCAGTTAGATCCGCTTCTGCGGCTACAGCAAATTTTTCTGGGGAAAGGACTCAGCTCTCACCTGCGCGCGACAAGAGCAGATGTTGCAAGGGGAGCGGGGCCGTCGCGTTTGGGAGGAGAGGAAAGTTCACTTGTTCCAGCGCACGTTTTCCCTGAGCGATGGCAGGGGACAGTTCCCTTCCTCCAGCCGGCCTCCCCAGAGCAGGCAACGCTGCAAGCAGCAATGCCAGGGTGACATAGGATGGGCTGGAGCGGACTGGCAGAGCACACAGCAATTAATGCCAGCTCGGAAGGGGACGACTTCAGCCATCAGACAGCAAAGGATGGACTGCAACCAGTGCTGTCCTCAGAGCCCTTTCCCTCTCAGTCACGGGTTCAAATCTAGCCCAGGCTGATGGCACCCAAAGGTCATGCCTGTCAGCAGCTGTCCAGTAGCTTCCCTGAACCGAGTGCTTGAGTTTCCACCCACAGCTTGACAGGAGTTTTTCCAAACTTTTGCAAGCTGAGCCTATTTTTAGGAAAATTAAATGAATTCCTTCACTCCTTCCCCCTCTGTAGGACCTCCCCCAATGGTGCGAAGTGTGTAAAACGCTGTCAAACTGGTGTATACTTTCATCATCTGACCCTTCCTAGCCTGTCTGAGCTCCTCCGGAGAACAGCGACAGAGTTACCGACGACGGCACCGGGCGCGTCAGCCTTGGCCTTCGAGCGAGCGCGCAGCGATGAATAGGATCGTGCGCGCCTTGGCGGGATTGTTTCAGGCTCTCTTTCAACTCAGGTGCATCCATCACATTCCCGTCATATTTTAAAGGGATAATTTTCCTCCAACCGAAAGAGTCACGTTTATTTTCTCCAACCAAAAGAGCCAAAGAGTCATATTTATTCTGTTTAAATGCAGCCCAAGCTCTGGAGAACAACTAAGATGTCTTTCTAGCCCCCCTCCCCATAACCTTTCCAGGGGCTTTCCCCCATTTCATACAGAGGGGGTCAGAGGAAATGTCTTTCTTATAAGAAGTGCCATCCCAAATCCTCTGAACGCTCCTCGTCATTCATCTTAGCACAGAGACAATGCATTTGCTTTTAATGGAGCCCAAGCTCCCCGGGTCCCCTTGGCCAGTCATCCCGCTTCTTCCAGGGCGAGTTGCACGCGAGTACAGTATATGCAGGAAACTTTTATCATGGCTCTTCCCTCCATACCCGCTCTGCGGATTAATGGAGGACTCCACACCAATTTCTGAATTTTTCCCTCCAGGCATGTTTTCTCTGCCTAATTCAATTTGTTTCTATTAGCAGCAATAATATTTACCCTCTCCCATAACACAAGGACAAATGAGCTCTTGATAGAAATAAAAAGCAACGCATTTACAATGGATAAAAGGGAGCCTTTTTATTACAATAAATAATTAACCTGTGAAACTCGCGGGTGCAGGAAGTTATTCTGGTAATCACTTCATTATGAGTAAAAGAAAGAGGGATTAGCCATGCTAATCAGAGTGGCTTCAAGGGTTGCTCTCAAAAGGACAAGGAGCCTAGACTGCTTAGCAAGGCAAGAAGCTGCGTTCAAAGTGTGGATGAAGCCGTTCCCCAAATGCAAGGTCTTGTTTGCGTGCTGCAGATCAGTTAGGGCTCGTCTCTGCTCGGCCCTGCTCAGAGGCAGCGATAATGGGGCAGCTGTTCCAGTAAAAATGCCACAAAAGCCAGGCAAAGTGCCCTTAAGGGCTGGGGATGCCACACTAGCTAATAGCGTGCCCAGCAAGAAGTGGCCGGGGGGCTGGTGGCTTTGCTCACTCCGGCATCCCCCCCTTTGCCATCAAGAGGTGGGAGCAAAGATTGCAAAAGTGACACCAAGCAGCTAATTAACGTGGCACCTGGAAGGTCTGATTGGGGTGGAGAAACCTTTCAGTCAAGACTTGATAAAGACACCTGACAGATACAAAGTTAGCAAGAATCATGCTGCCGCCTGTGCTGTGTCCTTTACTGCCTCTTTCTAGACCAGATAATGCTTTTGTCATTTTCTTTGGGAGCTTTGATATCAGCACAGAATATAGATTAAAAAACAAATCCATCCCTTAGTACCCAGCTTCTTCTCAGCGTCGTTTTCTTATTTGCATTTTTTTTTCCTTCTCAGGACAAGGCACTATATTGTGATAGGACTAGAATAAAGTCTAGTGGTACCAGCTGATATGAGTGTACTGCCTTTCATTCCCGCAGCACTCCACACACGTAACGTAACATGCAGATGCAGGGAGACTGAAGGGGAATCAGATAACAGTCTTCCAGCAGGTAAAGGGCTTAGGCAGAACAAGGCGGTCACTGATTATGTTCTCTTTGTTCCCTGGGGGAATAACAAGAAGAAATCAACTTAATTTGCTGCAGAGAAGATTTGGGCACGATATCAGGGAAGGCGTTTTAAGTGTAAGAGTTGCCAGGCGTGGGAATCGGCTTTGCAGGGCGGTGGTGGCATCTCTTCCGGACCAGCACCTGCTCAGGGTGGCCTCGGTACCCACGGCCCTGGCTCCGTGCAAGGGGTGGCTCCTTCCAGCCCTGCATGTCTATGCCGCCGTGATTCCTGCACCAGCGCACCGCTCCTGATGTAGCCACGGGGCTGGATAAAACCTGCCATGGGGATTTGGCGCTGCTTCCCTCTCCCTGCCCCTAATTTGGATTCATTTCCCCCTTAAAGAGCAATCGCATTATTATATTATCACATTATGCAAACCAAATACCACAAAAAGACTGATAGTTAACAAACAGACTGCTAGATTAGGGTTTGCCTGTGGGATTCAGCCTAATCAACCAGCCTGCTTATCTGCCTCTGATCAGGGCGACATAGCTTTATCATTCAGCGGAGTGAAGCAACATACCAGTGTCCCAGAGGACCGGAACAGCATTTCAATTACATATCTATTTTTTATCACTTTGCTGAAGTAATGAGGGTCCCAAGCTCTAAATTGCTAAATATCACTCCAAGTCAAAGAGGCAAATATATACTAATTATGGGGAAAAGCAGAGTCCAAACGCGCGTGCCCATAGAGGAGTGCAATGCATCTTCGGAGCTGGGTCAGCTCTCTAGGTCATCAAAGTAGGGCTGGATTTTTTGCTGCAGTCCCTCTTGCCTGGTTTCTGTTTTTTGTCACGAGGACAGACGATAAACTAGCCCCCAGGGAAGCAGAGGCAACGGTTTGAGGGGTTGGCCTACAGCACGTGCACCGCAGTGGACTTCCTCTCATCGAAAGCCATAAGAGGGTGGCGGTGGAGGACGAGCCTGCTCTGCTCTTCCCCGGGAGGAAGGAAAGGAGCAGCTGGGCTGCAGCTGCATGCACGCGTCCAGCGGTCTGCAAAAGAGCCACAGCCAGGTCCGCTCACCGAGGGGTTCGGGCCAAGGTGGGCGAGAGGACTCGCTCCCCAGCTTTGCCCGTCGCGCTTCGTCCCACCCGCCGGCCCCTTCCTCTGCTCTCTTGCTGGTAGCTGCAGCTAATCCTCGATAGATCATCACACACAACCTGCTTGGCTCCAAATCACTTCCTGCTGGGCACCCATAATACACAGATTGGAAGTAACTTTACTCCAGAGAGCCAATTAGTGCAAATCTCAGCCTGGTAATTACAAGTTGATAAGATCCTGGCCGCTGATATCCCTGGGCAGATAAGGCACCAGGAAGGGATCTCTCAACAGGACTGCGGTGGGAAGCTATTATGAAAGCCTCGCTGGGTTGCCCTAAGCGCTCCGGTCAGGCTCGCGCTGGGGCTCTCGCAGCAGCGAAAGGACCAGAGCCGGGATGGGATGGGATGGGATGGGATG
>JAGPOW010003687.1:1067905-1083161 GCA_030014935.1 Caiman crocodilus
CCCCTTCCACCAACGGCCCCTGGGCCCCAGGCAGTTCAGGGGTGCTCGTTGTCTTCACCTGCAGGGTCATCAGGAGCAGGGAGAGTTGCGCACGGAGACCTGGGGCGAGGAAGGGACAAGCCCTTTTCTCCTGGAGCAGCTCCGGGAATGCAGCCGGAGCTGGGGTACCAGGCAGGGAGGAGATGTGCCCAGGGTCACCCCGGGAGCCCGCGGCAGAGCCAGGGATGATCGCATGCGTCCCAGCAGCGGCACATCTCCCGAGCCCCCCAGGCCTGCTCCTTGGCCTGCCTCGGGTGCTTAAGCTGTGCCCTCGCACCACAGCTCCCAGTCTGTCCAGTGCCTTCTCCAGAAAGCAATGCTGACATAGCCGCTGCATGGCCGGCATGGATAGAAACCCCCGCAGCCCCCACTCTGCTGCATCTATATTATATAATACCCTTCTCTAAATGTATCCCTGCAATACGCGGCGAGGTGGCGAGCAAACAGCAGTGACCGATGCGAGGGGCTGATTGCCTGCATGCAGCTGCTGAAAGGGGTCGCGACATCCTAAGTGCTCGTCAGAATGAGGGATGACAGTCCGAGACAATGAGACACTTCCTCTCCCTCCTCTCTGGCTGTTAATAAGTGCTCGGGAGCCCAGGGCCGCTGGGCTTTTTCCTCTCTGCCTCTCTTGTTTGTTTTCTCTCTCCCCCTTTTCTGTTTTCCTTTTGGCTGCTGAGGCTGTTTGTGTTGGATCCCATGCAGTTACCACTGAAAATTTAATTAGGCACTTGGAAGCAAACCCACACGAGCCCTTTGCTGGAATTCAGGCTCCAAGAGCATCCCCTACCAGCCCGGCCCGGCAATCCCACCCTCCCTGTGCCCTGCCTGGGGGGACGAGGGACCTCCCTTGGTCCCAAACCGTTCACACCCGGCTGCAAGGGGCCTGTGTCCTCCTCCGCTGCTGGGGGACCCGGGGGAGTCACGAGGGACCCGAGCGCCCATCCAGGCCGGGAGCTCCCCGCCGCTGCAGCATCCCTGGGCAGTGTGTGCAGGGCGGGGGATGCAGATTTAGGGCACCTGAATTTGCCCCAGGGCAGTTTCAAGCTGTACTTGGCTCTTCCCTCATCTCCCACCATTGAAGGCATCAAAGCACTCTGTGGGCCTCGTTTCATTAACCCCACGTGGGGTAGGGCGGGTGAACCCTCAACCCCTGCCCTGGCCGCTGAGCCCACCTTCCTTCCCTACAGACAGGCAAAGTACCTGCAAAGACTGGCTCCCCGTCTAACCCTGTGGCTTGCAAGAGAGGGATGCTGGCATGACAGATGCCCCAGATCTCACTCCTCTGCCTTTTCAACCCGGGGACCCCCATCCATGTCTCCCCTACCTTCCCCTGTCCTGCAGCCATCGGATCTCTTTCCTCCGATTCACGTTCGTGTACTGTACGAGCCTTGCAAATAGGAAATGACACGCCGCCTTAATTGGATTCTCCTTCAGGTGCTCTAAAAGCTTGCCATGGCACTGAAGGAGTCGGTCTTGCCTCAAAGCTGGATTCAAAGCCCAGGTCCCCGTGGAGCCTTGTCCCCTCTTGAGCACCTGTTCTCAGATCTATGCCAGACCCGAGCACCATGTCTGTCAGAGCGACCTACGGACCTGCTGGGATTGGGCCAATTCTTGTCTGTTCAAATGTGCTGAAAACAAGCAAAATAAAAAAATATATGGGGCAGAGGTTGCCCCAGCTCAGCCCAGCGCCCCTCGGCTCCCGGGCAGGCGCGAAGACACGGTGCTCAGCAGGCGAGGCAGCGAGTCCGGCTGGGGGAAGAGCCAGCGCAGAGCTGCCTGCGACGTCCGTGCTGGCTCAGGACGAAGTGGGGAGCGGAGACGGATCCATCTCCTGGGGACCCGCTGCGGGCTTTGTGTGCAAATAGCTGCTGGCAACCAGACAGTGCCTGGGGATGGAACAGGCGGCCTTTTCCAGGAAGAAAGCAATACAAGCTAATCTCTGGGACCCCTGCCTTGGGTCTGTGTACTCACAAGGCTCGGGAGAGACGGGGCCAGAGCTAGCCAAGCCCCTGACATGGCAGTCAAGGACACATTGCCCTTCATGTAGGGGGAAATCATGGGCCATGTTTGAGGACTTCCACATGTGCCACCTCTCCCTGCCCAGTGGGACAGGACATGGGCTCCGTCCGGCGCCTTTTACTAGTGGTTCAAATTCCCAAGGAGGGTTGGAGAACGGGTGGAAAACAGCAGCGCTGCGTTGGGTCTCGACCGGCTCCTGATGGCTCAGTGCCTCTTGCGGGCGCCCGCGACCCAGCCCCAAACCAACGCAAGAGGACGAAGGGCTGCGCTTGCGGCATCTCGTCCCCGAAGTTTTGCTTCCTCGCCTCGCTTCCGATGCCTTTCAGAAATAGGCTTTATCTGACTTTGAAGGTCTCATTCTGGGGACAGCTCCTTAAAAAAAAAATGTTTCTTTTCCCCCAGAAATCTGCGCCATCTTTCCCTGGTCTCAGGGTGACACGAGCAGCTGATTTTTATGCAAAGTTGCGAGTGCCTTTCAGGAACACAATGGCAGGTTCTTTGACAATGTCACACGTCTATTGAAAACAACCCGCGTGCCACTCAGAGGCCCACACATTTGCAGAGCGCTTGTTCTGCGCTGCGATAAGGCACGTGCGGTTCCCCGGCCCCCGCCCCGTGCTACGGGAGAAATCATTCAAGTCTAGCTGCGATTTCCTCCCCCCTTCTTCTTCCCAAACAGCGGGCCGCGTCCTTCTCCGGTTCCGTGCAGAGAAGGGCAGAGCCGGCGAAGTGCAGGTTTGGGGTCCGGTGGTTTCTGCTTACTGGGCGGTAGAACAGCTGAGCTGTCAACAGGGAAAGTGCCGAACATCCCTGCCGTGCCATGGCACGGACATCCTTGCCCAAACCCCCGAGAGCAGCGCATCCTTTGGATGCTGGTTGCAACACGGCTCCAAACTGTGCAACGAAGCCCAAATGGGGCCGCGCAGTCTGAGAGCCCATGGGCTCGGGGCAGTCTGCCCAGGCAGTGCCAAGCTCAATGGCTCCAGCCCAGTTCTCGTGCCTTGCAGGAATGCCTCCCCAGGGAAGGGCACTACCGTGTCCAGGGGAGGCCCCGATTGGCTGGGGCTGAGGTGATGTCATCACCAGAAGCCCCTCCTCCTCTGAATGGGCGGGGCGGGGACGCCTCCCCGAGTGCAGGAGGCATCAGCACCTTCAGTCCCTTTGCAGAGCCTGGTTTTATGCAGCAGACAGCAATGAAACCGAATCGGCCCCGTCTTTATTTTCTATTAAATGAGCACATGCGGGAAGAACCGCAAGGACCGGCATGAGCACGTAAAGGGCTGGAAGTATGAGCAGATACTAATAAATTACCTAGCAAATTGACACTTTGGGAGGGTTTTGCCTTCACAGTAAAAAATATGCCAGCTTCTTTCCTTCCTTCGTCTCTCCCCGTTTTTAAAGGGAGCAGTTAGACACGGGGCCTCCAGCAGGAATAAACCCAGATTTATGTGCCCAGCGGCGGGATCCTTAAACTTCCTAAGTGCTTAAAACGGACACGTTTTAACTTGAAAAATTACCAGGTTTGTCTAAAGGAAGATTTCGAACATAAAACATGGAACTCGTTTGAGGGAAGAAACTCTCCGACGAAGCAAACCCAGGCAGCCATAAAAAAGTGAAACCAGGCATAAAGGGAAATGTCAGATGTGTGGGAGAGCCCAGCTGCCTCGCTATTTTTTTTTTTAATATTTTTATAACCTAGATCAGATTATTGGAGAAAATATGAACGTCTCAGGCAGGGAGGGGGATTTTGCTGCCAGCCTGTAACTTGATGTAAGGCAGAACGCTCTACAAAGGGAAAAAAAAAACCCCACATTTTTTCGCTTCTAAATAAAGCACTCGAGAATGACACATTTATTGCTGGCAAAGAATTACTCAAATAAGAGACATTGTCAGCTATTTATTTTAAAAGCTCTGTTTAATGAAAAAAAAGCAAAGCCCCGTTCCATTCTTCTCAATCCTCCCTTAAAAGCTTTAAAATGAAGTCTTTCTCCACTTCTGAATGCCGGCTCCCGCCTGCGCCGCGCTCCGCCAGGCATCGGCTTCTCCGGCGCTTTGCTGGAGCCGCAGGAGGTAAAGCGCCTGCATTTGCGCCTACTTTCTTCTCTCCGCGCAGAAGCCTCCGCGGCCCGAAGGAAACTCCACCGCTCAGAGGAATTTGGGCCCTGCCAGGCTGTTTGCCCCGTGGGGTGCAAGGACTGACTTGGACGCCTCGTCCTCAAAGGACCTTTCAGAAACTCCCGGGTTGAGGGTGGGATTTTCCCACATCCTACCCCAGCTGAGTGACCTGGATCTTCGCGTCCCTCCCCGGTGTACGGGAACTGGCTAGCTACCTCCCCGGGAGAGCTCGGGAAGCAGACGGAGCCCTAATTTACGCCCTGCACCCCCAACGCCTGCCACGGCACTCGGGCGGTCTCCTCTCTTCCCCTGGCAGAGGTAGAAGAGCAAGAGCGCAGGGCCGACGGAGCCCGCGTTGTCCGTCTGCGCCTCCGCAGCTTCAGGGGTGCAGCGCCCGAAAGGTTCGGGGCTTAAAGCAGCAATGGGCAAGCTCTTCCGACTGATGTCGTGACTCCCCAGATGCGAGTCCTGCTGAGGCTCGACTGGGATCACGCCCTGCTGCGGATGTCAGCGCATGATCCTCTCTGCCTTCGCTTCGTAAGGTGCAGGCAACCCAGCTCAGGGTCTCGAGGCAGAGCCGCCAGACCGGCAGGGGCATTGCAGACCCGCCGTGCATTTAGGGCAAAAGAATCCTCTCTGCCCTCCCGTCGGGCCAGTACGGGGAAGCAGATGTGCTGAGAAGGAGAGTTGGCCGAGAGCTTTCCAGTGGTCTTTGGTTATATCAGAAGACGCTAGTTTGTCCGAACCAAAGCTGCTGGTGGGATGTGTGGGGCTGAAAAAATAAAATAGTTAAACATGGTTCAAACAGGAGAATGTGGCTTTTTCCACAGGAAGAACTAGATTCCAGGTTGAAAGGGCTTTCCCCTTTCTCAGTGTAAGTGGATTTATAACAAATATGGAATAAAAAAAAGTCTCGACTTGAAAAATATCAGAATGATGGACTGTGTGGAGGGACCTGGCTCATAGCAGGAAGAGTTTCAGGGTTTCCGCTCCGTGCCCGGGGTGAACGGGAAACATTTCCGACTTCCCCAAGCCCCTCCGGGATGGAGAAAGCGACTCCCCTCCCAATTCTGCCGGGTATCAAGACAGCGCCGCTTCCGCACGGCCCCTTCCCCGAGCGCACGGGTGTTGTAGTCAAGCCCGTGCTGGCCTTTGATGCGATGGGCCCCTCAGCAGCAGTAATGAGTCTTGGGCGCGTAGCAGGCCCAGCTGTCAGATCGGAGGGCCAGCGCAAGCAGAAGCATTCAGAAAGCCGCACTACTTCCTACAAGGTCGCTATATGTGAAACACCTCATTAAATTGCTCAAACACTGAGCCATGTCTTTAACCAAGGCCGTTTAATGTCACTTTCTACAGACTAAATAGCACAGTATTAGCATACCTGTCAAGGCTTCCTGGTTAACCTCTGCAGCGAGAGGAGCTTAACGCGCGGTATTCAGCCCCCAGCACATTCCTCTCTGCATTCTTTGAAAAGAAAAAGAGAGAGAAAAAAATCAGCTCTCTCCCCCTGCACCCGGCTCGGGATGTGGCACCGGGTCAGACTCCGACACCTCTGCGAGCCTGCTCGGGGATCAGCACGGTGCAGGGTCACCGCGGAGCAGAATCTGGCTCGGGACCTTTCAGGAGCCAGGTCAGACTTACCCGCTCTCATTTCTTTTTAAAACCCTGTGTTCTTCAGCGTAAAACATTGCTGAGCGAGGAACGTGCTAGAAATACAGCCCCAACTACCTTTGGCGCAGCAAGAGCTGGAAGGTTTATCGGGAGACCGAGTCCCTCCCTATGGGACCATGCTCTTTGCCGCGTTTTGCTGGCGTGGAGGTGTGTGCAGTATGGTACAGGCATCGACCCGGCATCCCCGTGGTGTTCCTGGGCCCAGTTCCTCGCTACTTGGGGTTTTCTTGACACGAGGGCAAGAGCAATGCCCGGAGAGGAGCAGGTAGTGCCGCACGAGGCTGGGGCTGCCGAATGCATCCCCGCAGCCTGGGCGTGGAGCTCGTCCATCCCGGCCTCTGATGAAGTAGGTTGTTGCCGGAGAAAGCTTCTGCCTCTCCGAAGCAGTGGGTCCCTGCCCTGCCTTTTGCCAAAAGACTCGGGGTGTTTCTGCTTGAAACTTCCAGGTGTGGCAAAATCGCACGAATCATATAGAAAATGAGGGTTGACGGGACCTCAGGAGGTTGCAGCTAGTCCAACCCCCTGCTCCAAGCCCAGCTGCATCATCCCAGCCAAGGCTTTGTCCAGCCAGGTCTTCACAACCTCCAAGGATGGAGACTGCACCGCCTCTCCGGGTAAAGGGGAGAAAGGAAGATCTCCTAAGAGCCCGCTTGTAGTCAGAAGCAGCTTTTCCCGTGGCACAGCGGAGCCGTGGGAGGGGAGGGTTGCATGAGACTGAATCAAGAGTGACCGGAAACGCAAAGCAGACTCTGGCGAGGGCCCCCAGGAAGATGCCCTGGGGCAGCCCTTTGCAGAGCGGATTAGCCAGGCCCATGTCACACGAAGGCGCCGTTCACAAAATGCCCAGACGGGGCCTTCCCATTAGTAATACAGAATTAATTATTGCCAACTACTTGGATTAAAAAATAAATAAATAAAAAATGAGGTGAGGGTTTTTTCCCCCTCCAGTCAGTTCTAATTTTAAATGAATTACCCGAGTCAAAACTAACTTCTAACTTGAGTAGTTCCAGACATTTGTCAGACTCCCAGAAATGCTTTAATTAGCACCAGTTATGAAAGTCTTTAGATAATTAGGAGAACATTTGTCCCGCCTGTATATATTTTTTTGTTGCTCACAACAATTAAAAAAAATAATTAGAGTCTAGACTTCAAGAATTATCAGCCTCTTTTTTTTTTTTTTAACAGTTACGCTGTTAATAATCGCGTCGGGATTGTAGTGCAATTACCAACAGAAGTAAGTAACAAGTTGGAAAGTTTTTCTTTCTTTTAAAACCCGGTAAGACCTGTCGGAGCCGAAGTTGTAGGGTCCCCGGGGACGGATCAAAGAGCGGCGGAGGCAGGCTCTTCCCTCCTGGGTGCAGCGAGCGGTGCCCTCTGGGATCATCTCCTGTCGAGCGCGAACACGCGGGTGCCAGTGTCGTGTCTCTCCCGCGCTACTCGAGGGCTGCGCACTTCGCTTCCCGCGCCGCGGCCTGTCACTCAGGCAGCAATCGGCATTTAAACCTACCCCCAGCGTCGCCTTTGATGGCTGTTCGGAGCAGCACCCACGGGGCGAGCGAGCTGCATCCCGCTGCCCCGTCCGCAGTCCGGCGCCCCTGCCCCGAACAGCAGGCTTCAGCCGCTGCTTCCCCCACGCAGCGAGTCGCAGGGGCCCAAGCAGCGACTGGCCTTGGGTTTTGCTTGCTGTTTCCAAGCGACTCCTGAGATGGCACTGGGGGATCAGGATGGCAGGAGAGAAAGAGGATCAGTATCTGCAAGGGGTCAGAGGGATCTGTTGGCAGGGAAGGGGTTAACCAGGTTTTTGGCTAGCAGGAGGACCACAGCTGGTGGCCATCAGGGCCAGCAATCAGCTGCCTTCCCCCTGCAGTAAAAGAGATGGTGCTGGGGAGGGTCGGGGGCTGATTTTACGGGTGCAAGGCTGGGGCAAGGGGGGGCATTATGATTCCTTCTGTTTATTTGAGGATTACCTAAGGCACTGCACGAGCAGAGGAGCAGGCAATGCAGACAAGACCGGTGCAGGGCAGAGGCAAGGGTGATACGGGGTGGAGGCGCTTTCTGCTTGGTTTGCGTGGGGCCTGTAAAAGGCTGAAGCATTTCTCCTGCTGAACGCAGACATTTTCCCACAAAAGCACTTCTTAAGCCCCATGGCAGGAGGCAGCATCCCTCCAGCTCCAGAGCCTGGCCGATGCTCCTGGGGGCTCGCTCTGCTCTTTTGTCTCAAGGGAAACTCTGAAAACTCTTAAAAACATTTCTTATAAGGTTCATTCAGGTCTTCAACAAACCAACGTGAAAGAAACCACTAGAAAAATCCACTTTTGTGATGACCACTCAAAGTAAAACAGTTTCTTGTGCTAGGACACTGACTTCCACACTCTAGAAAGTCTTCTGTATTGCCAGGTTGTGCTGCCTGCCAAAAAACAAAAGCCTTAGTGAAAAGGTGGATCTCGCTTCATTTTCTGCCAGGAAGCAGGGCCGGGGGGAGAAAGAGGTGTTGATCCCAAGATTCGAGCCCGGGAGCAGTCTCAGCCCTAGCATCACACGTGCTGCAGCTCTTTTCTACTTCCCCTGCAAAACTGGGGCCTTACTTGTATATATCCCATCCTCCCCAATCCACTTGCTAAATGCTTCAGGAATGTGCTTCCTTTTGTAAGAGATGTGCTCAGGCTCCAAGGTGTAGACCCAGTTTTCAAGTACTTGGAGGGCGGTGTGTTTCTGAGCCAGGGTTTTGGTCTGGCTCCTTATGAAAACAGGCTGCACCTGCAAATTGCGGAGCTCAAAGTGAAGTTCAGACACCTCCGGTTGTAAGGATGGGGGTAGCCTGGGTTGCTCTCCCTGCTCTTCAGCCCAGCCAGGTAATTAGGCAGCCTCCACCTGCGAGGTGCTCAGCATAGGAGGCCGCTGGCCCTTTCCAGCCGTGCTAAGGGGAGCTGCGAGAGGTGGCTGCCGTGCCGCAGGCGTGTCGTGTGGGTCCGTGGGTACGGGGAGGGAAATTCCTCTCTCCAGGAAAGGTCACCCCTAGCATCTGCCCGCCTGCTGCCAGGCTCGTAAGCTTTGAGCACCCGGTGGGTTGGCATTTAACGGGTACAACCAAATCGAGCGCAGCTCAGCTCTGAGCAGCCGAAACCTCGTCCTCCTGCAGGAAGGGTGGGTCCCCCGTCCCAGCCCCCATATCAACTCCGCAACAAATAAAGCCACCTGGGGAATAAGACCCAGTGCTTTCCAGTCCTTTAACCCATGGCGATATGTCACTGATCAGCACAATTGGTTCTAATAGCTCCCCAGGTAGATTCAGGAGAGCAAGGAGCGGAACATAAAAATCCCTTTATTATTGCCATTTCACTTTTATATACCCATCAAGCTTTCATATTTAATCTCCTACATCACAATAGCTGATCATTTTTAACATTTGACATTGATAAAGTGCCCGCTGCTATTATTCTGACATCCTATAAAACATTACACCCATTTGCAATAGAAAAGGCAAAGAATCAATACCCAGCCCCATTTTCCAGCACAGTAGTAAATCACAGAGCGCCTAACAAATTGTTTTAAGTAGAAGCACCTTCAGAACCAATAAAGAACCCGACCGATCCCTGTCCATTGTCATATCTGTCAAATGTCTGTTCTTTAAATGGGTGTGTGGGTGTGTAAAGAGAAAATGCCCCTCTCTGAGTTCGGAGAGGCCCAGGCGGCAATCCGGAGGCAACTTGTTGCTGGATAAACACCGAGTTTCTCCGGGCACCTGCTTTGCTTTCTCGGTTGTGCCCAGCTCATCGAACTCGATAGGATCCGTCCACGTGCTCCGACTGAGCTTGGACCATCCCCTGGCAGGAGAGACGCGCTGAGCTTAGCAATCGTGGGGGTGTAGGATGGGGCATTCAGAGGGAAGGTTTTTAATGCAACACTACTCAGTTCTTGAACCCGGGCAGCTCGAGGCCGTGCGCCTCCCTCATCCTGGTGACCTAGGCAAAGATCGCTCGCTCCGGGAGTAACCTGAGGTTCGGGAAGCTGATGCAGTTGGCCTCAGGCCACACAGAAATCAATGCCCGATCGATGGAGGAAGCCGGTCAATTCTGTCTCCTGGCTCCACAGTGCTCCCTCCTAGCTAAGCATCACAGCTACTGCGCCACGGTAGCATGGCTTGTATTTCCATTTGGAAAAACCGGAGGCATCTCTCTCGGGCATCGAGTGAGGGCAGAGATGCACTCCCTGTGTAGCAGTGCTGGAGACCGTGTAGGCAAATTCGTGCAGACCAGGCAGCTACGGCTCGGATACCGTTCGCTAGCATCCTTTACCTCGGCATGGCGACTCTCGCCCAGGGTGCCACGTCAACCTGGCGTGCCTTGAGCTCCTTTCGAGGGTGCTGCAGGGTGCCACATGCCGTCCGCTCTGCGGGTGTGCAAATACGATAAACCTTAAGATTTCAGCTAGGAATCCACTGCTCCGACACCGGTCGCTAGCATCATTTATCTTGGCACGGCGCCTCCCGCCCAGGGTGCCACGTCAACCTAAAGATTTCAGCTAGGCATCCACAGCAGGAAAACCATTCAGACCTGTTGTGATCTTCCTGAACTCTTTGCAGCAGAATTGCTCTCTTCTTTTCCTGTCGGCGAATAATGAGCGGCAACGAAGAGCTGGCATTTTCCGACCGGTGTCTCGAGTCTCAGAAAGTGGAGGACGAACGCCCTAGCCCATAGGGACCCTGGTCATGGGCAGGGACCCTGGTTTGCTAACTGCCCGGGCAGTTAACCAGTTACCAGGTGTGCCTGGTAAGCACTGCCCGGGCACAGCAGGTACCTTAGTATCTCAAAAGCACCAGAGCCACTGAAGAGACAGGACTCCCTGGGAAATGAGCAAGTGGAAACTTCCCCATCCAGCTTTTGTGTCTGTTGCAGGGGAGGATTCGTGTCCAGGTTTAGCAGAGGATTTCTCCCAGCCCATGTAGCCTCTGCCTACCCCTTCCTCCCTGCACGCACTCGTGCGTGTGATCGTGGCTTCTTAGCAGGGAACGAAACCAGACGGCGAGCATCGCGTAACAGAAAGCATGCGCCCGCCGCTTAAAGAAATGTTTTCCGCGTGTCTGTTGTCAAATGGCTGCTAAATAATACAGTTTACCTGCAATGATTGATTTATAGGAATCCTTCTCATAGACCCAAACGATGACATTTTAAACACATCTTCCTTTCATTTATAGGGAATTAAACGAACATGTTTTGACAAGATTGATCATATGGCGGGTGAGACTGTTTCTCTCCGAGGTTTCAATCTATAGCTCCGAGAGCTGATGGAATATGATGGTGTCTCATTAGGATAATGCACGGTTGGCAATCACTGCGGCACGCATGGAAACAAATGTGCGGGAGGAGTTCCCCGAACGGTGCCGTATCCACTTTCCATACGCCGGCTGCTGCCGTGGATGCAACTGCGACTAGTGCAGGTGAAGCCTGGCTTCAGTTGGGCTCTTGCGTGCACGTCAGTGCCTCGGTGTGGCTCTTTCGTTAGCGGTTTGCTACACGGAGGAGCTCCGGAGGGATTGCTTGGCGCTCGACTGGGCGTGGGAAGTCTCAGGGAGTCCGACTTCCTTCCCGGCCCCCCTTGGGAGTAAGTTATTGCAGGTGACTAGATGGATGCACATGTCATTCCTCTCAGGGGAAAATCCTCGTGCAGATGCTAAGCCCTGGGCATTTGCAGAGAGAGGATACAGGGAACAGGAGCAGAGGGCACAACCGGGCACAGCCCAGGGGAAGCTCTTGGAGGAGGGGGTCTATGTCACGCCACGTGCCAGGGCCCGGGGAGCCCACGTGACACTTGTAAGGGATCCCTACACTCTGGTCCCAATCCCTGCATCCCGTGAAGCCCACGGACTGGAGCCAGAGGAGGAGCAAGCCCGTGGTTGCTGAGTCCAAACCTCTGCTTGTCTAGAAACAAAGCTCAAAACAGTCTCCTTTTGCCCAAACCTTTGCTGTCCAGCCTGGTCTGGGGGCTGGAAGCCAGATTCTGATTGCACTTCCCTTGCTGAGGTCTTATGGACTAAGTCAGTTATTTTGGGACTACGTGACCACGTGTCCGCAGTGGGGTCCAGCCTGCTGCAGAGCGCGTCCTCCCACCGTCCGGGTAGGTTACACCGGTACATAAGTGGCAAGGGGTTTGGCTACTCGGTGTCCTGCAATGGACACAGCAAATGCAGATGCATCCCATTGCACCCCTGGGCCCTGCCCCGGAGCTGTGGCAGGCTTGGCAAGCGATGGCATGGGTGAAATCAGAACCTCTTGAAGCGGAGGGCAAAGCTTGCATTGGCTCCAGGACAGTCAGGATCCCAGCCACAGCGTCCGACACGGTCCACATAAGGCTCCCTGTCCCCTGGAGGAAGGCTCCTCATGGGAAGAGTGTACACGTGTGTAACATGCATGTTGCCGCATTCAGAGGAAGGAGTCTTGTGCTTGAGCAGGAGCACAGCGAGCCCTGCGATGACTCTCAGGCGGGAGAACAGGAATTCGCCGCCAACCCAGGGATGCTGGCAGATCTGCATTGGAAGAGGAGTGCTTGGATGCCAGCCTGTGGCGAGCAGCAAGGGATGTCCTCGTCTTGGCTGCGGCAGCTGAGCCGCTGCGATTCATCTTTTAGGCCGGGAGCTTGTAAAATGGATGTAAAAATGGGTTCATCTCTGTGTTACAGGCCATTGCAAAGCTGATCAGAAGGATCAGGACCGGGGAGGAAAAGTGCTGGAAGTCAGTGACTCCCACTCGGAGAAGCCGAACACGCTCAGGAGCAGCACAACCACCTCTGGCTTTACCAAGGGCTCCCTCGCGGTAAAGCCCGTTGCCGTGACATACAGGCCACGATGCAAATTCTCTCCTCCTTTTCGTGACAAGACTTCAAATTCTGTTCCCCAAATCCTTGGAAAGACTTCTCCTAGGGAGGAATGGGGCTGTCTCTCTTTTCATGGACACACTCTCTGGAGAAGGAGAGAAATAGTGGAGGAAAAGCATCCTGTGCTAATTCAGGACCGCAAGACACTCGCTAGAGGCCTGAGCTCCCACCTAGCCGGGCTTTAGCAGAGGTGACAAGAGAACGGTGTTTGGACGGGGGACGTATTTCCAAAGAGACGCTCTCCTCCTCCGGTC
Organism: Caiman crocodilus; assembly: GCA_030014935.1. Classification (NCBI taxonomy): domain Eukaryota; kingdom Metazoa; phylum Chordata; order Crocodylia; family Alligatoridae; genus Caiman; species Caiman crocodilus. The sequence continues at coordinate 1,080,877 of JAGPOW010003687.1, forward strand.
TGGAGAGGAGTCTGTCCCAGCCATGATGGAGGCATGGGAATATGCATTCACAGCATGGGACCAGTTCAACCAGCTAAAGCAAAGGTGAATCCCCACAAAACCAGTAAGATTAGTCAGGCTTCTGTGCACACACGGAGGTGTGCGGGCACTTGTGGGAGCGGGAGCAAGGCGCAGAGGGCTTAGCGCCTGCGGTAGTGGCCCTGGGACGTTGTCTCGATTGCACGTCACAACGGTCTGATTGGAATCGGTGTTTAAACGGGACTCTGGGTGTCACGACTGTCTGTCCAGCACCTGGTGCAATGGGCGCGTGAAGCCCGGCGCAGGGGCACAGAGGCGATCTGAGTGATGAGTGCCGGGTCTGGGCAGACTCTGCCGTTTGCTAACCCTGCTTCCCCTTTCCTCTCACACCAGTGTCCAAGCCCCAGGAATCTTTTCATCGTGCTCATTTGTACCCAAAATCTGCCCTCTCCTCACCTTGGACAGAAAAGTCTCATTCCTTTCGTGGCTGAATTTATAGCTGCTGAAGGGCTTGGCGGGGCTGGGCTGATCCTGATTCATCTCGCCTGACCTCTGCTTCTTCCCGTGGCTTAGTGGAGACAGTTCATTATGCTGCCCTTCAGCAAGGAGCCAAGCAGGCACGAGAGAGGGATTTCCCCCGATGCACAGTTCCCGGTTCAGTCACGGGAGAGCTATGCCTTAGCCCCTGCCAGCCCTGGGGAGACCGTGCCCACCCGAGGGGAAACGCAAGGATTTTAGGCGCTCCGATTCTGCATTGCTGAATTAAGCGTGAGACGCGAAGATAAAGCACAGGGAGCAAGAAATCATTGCGGGGTTTCTAATCTGAAAGGTGAGATCGAATTGTTGTTTGTATTCTCCCTTTAATGGCCCTCAATTGATAATTAGCGTTATATTATCACGTATCTTTAATAGAATATTGATGCCTTTGGCAGAGATATAATCCCAATGTCAAGAGTAATTCCCCTTTTTCCACTGGGCTGCACTTATTACATGCAGCCGGGGCAGAATCAGTTGCAAGGCTTGGCTGATGCATCTCAAATCAATTAGACGCAGCACTTCACCACGAGTGACTTACAGTACGTCAGAGAAATGCATATTAATGATTTGCCTTGGGAGCATAAACAGACAGAGAGGAAATGCTGGCTTTGTCTGACTCATGCTTGCTTTTCCTTTTGCTTCCTGGGAGGCCTCTGGGATATCGCCGCGCATCCTGGATGGCATCCCGGCGCCCGCTCGGGGCTCTTGGCACGGGAGGAAGAAGAGCTGCCGGTGTGGCACGACCGTCTGTAATTCTGATGGGCAAAGGAAAAGGAGACCTATATTTCTCCTAGTGTCACCCTGCGGCAGAAGGGGTCGAGCTGTCTGGTGCAACTCTCTGAGGAATGCTCTCGCAAGAAACCGCAAAGGCTTTTCTTGCCCCGGTGCCACTAGCAAACCCCGCGCTTTCCTAGGCGCAGTCCCTTTGCAGAGGGCCAGTGCACCACTTCATACCTGAAATGCAGGGCCCTGGCACTAATATCTCTCTGCTTGAGTTGCATTTCACCCTCCACGAGACATTCGCTGGCCTTTTGATCCCTCCCCTTGCCATGCCTGTGCTGGAAAGCCAGTCCGGGTGCCGGACAGAAACACCCGCGCAGAGGATGCGGAGGCACTTCGGGAAGCAGGAGTGAAGCCAAACCACGCTCCCGACTCATTTATTAAAGTGCTTTCAGTTCCCATTTGAAGGCAGGTGAAACAATAATAAATACTGAGCCACGTGAGTTAATCTCTTTCCGCAGCATTTTAATAAATGAGAAGTTAAACAAAAATCAATGTGGGCCCGTTAGTCCTGGCCAGCGCCCGGGTTCCTTGCAAAGCTTAATTCAGTAATGGTGGAAAACATCCGAGCACAGCCAGCCCGTCCTGGGGCTCTTCCCGACACGGCGGGAGTCCCGGTGGCTTCACAATTCAGGGGGCCTGGCTCGCGCGGAGGAAGGCCAAAGCCCGGGGGCCTTGCGGAGGGTGGGCATATGGCCCCGGACCTGCTCAGGGAGGGTCATTCTCCCGGGTACGATTTAGGAGGGCTGTTACCTAATGCCCCCTGCCCTCTGCCACAGATAGGCAGATAATAGAAACCTCACAAGCCATTGCCTCACGAATGACAGCGAAGGGAAATTGGGATCAATACCTCCCCTGTTATCTTAGTCTGATAAAGACTTTTGGTTTTTTGGATCTATGCGTGCGCTGCTCCCTGCGGAAAGCTTCGCTTCTCATTTCCCCTCTTCCCC
>JAGPOW010003687.1:1140042-1152056 GCA_030014935.1 Caiman crocodilus
GTTGGGCCCTTGCTTGGTGCCATCAGGAGTCTGGCAAACCTCAGTGATCATGGCCGCATCGCTCCCCGGAAAACGAAACGGCCCAGGCAGCGCCACTGCCACCACCACTCCCCCATTAATTGCAAAGTAAAAGGGGGGGAGCAAAAAATAAAGTGCTTTTACCTGCTCAGCTGGATAATTAAAAGCTGCCTGAAGCGCCGCTAACCTTTTTCATTATGGCGCCGTTCATTATAAAACCAGAATGAATTAACTGCGCTGCATTATCAGATAGAGAAAAATATTATTAGCAAAAGTGGGAAAGAGAAAGGCAGAATTTGGGTGAGTTAATTAAAACGCACGTCCTCAATGGCTTATTAAGTGAATGGCTGGGCTTCCTGGAGCTCAGCAGGTCCCCGGGAGCGTGCGATACCATCGCAGCGATGGGAGCGCTCCAGCTCGAGGAGCTTTTCCATCTAAAAGCATGATCATGGCTTGGCCCGACTGCTCGTGTGATGGATGCCACGTTGGCCAGGGGAGCAGACTCCAAATGGGCACCTCGAGAGCGCCGGTCTTTGCTGCTAGAGATGGAGTCAGGCTTTTCAGGTGGAGGAGGTGACAGGTGCCTTGGCCAGCTCTAGGGCAGAATGGGTGAGAAGGCACCACGGGGTCGTTTCTTCTTCCCCCAGGCAGCTGGGAGGGGGGCAAGTGGAGCTACATTGCATTTAGCGCTTTCTAAGTGTGTCCGTGCAGGGGTTTGGCACAGAGCCACTCGTGTACTGTGATTTTGCACGCTGGTTCACCGTGGAGCAAGTCCCCCAGAAGGTGGGAATGTCAAGCGTGCTAGCTGACTGCACGAAACCCGGGTACAGAATCGCTTGTCCAAAATAAAACTGGCCTTGATTCGATTTAGCCTAATTCACTTGCAAAATACATAGACAAACCGAGGCCGCTTAAAATGCGCCCAAGAGGCATCCCCCCAAGGATTTAATGCCGTTTAATTGATCCACTTCACATGTTCATTTGGATTCATTTTCCTGGGTGCCCCCATGTAGGTGAGACTTTAGTCAGCGGCTTCGATAGCATCGCAGGAACCAGACGGCCGGGTGCAGGATAAAGCCCCAAGTCAAGCAGACTCGTCTCATGCTGTGACTTGACTCAAATGCAAGTAAACAAGCAGCACGGACGGGGAAACTAAAATCCAAGTGTAAAAGGTATTTCAGGTCTTTAAGGGGTAAAAATTTCTCGAAGTGGATATGATTTGTATCAAAACAGCACACCTGCAAATCAAGCCGAATGGCAGACAATTTAACCGGGAGCGCAGCTTGGGCTGATGGGGCTCTGATTTCTGAAGGGCCTTTGCTATGCCCTGTAACCAACCTCAAAACTCACCAAACTCTATTTCTCATAAATAACAACTGCCAGGCTCTACAGCCTTTCACCTCTCGCTTCACAATTTCATATCCAGCACCACTGAATAAAAACGGGGACATTTCTCTAGGAGACAGTCAATCTTTTTTTTCTTCCAGCCCATGATAAATCACGTTGCACAGATATCAGCACTCAAACTAACCTTTGAATATGTGTGAGTGATGGTAAAACACTCGGCAGCCTGTATGGGGTTAATTAAGAGAGGCACCCTCGTGCTAAGTTACAGGGCAAGGCTCAATTAAGTTGGGAACTGAAATGGATAATTCCATTAAAATGGATTTATTCACTGTGTCTGCTGCTGACACGCGTCATGCCGGGGAATATTCTCAATGCAAGTTTGTATTTCGCCAGCTTGGCTTCCCTATCTCTGTCAACACTAAATGACTGCAAAAAAGAGAGGAACAAGTGCTAAGGCACGTTAGGCCAGCGTCAGGCCCGGGCTCACTCCGGTGCTGCCAGTAGCTAGCGTTGGGCTGAGTTTGGTCAGGGCAGCAATTCCTTTGCGGGGGAAGATGGGATTTCTGAAGGTATTAGAGGAGTGCTGCGGCTTGGCCAAGCTTATCCTGACTAGTGCCGCTTGGAAGACCCGAGTCCGGTTCTCAGCTCAGGGGTGAGATCCTGAATAACACACTATCAACACGGGATCCCTTCAGCAGAGTCCCTTTAGATGGGACCCCGCTGTGACAGATAACCGTCTAGCCCCCGGTTTCTTGTGCCTGGGGCTCGAGAGGGGAGGAATGGTCCCTGTTTTCCTAGGGATATAGAGCATCGCGCCTGAGGCCAGCCCGTGATGGGTCCACGGAGGATAAGGCTATTACAGCCGCCCGCCAGGGAACCGTGTCTTTTAGCTCAAGCCGTGGACGCTGATGCTTTTCTGGTTTCGGTCCGAGGCTGAGCGCGCCGTCACGGCTGCTTCTGCTCGAAATGGGAAAGGCAAAGAGCCGGTCTGATTGTCATTTCTCTGACACCGGTGCAACTCCATCCAACTCGCCGGAGGTAGACAGGTGAGATTGGCATCGAGCCCCCAGCTTCCTGCCTGGCTAATAACAATTCTGAGTAGCGCTGGAACCGCATCCTTCTTCGGGATTTCATTAGCATAGCTGCATATTTCAAACAATAATAACATTAACGGCATTCGGCATCTTCCCCAGCTGGACTCTGGAGTTTATTTCTCCCATTGCACATTTGCAAGGACAAGAGGCCGTGGCCTGAAAAGGAACCACAGAAGCGGAGAACAATAAAGGAGGCTAATACTGCAGCCCGGGCCCTGGGGCTCTGCCAGCCTCGGCATTTCCACTTGCAGGCAGGTCGAGAGAGTCTCTGGGCTGCTCTGCATCATCTTCGCATCCAGCATGCAAAGCAGCCCAAACCGGCAGGTCATTTAGGTTGGGGTCATGGATGGAAATTTGCTGAATTTTTGCCGGGTTTTCTCCCAGGATCTCTCCAGGCCCTTTGAAACTCAGCCTGGGAAAGCTTTGCAAACGTGCGTGAACCTGACCCGTGTTCCAGGTTTGGGATGGGTATGCAGCTCCACATGAAGAGAAGAGAGGCCCCCCGGGTCTGCGTGCGGGGACGGTTCAGGGCTCTGGCATCCTGAATGAGTAGGGATTGTGTTTTGGGTTGTTCATACTTTGCAAAGGAGGGCAGAGACTCCCCTCCTGGCCTCTCCGGGAGGGAAGGGTGAGCTGAAGGAGTGGCAGGTCACTCCCGGCGGGTGCAGAGATTAGCAGGAATCAAGCTGCTCTGGACGCTGCCTCTGCAACCACTCCTCTCCAGAGTAGCACAAGACCAAAGCAAGGCGCTTCCCGAGGAGCGAGAGCGCTGACGTCTGCTCTTACTCGTACCGGCATTGACCTGGCACTGCTCAGAGTCGAGTCTTGCCCTGGCCTCCAAAAGGAAGGGGAAGGCACCTGCTTAAGACCGCAGGCCCGGAGAGTTGGTGCTGGAGCGCCTTTGGGTCTCATCCCTGCCCTTGCAGCACGAGAGAGGAACCCCAGCCACCCTCTCCCCATAACCGATGCACTTGCCCAGCAGATGAGTACGTCCACACCGGGGTAATAATTAACAGGCAATCTCAGAGTCACGCTAATGCAAACTGATGCCTGCAACCTGTGCCTTCGCTAGCATTCGTTCGACAGCGAGCCCCGCTGTCTGTTGACATGTTGCTGCTCTTCACTAATAAAGAACCGCCGGAAACAATTACTCCGTCAGGGACCAACCTTATTATTTTTAATGTCCCTATTGGCCCAGTTGTTTGCCTTGTGAAAGGTACAAAAAGAAAATGTGGTGCTGAAGATGGCTGTACGAGCAAGGCCGTGATTGCACCTTCAGCCGGGTCCCAGCCCCGGGCAGTCGCTCATCTTTGCAAAGATGGAATTGAAAAGTCCCCGGGCGATTCCTCACCAGCCTTGCCCCCCTACGCCCATGCTACTGGAGGGGCCAAAGGGGCACAGCCCCAAGCGTTAGGTTTGCACTTTCCCCGTGCATGGTGTTGACGGGGGTAGAAGGGAGGTTTGAGTCTTTCACTTGCTCTGCCAATGCACCTCCGCACACCTCCACTCCTCCAGGCCCCCGGAGCTCCGTCCACACCACTTCCCCTCCTGCCGTCCCGTTCCTAGGCCTTTCATGCCCCGCCGCTCCCAGCCAGGCCATACTGCACTGAGCGTTGCATGCTCTCGATGTTGCAAGCAGGGACCGGGTGCAGAAGAGCTGTCTCCCCATTTCATCTTGGACTTTCCCCGAATCCCGGACCCTGACAAACGAGGGACGAGAGCCTCGGCACTACCCCGAGAAGCACCGAGAGCGTCGTGCTGCAGAGCTGGGCTGTAAAAGGAGCAATGCCGAGAATTTAATAAACAAACTCATTCCTTCCTTCCCGAAGGTCGGCCGCTCTGGAGCCGGTTCAGGGCGTCGGGGCATCTTTCACTTCCATTTCTTCTGCTTAATTCTCACCAGTTCATTAAAACCTGACCTTCTGGGCTCCCTGTAACTACTTCTGACGTCCAGCAAGAGCGGCCATTATATTTTAAAGGCTGTTAAACCGGCAATGATATTTTAGCTTCCTTTTTTTTTTATATTTGATGGCAAATCATCAATCACTCTCAGAAACCCTAGCATGTGGCACAGCGTGGAGGAGGCAGCGGATGATAGGAACGTCGAGAAGGGGAGAGCAACTGAATCCCATTTTCTAAGAGCTACGGAAAGGTCGGGCGAGATTCCGGTCAATTATCTCATCGCGTTTATTGATAAATCATTGGAGGTCTCATAGCTGTCAGTGTTTGACTTGAGACAAACAGATATTTAATTAAATGCCACGATAGGAACAGGGAGGATAAACGTGTTACATAAAAATTCCTATGACTTTGCCCGGTTTGACGACAAGCAGAAATGGAGATGAAGTTGTCCCCTAAGTGATCGCCAGCCTGGCTACTTGGGATCCCCTTCCACGAGTGTCAAGTATCCAGGTTTAGCTATATTGGTCTAGAAGAAAAGGCAATCAGGACTCATAGTAGAGATGATACCTTTTATTAGATCAAGACGATTTTTGCAACAAAAATTCTTTAATTGCACGCTTTCGGGCACGAACACCCTTCATCGGGCATTGGAGAAAAGATGGTAAAAGTTCACTGACACCCTGATGAGTGTGTAAGTGTATCTGAGCCTATGGGTAGGAGCTGATGATTGAAATGTGTTCTGGGGAAATGGGGAGTGGAGCGGGTCTATTTAACTCTGAGGAGCTGCAGATCAGAGCCATTGCGGGGTCACAACTGCAGTAAGTTTCCCGGCCGCGCATCCTTGGTCTCCGTTTCTCTCCCCGCCCTTCAACACTCCTGGATGTTTTGTGGACAGCAGTCCTTGCTTGGAAACCCCTAACAATGCAATGGCGCTGAACGACTGGGCAGAGCTTCGAGGCGTGGATGGAGATCACCCCACCGGGGCAGCGACACAGGGCGGCGTGAACCAGGAACGAGGTGCCGCGGCAGGGCACAGCGCAGGAGCAGCTGCAAGACAAAGAGCTGGTGCACCGTCATTTCAGGACCAAAATATTTCAGGTTGCAGCCTAAATCAATGGGATTTTGATTTTGGGGGGGCCAGAAATGATTTTCTACGGATAAAAATCATACCCCGACCAGGTCTGCCACGTGTGGGTTTCATGCAGCACCCAGCACAGTGGAGCGCTGGTGCTGCATGATGCTCCCGTGGCTGCTCCGTGCATGTCCTTTCACTGCCTCTGCTGCAGTGAGCGCGGGACCACGCAAGCTGTTTGCAGCTCCGGTGTAGCCAGTCTATAAGGCATGCATAGACTACTGTAGTCTCTAAGATGCATCTCCACCCTGCCTGGTGCTAATGGGGGAGGCTGGGAGCTTAGCTCAGATCTGTTTGCGGCCCACCGCAGAACATTAAACAGCAGGCGATGGGGCAGGCTGGGCTGAGCCATGTTTTTGTGACAGCTGATGCGATTTGGCACGCACGTTTTGTTTGTTCATCTCATTAGAAAGAGAGGCCCATGCCGGCTCATTTTATTTTCCCCTCTGTCCGACTCTCCCGTGGCGTTTGCCTTAGTGGCGGTGATCACGGGGCAGGGAAAGGGCAAAGCGTGGGGGGGGGTGCAGGCCTGGGAGAGAGGAGGCTTAAATAATCCTCTTGGAGTGATTTATACAGTGCTGCTTTACAGGAGCCGCTTCCTCTCTCTTCAGGCAGAGCACACCCTCTGCATCTACTCCCTGCATTTGCATAGGTAATGGCCAGATTATTAACAGCTCATTAGGAACATTGAGAAGTCAGGCAGGCCGACGTGACAAAACAACACCTCACAACCACTGGACTAGCAGGGAAGCGCATCCATCCCGCGCCTTAGAAATGACAAGGGAAATGCCACCAGCTGCAAAGCTGCAGGTTAAAAAGCAGCTGGCGCCACAGGAGCGAGTGCAAAGCTCATGGTTCACTCGCACCATCCAAAACACACGCTTGCGGAGAAGGCTGACCCCGGTCCTTCTGGGGTGCTCGCTGCATGCAGGGGACGCCTCCTCGCTGTCTTCACGGAGGGGTGGATGGGCGGAAGACGTGCAATGCAGCTTGGGACAGGTGGCACACGCCTGTGACACGCAGGCATCAACTCGTGTGAGCTTCCATCCTTGCAGACACCCCCTCTGTGTTTGACAGACCCCCTGCTGCTGTTCTCAGGGATGGGGGTGCACATAGACGGAGCCAAAGGCTGGCCAGAAAATAGATAAGGCAGGTGAAGCATTGGAGGAAAAAAGGGCCCCGACTCGGTGGGTCTGGTAGGATGTCACAGCCCAAGACGGGGCCGCTCCTGGCCACGAGGAACCTCTGAATACTTTGCCCGCGACGTGCCGTGGAGGCTTTCGCAGTCTGTGCCCGGCTCCATTTCACTGGCCCCGTCATCCCTTCACCTTCCTACACGCTACCAGAATTACCCCGATCATTTAAAGCATGAAAATAGAAAAATGAGAAGCGGAATATGAGCCAGTCCAGGAGGTGTTTCTGTCAGGACAGACAGCTCTGAGGTCCTCAGATGAATAAAAAAGTAAAAGAGGTAAAAAAAACCCCAAAAACTTGGATAAAATATAAATTAAAAAAGAAGAATAGAGCTGGTTTCAATCAATAACCCTTGAATTATTGACTGCTCTTACCATTACAGTCTTATACCCCTGTAATCTTGTAGGGGAATTGTATAAGGAGCACAGCTGTGGAAGATAAGATGGCCATTGTCAAAAGTCATAATTCATTCCAAGTCCAAAACCGATAGGCGCAGCATGTACTTCCCCCCCCCCCCAAGTGATCTGGTGTCACTGCAAATAACATGACATCATTATATCCAAGCTATATTACACATTATTATCAAAGGAGCTATCTCACATGCCTGGCGAGCTGTCATTATAGACAGGAGGACTTGTTTGAGTTAGGGACTTCTGCTTTCCCTTTTGTCAACTCAAGTTTAGACAGCTTTCTGTCTTCGAGAAGGCGCTGTGGCATGAAGGTTTTTCTGTTGGAAAAATGTGTCTGGGGAAGGGAAATCGAATAAGTTTGGATAAAATAAGTTTCAAGTGGCTGATACATACAAAATTACAGCCTTTGTATGAAGGTAGTTCTTATGTACGATGCTGTCTTGACAGCCACGAAGCTTGAAATTCTTGATCAATCTGAGGACACGTACATCATGGAAAGCGAAAGCAAGCATCCCCCGAATTGCCTGGCAAGCTGCCTTCGTAGGACTGCCTCCCGGAAAAGGCCACTCTTAGGCATTCAATAGCGTTCGGCAGAGATGGCTCGGAAATATATTTGAGGAAGATCTTGCTGTTTGCAGCAAACTCATCCTCCCCAGGTCTGGCTGCTATTCCACAACCCCCAGGAAAGGAACTAACATCAGAACTTTTCCCCCTGAAATTTCTACGTTACCGGGGAAAAAGTATTATGGATGGGAAAATGGCGTGCAAACAGCCGAGATCACCAGCCTTCGCTGGGAGATGCGGCCGTGGCTGTTTCTGAGGCAGGACTGTGTCTGCTGGGGGGTGAACAGAGACCAACATCCGTGCTTCTGGTGCACACACGAGGGTGGTGCTCATCCACCGTAGGAGGTCCTGCTCCATGTCTTCAAAGGGACCTGGCGATTTGGGGTGCTTCTCTTTCTGAACCTGCAACCTGCCAAGTACAACGCCTTTGCAACTCCAGACTCCGGAGTCCTGGTTTCTGCAAGTGCTGGCCGCTGAGGAGCCAGGGGTGTCATCTCCTCGTCTGCAAACACCAGCCCCCGGGCAAGGCCCAGCGCGAGAGCCGGCATTTTCGATCTCCACCGCAGCACCCTGATTTCCGCAGGACGCGCGTTGCTGGCCACGTAACCATCCAGAGCCCCCCGCCATCCGGCGGGCAGCCTCCATCTCCTCCTGGCATTGCCACGAAGCGATTTTCCTTCAAAACTACATTGGGTTTTTGAAGCAGAGAGAGAAAGAGGAGAGAGGAGTGAGAGCAGTGGAAAGGCATATACCGTGCTGCTTTCTCTGGGGCATTGTGTCCAAATAGAAAAGCAAAGGTCTGCTGATTTTTATTATTAAGATTTACAGCTAGGAGTTATTTTCCTTGGCAATACTGTCCACTGCATTTATGAACAGCAATTACAAAGCATTTGGTACCTGGGAAAGCAACAGGCTCCGGATGAAATTCTCCGAGTGTATCACTCTGAGGAGCAAACACCGTTGGTAATAAATACCAGTGTTCATTAAAGGAGAAACACAGGATGCAATCCTCTCCCTGGAATTTCCCTTTCTCGGCCGCGCCGCAGCCTTCCTGCTTTACAAGGGCCCCTTCCTATCGCTGCTTTAATGAGGCAGGTGATAAGCCCATCTCCGTCACAGAGGGGGGGCTGATGAGACTCCATCATTTATAGAGGCCATGTGTCGGGGCCACGGGAGGGAAGAGTTTGCTCCAGTCTGTTTTGATGCTGGTCTTTGTGGCTTTGAGCGGGGGGAATGGCTTGGTGACTATTCAGCGCGGATGAACGCTTAAGGGCCAGCGCGTGGGGCCAGCTCAGGCCAGGGGCAGGGCTTTGGGGGTCTCTTCAGTGCCCGCTTCCTCCAGAATGGCATTAATTATTGCTTGCTGGCCGAGCCCAGATACAAATGACCACCTGCCTGGCTCATCCCACACCCGGTCAGCTGAACTAGGGCTTGGGCAGTTTCCTGCTCGGGGGCGTGAACAGCTGCCCCCGCGTGCAGCCTGGGGAGCTTGCACGGCGCGCACACCGGGGCCGTCTCGCTCTCACTGTCCGGGGCACCTGACTTCCTGCCCTGGGGCCCCGATGAACCTGCGAGGTCCCTTCCAGCCCTAACACCTAAGACACCTGTGACTCTTGCCCCCACGTGGGAGAGCCCAGCTGGGTTTGCGGGGCGGCCTGGGCAGTGACCACCTTGCATCTCTTACCTCGGATCATCTTGCATCGTTGTCTACGCTTGTATCTCTAGTGCTGTAAGAAACCTCAGAGGCCTCGAGGGGCAGAGCCATCCGACCTGCTAATGCAGGGAGAGAATAAAATTAATAACACTTAGAACAAGCCGTTTTCTCAAGTCGCAAATTAAAAGAAAAATCATCCTCACGTTCCAGCCTCCTTTCAGCTCCCCGCCTCTGGCAAGGGTTCCTGAGCTGCCCGGGGTCCACCCCCCCATTTACGAAGGGCGTTTTGCTTTGGGCTTTAGTGGGTGGAAAGGTAACCCTAACACCATGGGCTTCCTTTCCAGGGAGACGGGGAGGATGCTCATGTGCAGGGAAGTCATGAAAAACTGCAGCTCTCTTGCAGATCAAGATGTTATTGTTCAATGCAATATTAATGATCGAGGCTGCAACCATTTGTAATGTGGTCATCACAAAAGCAGCTGTTACCATTTACATGTTGGTCTCCCAGAGAATGTTATTAAGGTAATATTTTATCATGAATTGTAGTAGCTCAGGGGCTGCATTCTTAATGGATGGAGCGAACATTTCTCCGATTTCTCAGTAATCATTCCTGTCCTTCGCTTAATCACAAGGCAGGGACCGGGAGAAAATTCAGCCAAGTCAGAGGCAACATTTTTGTCCGCGTCCAACTTGAAGGGGGAAAAATATATATAAGAGATTGAGGGGGGGGAAAAATGTCTTGGGAGCCCCATAATTTTTAAGAGTTTGTATTTAAAAATAGCCCAGTCCAAGTGCTGCTGTCACCGTTCCTCTGCGCTGAGGACCGGCTTCAACCCCCACACAACTCGATATTTATACATGAGAAAGTAAATGCTCAGAAGATAAAAAATAAATCAGGTTAAAGTCTCACTAAGGGAGCTGGGATTTAGCAAAGGAGAAGAAAAGCAAGGAGCTGCCGTGCCGCAGAAGCACTTGCAGAGAGGCATCCGCGACACGAACCCGGGGCTGCGTCGGTACCGCACGGCGGAGCCCACCGGCAAGGTGAAGCCCTGCCCGCACCTCGGAAGGGCTCTGGGAGCGCCAGCAACTTCTTCGGAGAAAGGGCCAAACTTTGAGGTTCGTTCTCCAACCTCGCCAGGCCACCGGGGTCTGCCTAACCAGACGTGTGAAGGACGCAGAAGAGGAGTCTCTTGGGATCTTCTGTGCTTTTGATTCTCGAGCCCGAGCCAGAAGGATCTGAGAGGCAACCTCAAAACCGTGCCTTACACAGGCACAAAAGGGTGGCAGGAACCGAGCAGGGGCCCCGCTGAAGGCAGCTCCTAGCCTGGCGAGGGTCCGCGCACCTTTACTAAGTCATGTTTGCAGAGGACGGGCTAGGCCGGGGTTCGCCGGTTCTCCCTTCACTTTAGAGCTCCTCTCCGCTCCCTCGCTAGAGGTTGGTCTTGGCTGCAACCGGGGCCAGGACACCGAACCCTGGTCCTACGTCCTAATGCCATTCCTCCCCGACAAGTATCAGCATTGCAGATGGCAGCGTTCATCTGCTTTCAGGAGACTTTTTTCCCTATTTGAGGACCCACCCTAGATCTGACTCCAGGTCTCCAGCCCCCCGAATACTGAAATGCCCACGTGACTCCGGCAGTTGATCGGTGGGAGCCCTGACGGCTCGTATCCTAGTGCTGCACTGGGCTCCCCTCAGCCACAGTCACTTCCCTCTGCATCCGGGATGCCTCCTTTCATCTGCTCGTCACCTGGAGAGCGCTAAGAAGGGGCTAAAAGTCCTCCTGCAGACGTGCAGGTCGTCGCAGCTTTCTCCCCTGTGCTTTTCACAGACTGAGCTCCCTTGGGACTCTCAGACCTTCTCCTCCTTTACCGCCTCCCTGCAGCCAGCATCCCACGAGACCCAGCTGCAGAGAGGGTGATTAGCAGGTCAGCAGTTGCAGCTTCAGAGAAGATGTTAAATCAGATGGGTAGAAAGTTTCCGCTATAATTGCCTGGGATAATCAGTGAGATTTTTCCATTTCCTTCTGCTAATATTTCCTGTTCAGAATCACCCTGGTGTTGCAATATAAATTCCAAGTGTTACACATACGGCGATAATTACCTTGCATCTGATCGGGATGGCCGGTAGTGAGGAGACGGAAAAGGGCAGGTAATGCTTATTATTATTAATTGCTTCCTCTTTGTTCCTGCTCTTCTGAAAACCTGAACCACAAAACCCCTGCCTACCCCAGTCCGACCAGCCATGTTGCCACGCAGCAGACGTGGGGTAAGGCTGCAGGGTCCTACAAGCCCGCCGGCAGCAAGCTCTCGAGCCCCAAATGTTGTCACTGCTTCACCCTGCCTAACTTGGGAGCCTGGGGACCAATGCCATCCCGCAGCCCGTGGGACCCGCTGGCAGCTGCGATGGGCACTGGGGGCCATGGGGTGCTCTCCAGGCTCAGCTGCTCTTGCTGGGGACAGGGCTCAATTGGCTCCACTCGGGTCAAGCTCTGCCCCCACCCTCAACATTGCAACCTTAAAGTCCTCCAAACCTGTGAATCAGGCTCCCAGAAGCATGGCAGGAGTTAAAAAATCTGGGTTTAGAAAAAAAACCCGATGCAAATGTAAATCATGAGATGATTTGCCTTTAGCATACGTCCTTTCAAGCTTCTCTCTGAAAGCCGGAGGGCTAGACGTCCGTGCATGCATGTGCGTCAAAG
>JAGPOW010003687.1:1185450-1197103 GCA_030014935.1 Caiman crocodilus
AGCCAAGCCAGCAAAAGCCCTCGTCTTGCCGCAGAGCTGTGCCCAGGTGGGGGTTTGTCATCAGAGCTGCCAATGTCGAGTGAGCCAGAGAGCCTCCAGAGGAGCGGGGTTAATGCACTTTAACTAATGCACTTTCACTTGGCACCTCTAGCTAATCCATCTTCCCTTTCCTGGGCGGCCCCATGCAGGTGTGCCGGAGACAGCACAAGAGATGCAGCTTTCACAGCCAACGCCATCTCCTCCCTTGCGCAGGATCAGCTCTTGGACTCTCCATCCATCCTCTCCACAGCACTGTGTGTTCCCAGGAAGGGCACAATCAAATTATCTTTGTTAGTTTACAACAGAAACACCCACTTGGCTCGGAGTCTGCCCGGGAACGTCTCGAACGGGGAGGCTTAAACACAGCTGGAAGAGCTGGGCCGCGCGATCGGGAGTTTCCCGGGAGGGAAGATTCACATCGTCATCCTTCCAGGGCGGGTGCCACAGATTTCCCCCCTTTTCCAAACGGTTGAATTGCAGCCCACGCGCCTGAAAACTCTCCCTGATATAACGGGACAGCCTCCAACATGTGAGAGGTGTCCGTGGCGGAGGTGCACGCTGAGGATGGAGCAAGCAGCCCGGATCGTGCCGGAGGGTGGCAGCTGTGCAGGCAGCTGTGCCCAGGCGTTGGGTCTGACCCAGGGTGCAGGGACTGACTGTGGCTGGGCTTGGCCAGGTGGGAGTCTTCACACCCTCGTGGCCAAGGGGACCGGAGTCGTGACACTGCTGGAGCTTGGTGGCTAAGCTGACTTGAATGGTGCAGGAGCAGGCACTGAGCTCACACCTTGCTAGCCCAGGCTTAAGGCCCCCGTGTATCCGTGCCAGAGCCAGGCCCTTCCTACCGGGGGGAGGAGGAGTGGGCCACCCCACCTCACTGCCCCTCCGGTTGCTCCCCCTGTTCCTGATCCTCCAGAGGATGCAAACATTTGCTTTGATTTGTAAAATGATCCATGTAATTAGGCAAAAGAGTTAAACAGGAGGATTTATTCCTGCACAAGTGTCTCCTAATGGCACTAACACCTGAGAAAAGGGGGTCATTATCGCAGGATAATGGACCTTGTCAACATTAAGCTCTCTCAGGACGCAATTCAACACAGTCAATTATCTCCTAATCAGGGCCATTTTGTCAGAGGTTATTGCCCTTAGGAATCAATTAGATTATATATACGTCATTAATATTTTATAGAAAAATCATTCACATGAAAGTGTTAAATATCTTTTACACCTTCCATATCCCTGGGCCCCGAGGGGGGAGAGTCTCTGTGACCTGTTCCTCCAGACGTCGTGCTGCCGTGCGGCAGGCGATCGAAAGGGATCCGTGAGATGGCTGGGTGCCCCGCCGTAGATGCGGCTCGGTGCATTGAGAAGGGGTCCTTGTTCCCAGTAGGGTCCTGCCCGGAGACCAGATTCACCCTACGAAGGTCACGGGGATATCACGTGCCCAGCACTGCCCTTTCGGGATGCAGTGCCATCCCATCAGTTCGTGCTGCATTGGCAATGGCACGGCGTTGGATGTCCGTGAGTGGTGATTGCAGAGCGGGGTGTATGGGCCGGGGCTATTGCGAGCCTGGGTGGCTCTGGAGCAAGCGGAAGGTGCTTTTCCCAGCATCAACTCAAGTAAAGGATGCTTTGACCAGCTCATGGGCAGCCTTGGCTAAAGAAGTCTATGTTCACAGCCCTGCTCCTTGTGGACAGATGTCCATCTGCTTCAGAACAAGTGTTTGGCCAAGAACTTGAAGGACAATGGACAACGACACCCCCAACCCAAGAGGACAGCATGCGGGATACTGTAGGAGGTGAGTGGTGCCTGCCATGTGGACAGAGCCCAAGGCTGCCCATCCAACACCCCCCCCCATGCATTTCAAGAGTGAAAAAGGGCCCGTCGGGGAGGGTGGGATGCTCCGTGCTGGAGAAATTTGGTGCAACAGCTGATGTTAAATGCATGGGAATGAAGGGACCAGAAACGCTATCCGCACTCCCCTCACGTTTCCCAATTATAGCTTATAGATGCACTATTTGGGGCCTTTTCAATTAGCGTTCAAGTGAAGCAGATGCAGGGTTAAGTGCTAGGGGGTTTGATCCATTCTGGCAGCGTCTGCGTGGTGGAGTGGGGGCGGTTGCTTGGCAACAACACCTGTAGCACATTAAGCATCCTCCTTCTGCTCTTTCAACTCCTTGTGAAGGATGAGGAGGGAGTTTGGGGGGGGCCCGTCCTTTTGGGGGGGCCTGGGAGTGGGGAGGGTGCAGCAGGACAGGTTGAAAGGCCTCCGCAGACCTGCCTGCCTGTTTGCTCGCTGGGCGAGGGCCGTTGCTCCACAAGCATCGGTCTTCATGGCGTGGTACGTGCTGACAGGCCTAACGATGCCCACGTCAGGCCCACGTAAAGCCACGCGGGGTCATCGAGGGATGATCAGGGAAAGGCTGATCCTGAACTTGGAGGGCAAGACCCCTCCTTCATGGGGAGGTCACATCACATCACCTGTGAAAGCTGCATCCGCGCGTGGCTGTGGTACCCGCGCTGCCTGCCGGCCCGGGCAGGAGTGATGCTCGGAGCCGCGGTCGCAAAGCCAGGCCCTATCTTCTGCCTTCCTGGCTGCTCTGAAGTTATTTTAAAACTCCCAGTTATATATAACTCAAGCCGTAATATTTTGGAGCTCAGAAACCTGTTTCTTTTATGAAGGTGGGCCCTGGGATTGCACAGGCTCTTAGGAGTATGGAGAGCGGGAACGCGGGGAGGAAGGACCACTGAAAATGGCGAGAAAGGTTACTCCATTTTTAATTTTGCATCTCAGTTTTCTGCAGGAAGTATTGACTTTTTGCTGAAAGAGCCAAAAATCCAATTATTTGGAACTAAAAAGCTTTTGGCTTTCTGCTTCCAGCTTCAGGAGTCCGGGAGGACATCTCACCCCCCTCCGGCATTGCCCCAACCCTGCCCCCGAATGCGCTGTCTCCTGCGTGCAATCAGGGCAGCGTCGCTGCCACGTGCCCGCTCCGGGCACACGTGCCCAGAGCATGCTCGCTGAAAGGCACCGTGAGAGAGGGGTAGATGTTCCCTGCGGGGCCGGTTTTCCCAGCGAAAGGGCAACGTGGAAATCAGATCCCTCAGAATAAAGATGTCGTCTATGCAAAAATGCCAGTTCCCACTGGAAAGCCACAATGATGGATGCTTTCTGCCTCGCCCACTTGCAGGGTAGCTTTGGGCCGGATCCGATGGGCCGAGAGCTCTGCCCGCTGCTAATCTGGGCTATTCCTGTTGCTCCATCCTTCCCCCCGCCGCGAATTGTCCCCACTCATGTCCGACCTTTTCGACCGCGAGCTCTTCAGGGCAGGTCTTCACACGTGGGCCACATCACACAGGGGCCTCGTGGCTTGGGCAAGGCCTCTACATATCGTGTCAGGAGAAACGTTAAATAGTTTGAAGGCTCTTTGCCAAGTGCCTTCAGCTCCTCCGGATTTCACTCACTCAGCAGCATCCGTCAGAACCGAGTCCCCTGGGACGTTTTACCAAACGTTTCTCTACTAACCTCATCCTCTTCTTACACGTTCAGATACTTACTGCTGGCAAAAGGGAAGATAATGGGAATAAGGTGCTTGAGGAAGGGAGAGCGCGCAACAGTGGAAACGCGCGTGTTGCAAAACATGCCGGTGCGTTCCTTCATCCGTGAGGATGCCGGTCGCGGTGCCGACGGGCCGAGCCTGCTCCGACGTCACGGGCCCGCTGCCAACAGTGAGTTGCCCCACAGCAAATCGTGCCCTCGCCGGTGCCGCGCGCGCGGCCGCGGGGCAGTTGCCGTAATAGCAAGGCTGAGCTCCTGCTTGGATGTGTCTCGCTCCCGCGGCGTAGCGAAGCGGGCTGCGATAGTGCTCCCCGCGGGCTGACGTTTCCAGACACCCGTGCAGCTTCCCGGGGGGCTTGGGCCTAAAGGGAGCTACCGCGCTGTGAGATAAGTGCTTTCCGGCACGCTCACTGCAAGACCTCGCTGCGCTCGGGTGCGGCGATAACAGGACATTTTCCCACCGAGGCAGGAACGGAGGGGGAAACCCCCTCGATCTTCCCGTCCCCGCTCCTGCCCACTGGATGCAAAAAAACAAGCATCTCACATTCGTGGGAATTGACATAACGGCATAATTTTTTTAAGAAGTCCTCCCAGTTCCCTAGGCAGTTTTGACGCGAATATTAATACTAACATAATTTCATGATGATTAGAGAACACAATTAGGGGCTATTAATAATGACACAAATAATGACATTTAAGGTCTCATTTTAATGTGAGTAATATTCTGTCTGGTGGTATTTAAACAGCCCCGTCTAGCACGATTACAGCGGTGCCAAGGTGCAATCGCCTCGTCGCAATATCAATCATCCGGCTCCTCGCCAGTGCCTGCCCCTTCCCACAAAGTCGCCCGGCGCGTCGAAGGCAGCGGGGTCTGCAGCAGACTGGACTGCAGCGTCGCAGAGGCGTGGAGCGGTGCGGCGGCCCGGTGAGCACGCCGGGGAGCTGGGACTCGGTGGACCTCGGGGTTAGATCACCGATGAAGCTCGTTAGGGTCTCGGCGGTGCTGCATGGCGGGTGCAGTGCGAAGACCCCTCGATTCCAGCTGAACAGCCTCTGAGCCCATTGCCTTCGGCGGTCCAGCCATCTGCATTCCGGCTGCGCTCACTGCGGCCGGGGCGAGAGGACCTGGGGTTCGTGCACTGGTTTGCTAAGGGCGAGTCCCTTCATCTCCCCGGGCCTCTGCTTCCCCATCTGTGAAATGGGGAGAGTGGCTCCTCTGCGCTACGGACTGGCGCTGCGATTGTTAAGGGCTCAAGCAGCAGGGCAGAGCGGTCAGGCTTCGACCGAGCTCTGTACGCAAGGCATCTGCAGCCTTTGCCCTCGTTGAATTGGCTGCACGGCTTGCCATCTGCCCCTTGGGCCCATAAACTCCAGGTTGCAGGAGGACATTGAGGCAATCGCCCTGAATTCTGCAGTGTTTAGTAAACTACCTTCTCCCCGTGCCCAACCTCTCAGAAATGCCGTGGCTCATGTGCCCCCCGCGGCATCAGCCTAATGGAGTCGCTCCGGCTCTTAGCTGCACTGAAGGCAGGCAGGCATTGAAAACACCCTCCTCTCTTACAGCGCACGCTGCCAAGAGCAGCCCTAGAAAGTGGTCGTGCTGTGCTAATGTGGGTTAATGGAAACCTCTGAATCAATTTTCACTCCCAGGCGAACCCCCCCCTGGTGTAGGCCACGAAGCCTGTAATGCTGGAAATGGCTCGGGATCTTGGCAAAGAAAAAAAAAAATAATAAAAAAAATGGCACATTGTAGTTCAACAAAGAGGGGGCTCGGTGACATTTTTCTGGGTAATTAGCTGGGTCTGTAGCCATTGCCCCAAGGGGAGCGCCGGGTTTTGACGCGCAGCGAGTTCTGCGCAGCGCCGCGGCGGTGCTTGGCTCGACGAGGACGGCGGTCGCTTGTGCCGTAGCGCTCCCCTCCCTCGCGGCTCCCCGGTGCGGCGGCTCTGCGAGCCGTCTCGGTCCGTGCCGCAGCCGGAGACGATGCAGAGGTGTTGCCTTCGTTATCCGGCCCTGGGGTATAGGCAATGCTAACCCAGCGGACTGAGCCATCCAAGGGCATCGCACACTCTCTCGCACAAAGTCTGGCTTCTCCGCTGCTCGAGTTGCCCTTGCTGCCTCCCACGTGCTGACGTGCTTCACGCGGAGGAAACACGAATGGCTCGACATCACACGGCTCCGCCGTACATGGCTTACATGCCAAGGTCGCCCAATGACATCATAGCCACTGCCAGGATTAAATCGGGATAGCATTTGAGTTGTCCTAGAGAGCCGGAGACTGACAAACTGCTCCAGAGCTCAGGCTGGGTTTTATCTGGATCACAACCTCATTATCTGACTGCAATTTGCTGGGAGTGTTACAGCAGCACCTATGGCCCTGCAGGGATCAGTGCCGTGCTTTGCACCTGCCATAAACACCTCCATCTCATCTGAATGAGCAAAACGCATTTTTATCCACTTCTTACACCGGGCAGCTCTCCTGGGTTTTCGGGCGTACCCATCCATCTCAGGGAGATTCCCTTCGTTCAGACTTCAGAGTTCAAAGCGTTTTTGTAAAGCCGCCCGCTCGATGTGGCACGAGCCGTTTTGTGCCCGCAGGGATTTGCAAGCGCAGCCTCACGCCCGGGGAAGTGGACGGTGCGGACCGGGCGTTACACAGAGGAAGCAATGCCGGACATCGTCAGGAAGGGGATTCCAGTCTAAATGGCTCATGAGTGCAGCCTGGGTCGGCAATGCCGTTCCCAAGAACCGTGTGGCTGGAAGTGACGGCGAGAGCAGACCGATGCCACCAATCCCACCCTGGGGAGAGAGGGACGTCTTTCCCGACAGCGCTGGAGTCAGCCCTGTCATTTTTGTCAGCTAACTATTCAGGCTGGCGCATGCCAGGCTCCCCTGCTCCTATTCAGCTCAGTGCCACTGTTTAATTTATCCTCCCATTTGGTAACAAACTCCAAACATGTTCAGACAATGCAAAGCCATCAACCGAACAAAACCTTTCGTCTTCACCAGTGAATGAGACGCTTGACTCACGGGCTAGGACGAGGTCCTCCAATAGAAGGAAAAATCTACCCAACGCTATTAAACTGCAATCAAACAATGCAGAGGGTTGTGGAGGTAACGGGAACATTTAATGAGTCAGAGCATTATCGGCTCAGCAGCGGAACAGCAGCCCAGTAAATAAGTGTTGCTCCTGAAGGATTCCTGCGTTTCAGATGCCATCCACTCCCACGGCCTCGCAGCCCCGCTCGCCTCGTCTCCCCACGCAATGCCCTGGAAAGCAGCTCTTCCTTCTCGCTGGCTCCGCGGGAGGTTTCTTTCACGCGGGCCAGCATCCCCGAATAGGCCTGGCCTTCACATGGCTTTGGATCTTGCCTGCACTCGACCCCTCTGCCGCCCCTCTTTCGTTCATCAAATCACAGAAAAGGAGGGCTGAAGGGAGTCAGGAGCTCAACCCCTGCTCCAAGCAGGACCAGCCCCGACTCCATCGTCCCAGCCAGGGTTTTGTCTAGCCGGGTCCTAAAAACCTCCAAGGATGGAGACTCCCCCACCTGTCTGGGTGACCTGTTCCAGTGCTTTACTACCAACCTCGTGAGAAAGTTTTTCCTAATATCCAACTTAAACCTGCCTTGCTGCAGCTGGAGCCCATTGCTCCTTGTCCTGTCGTCTGCTCCCACTGAGACCAGCCCGGCTCCATCCTCTCTGCAACCCCCTGCGCGGAGCTGCAAGCTATTTAATCCCCCCTTGGTCATCTTTTCTCCAGGCTAAATAAGCCCAGTTCCCTCAGCCTGTCCCCCAGCTGCCAAATCATTTTCTTTGCCCTCCCTTGGACTCTTTCCAATGTGCCCACATCCTTTCTGTAGTGGGGGGGCACAACTGGGCACAGGATCCAGATGTGCCCTCCCCGGTGCTGAATAGAGGGGAGAATCATTTCTCTTGACCTGCTGGCACCGCTCCTGCCGATGCAGCCCAGGATGCCGCCAGGCTTCTTGGCACCGAGGGCGCACGCTGGCTCCTGTTCCAGATTGCTGCCCCTGTCCCCCGGGTCCTTTTCTGCAGAGCGGCTGCCCAGCCCTTCCCGTCCCCCCAGCCTTGCAGGGCACATGTTTGCAGACATGACTAGTGCTGGCCTCGTTTAGCCTTCCTACCCTTCTTTGGCTAACCCCAGGATGGATGGGAACACAAAGAGGCCTGATTCTTGCCTCCGCTGGCTCCCATCTTGGGAGGCTGGGTGGGGGGAACAGGGCTCCCCGAAACGGGTGCGTGCTGGCCAAACCATGGATTCAATTGTGAGGAGATATTTTTGCTCTCCCTTCCTCTAGCAACCGCCTTGCTTTGCAGCTGCTGTGTTGCCTCTGCTTTCCCTAGGTGGTTCACGTGGGTCCTTGTCTCCTTGCAGGAGGCCAGGGAAGCCTGGCCTTCTTGCTCTCGCTGCTGGGGAGGAAGCAGCAGCCAGGGTTTCAGGGAAGGCCGGCAGAAAGCATCCCTGCTTTTGGCGGAGACCGGGCTCTCCACCCTCCGGCTTAGGATGCAGGCAGCGTAGCATCCGGAGCCGCACAGCTGCACAGAGCAATTCAGAAATTGCCTTGTTGGACGACAATGTGCCAATTTTTCAAATCTAGAGCCATTTTCCGTATTACAGCCTGCGCCGCCACAGCCAGGAGGATTTTCTTCAGGGAGTGAAAATTGATTCAGAGGTTACCATTAAACCCCATTAGCGCAGCACGGCCCCTTCGAGAGCCACGCGAGGAAGGGAGCGCGCTGGAAAGGGGCGGGGGGGGTCAACACCCAACTTCAGCGGAGCTAAGTGCACGGGTCAGTGGGATCCCCGTATCACAGGCAACGTGCGAGCGGTGCGTGCAAGACAGGCACGCTAATGGGCCTTTATGCAGATGGAGGAAGTGGAGGACCGGTAGCATTTTTCTAGCGCTGCCGAATGGAGAGAGCTTCCCGGCGCATCTTCATTCAGCCAGGTAAATTGAAAGCATATGAAAGTCCGCGGTGCTTGGCAGGGGCTGGAGCCAAGGGTAGCTCACGTCTACACTCAGAGGTGCGGCCGCAGCACGTGTGCACACACCCGCGCTGGCTCCTGGCCAGCTGGGCAGGGACAGCCGCTCAAGCCTCCGCTGCTATCGGCACCCCGGTGCCCGAGGGGACCGGCTCAGTTTGCCAGCGCACCACTGCTGCCCACGGCATACGTGCACTCGGTGGGGGAGATGCTGCCCACGATGCTGGCTCTGCCCCATTGCCACTCCAGCCCTGCCTTGGAGCAGCTCCGGGCTTGCCCAGGCAGCCTTGCCCCCACCGTTACCCAGGACTAGTCAACCGGGGGGCCAGTCTGGGGATGAAGCTTGCCTCCCTTGAGAACAGCACCTGCCTTGCACTAAGAGCTGGGCTCCTAAAAGAGGCCTGAAGCCCATCAGCCTCCACTTGCTTATGGCCAGACTTTAGAGCCAACTCTCGGAGGGAGCTGGACCAGGGCACTAGCTCCTTCCCCAACTCAGCTCTGTTTCAGGGAATCAGGATTAGTGGGGCAAGGCAGGGCTTTCCTCTCCCTAAAGCCTACCAACACTGCTGGCAATCAGGCCCTAGTGCTGCCAGCTGTAGGTGCCTGGCTGCCACAGCTGCTGCCCGTCGTGGGGCTGAAGGGCGAGGAGGTGATATTTGGGAGGGAGGAAGGGGGCAGCTCTGCTGGCTGCAGAGCTGGGTGTCCTGCATTGCTCCCCTGGCTCGGGGGTCCTGTCTGGCCTGCGCTGCTCTGGTAAGCTGAGGCACGTGCTGCAGAAGCCACCCTTTGCACTGCCCCCCACTCCCCAAATGGGGGGAACAGCCAGCTTGGGGATGCTCGGTGCCTGGGGGCGGTGTAGCCAGCGAGTTTTGTGCCCCTCTGAGGACCCTGTGCCCTTGCCTGCTGCCGGGTAAAGACTTCTGGGGGGTGTCACTCCGGCTTGCCCGTGACCCCTTGTTACGCTGGCTGTGAAGGTGCAGGGATACGGCCGTGGTGGGGTCTGCCTGGCCTCGGCCCTTCACAGCAGGAAGTGTGAATTGTGTTGTGGGGCTTTTTTAGTGTCTGGCTGGGCTGGGGGGTGGCTTTGCTCAGCCCTGCCATGCAGCCACCTCCCGCACGGCCCGTGAAAGCACCGCGTGGGGGCACTTGTCTCACGCGGGGAGCTTGCTTTCTCGGTGCCAGCCTGGCAAAATCTATTGCCTGTCGTGAGGAGCGAGCCTGGCAGTGCGGGGCGCCGGGCTACGACCTGTGCCAGCTCGCCCCGGTGCTGCCCGCCCCGCTGGACTGGGCAAGGGGGGCCGCGCTTGTACTGCTAAGTGCTGACAGGACGTCACTGTCAACACGATGTTCCGCCTTGATGAACCTTCATATATAAAGATATTTAATGAATTAGTTAATTAATGAGCGGAGTTTGATTGATGGATCACACGGAGTTCTCAGCAGGGTGAACCTGACCCTGGGATATTGCCGCTGCTGCTTCAATGCATCCCCTCGTTGGGCCGAAGCGCGCGGCGTTCTGGCAATTTGCATGCATTTAATGTAGCTCTTTAATAGGATGTAATGTGAGTGAAAAGCCAAAAGCACAGCAGCTGTAACTTAAAAGACAGCCCCATTACTGCAAGCCTTATAATTAGGGTAAGAGGGAGCCTCACGCTGCCATATGTTAAACTCTTTTGAGGTTAATAGCTCTGTAAGATTTTGCAATTTAAAAAAAATTAGACTTGAGGAATGATGACAAGGCTCGTCCACGCAGCTCTGCCCATCGCGGGCTGGGACGCGCCATCCACCTGCTGCCCGCGCGGATGGGCTGGCACAGGCCGGTGCCTTGCGGGTCCTGGTCCCTCCTTCCTCTTGCCTGGCCTCTCCAGCGGGCTTCGCTCTGCTCTGCTCCCTTCTTCCCGCTGGCTTTCTCCCTTCCCTGTGCTGCGAGCGCCGCCTTGGCTTCCTTTCGGAGGGTGCCAGCAGCATGCGTGTGCAGCCCTTCTCTCACCAGCGTGGCTTTTTTCGGTGCACTCTTGCATGGCACCTTCACCTGGCTTAGCTGAGATGAGCCAGAAGCAGCTGGTTGCACAGCGCTTCCCCCCTCCCCGATTCCACCCTGCGCGTGGAGCTGCTTTATCCCAGTTTATCAAGTCACCAACAGTCCTGTCTCAAGGGACTTGGGATAGAGGAGTGTGGTTCAGTGGTTAGAGCAGGGATCTGGAAGCCAGAGCCCTGAGGGCACATGCAGAGTGTCGAAGGACGATGCCAGGAAAGCGCCACGTGCTCCACGGCCTGGAGCAGAGGTAAGGTAGCTGTCTTTGCACGGTGCCGGGCATGCTGCAGCGAGCTCGCTGTCTTGGGTGCGTGCATTGGCATGCACCCAGCAGCACGCGGAGGCAGCTGCTCTCCGTCCGTTCCAGGGCGCAGAGCCTTTGGAGTAGGAACGTCACTGCTGCGTGCGCGTACTCGCTCGCGTGGTCCTCCAGCGATGTGGATGTGGCCTTAGGGTTGGGGCCGGGTCTCTGGTAGAGTGGGATGTCATGTAGGGGCTGAAGGAGAGGTGTAGGAGCGAGGCGCTGGGTTCTGTCCCTACCTTTGGGGAAGGGTTGTGGTCTAAGAACAGTTTGGTCCTCGGGAAGGGGCTGGGAGCCAGGGCTCCATGGGCACGTCTACACGTGCATTAATGCACTTCAGTTAAGGGGCATTATATCTAATACCTCCATAGTGAGGTACTAGGAGAATGTGCATTAGACTGTCTTAATGTGCATTAACTAAAGAGGATGGTTTTTAAGTGGCAGTATAATGCATATTAAAATAGGCTAATGTGCATTAAAGTGCATGTGTAGATGCACCCTTAGTTTCTCCTGAGCAGTCACTGACTTCCTGGGTTGGATTTTTCTCCTTTCTGGGCCTCAGCTTCCTCTCCCATGGGTAAGGGACTGCATGCTGTACAAGGGCGTTGCAAGATGCCCTGTCTACGGGGTTTGAAGTCCTCTAGCAGGGGAAGTGCATGGATGCTACATGTGATGAGCGTTTGCAGGCTGTAGCGGTGCTCCCCGTGCTGCTGCTG
>JAGPOW010003687.1:1197203-1223470 GCA_030014935.1 Caiman crocodilus
TGCTGCTGCTGGTATGCCGGGGCTGTGGGACGTGGAGCAATGCGGGCTGCCCAGCTGAGCGCTGCTCTGGGCAGAGACCTTTCATCTGAATAAAATGCCGGCACCAGGCTGGTGCTCTCCATAGCCAGCAGCAGCGAGATGGGATCGTAGCCAGTTGGGCACTGCAAGGCAGCATCAGGATGAGCCCACGCTGCCTAGCACCAGCTCTTCTGATCAGGGAGCTCCCTCCGGCACGGGTGTCTGCTTTGCTCATCCGGCCTGTCGTCCTGCAGGACACCCTTAGCTCCCCGGGGCTGGGCCCGAGACCCCCCCACTGCCTCCTGCACCCCCCGCGGACCCTTCCTGGACCGGCTTGGGCTCATAGCCGCCCCCAGCACCAAGCTGCCTGCTCAGGGCTCACTGTGTCATCCCCCCTCCCTCCAAGGTGGCTGGGAGCTCGCTGCTGACCGCGAGACCATAAAGGTCGATAGCATCTGCAGGCTAAAGACCCCCAGTGCGGTGGTAAGATGCCTATCCCCTTTGGCGCTCAGCACCATATGCAATCCCACCTGATTAGCACACGACTGAGCGCCTACCTTATGGTCTCTTTTCCGTGTTGCTTCCCCTCTGCAAGGCCCGGAAGATGCATTAATGAACGTGGGAGTCGAACCAAGCTCCTGATGAAAAGTGCTCTGGTTGTCTTGATTCATGTTTAGAAATGTGTGTGACAAATGTAGGGCTTAATTGCACAATTACATTGAGAGTAGTAGGGAAAGAGAAAAGCTTGAAATGCCCCCTGAACTGTCTACGGGATCACTTGAAATTAGCAAATGGCTCCAACGCGATGCTCTCGTGTCTTCCTTTGACTAGAGCTTGTTTTCAAGTGTCTCTAACGCAGGCGGGGGAGATGGGCTGGAGACTACGGAAAGGGAAGGGCGGTTCGGGACACCCTGGGGTCTGGCTAGCTTTACTGATGGGGCTGAGTTCTTCTGCCTCCAACCCTCCATCTGTAAAACGGGCCTAGCACGCAAGGGGCATGTTACCCACGTGGCAAGGTCTGTGCTTTGAAGGTAGAAGTTCCTTAGGGTATTGCTGCTTATTAGGGTTATGCATCCAAGGTTAAGCAGGCCTTTAAGGTCACCTTGATGTTTTGTGCCCTTTTCCCCTCTTATTCTTTCAAATTTATTCCCTCTGACGTGCACCAAGATGTCAAGACACACCAGTTCATTCACACATGCCGATCTCCAACATTCGGTTGCACCTGGGGAAGCGGGGAGGTTTGGGTGAACCGTTATGCATTTCAAACGAAATGATGTGAAGCCCTTAGTTCGGACCTTGTTTTCTGTGAGCGCCCCAGAGGGTGTCAAGTCTCCCCCCAGTAATGGGGACACTTCACCTGGAAGTCCCGGGAAGACTCCCAGGTGCTTGGGGCAGCAAAGGACTAGGTCTCAAGGGTGCAAGTTCACACCACATTTCTGCAGCTTCAAGAATTTGTTGCTCTGCCAGTTGGGTGCAATGTCCGGGTCCAGTGCAGACCATGTGGTGGTTTAGCCCCTCCAGACAGCGTGCCAGGGGCTCTTTCAGTCGTGCCAAGCACAGTCGTGGGTCCCGTGAACAGCGCTCTGGATGTGCGAAGGCATGGGGAAGCCCAAGTTTCTCCCAGGCTGCGACCCAGAGCCAAAGCCACGTGCAGCAGGAGCTGTCTGTACAGGCTGGGTTTGTGCAGTGCCCAGCATGGGGGGCCTGGCATAGGAGGGGTGCAGCTCGGTGCTACTCTTGTGCAAGCAGCTGAGGACAAAATAACCCTGCTGGCAGCCCGGCCCTCAGCAATGACGTGCGAGCTGCCTTTCTCCTTCGCCCGTGGTGCGTTCCAATGTCAGAAGGGGAATTGCCCTCCTCGGATCAATAGTGAAACCATTAAAATGCACCTTTAAATTTATATTTGTGACGCTGCCGCGTTCATCACCCCACTGGCAGAGCTTTTTATAACCTGTCCGTCTCTCTTTGTAGAGAGAGAAGCTTCTCTGAGACCTCGGTGCCCTGTCACTGTCTCTGCTAGGCACGGCAGGAGCTGGAAGAGGACGGGCTTGCTCATCTGAAGGACTCATTAAAGGAGTCTGCAGCAGGAGAGCTGCCCAGGTTCAATGATAGTTTCCCCCAGCTTTCCAGCCATGTCTGAACTTGGACGTTGCATTATTATAGTTATCTTGTTAGGGTGGAAAAAATGCCGGAGGTAGTCGGACCGCTAGCCTCAAGGGGATATTTATTGCATACTTTATAGTACACTCCTCTTATACTGCTGCCTAACTTCGAAATCCCTCCTCAGTACCTTGGACTATCGTGATATGAGTCCAATCAAACAGCAGGATGAGCACAGCTAGCAGTTGTTGCCTCTCCCCTGCTCTACCTTGGCAGACCATTACCTTTCTTGACTGCCTGTTGTGAAGTCCTAGGTGATCACCTTTCCCCAGTGATGGGTTTTGCTCCAATTAAGCACCTTAACAAGGCTCCGGTCTCCTGCCCAGACCTCTGGCACACTCCTCCCACTGCCCCATCTCTCCTTTCACCTACCAGCAGGACGGTATCTCTAGCTGTCGAGGCCGAGACTGCTTTTTAATCATTTCTGATCTGCCTGAGGTCTGGGTTTCACTTCCACCCAGCAGAAGAAATCAATAATGTTTAAATTATTCAATTAAAAAAAGTGTTGGCTGCCAGTTTCTCTTCCTCAACTAAGCAGCTATCTCCTATAGGAAAGAAGCAGCTGCTTTGTGTGCCAGGCAAGGGGGTGCTTTTAGGAACGGTGCCTTCGATGCAGCAGAAGGACCTGCCCTGCTGCGGGCTTGTTTGTGGGAGCCACGGCGTGTTGTCCCGCAGGTTAGGGAGGGATCTCTCCATGCAGCGGGACTTGAGTCCGTGGCCTAAGCGATGCCACGCGTTGAGCGACCAATGCTGTTCCTCTGCAAGCCGCGGCCCCACTTCGGTCCCTCTCCCCACGTCTTGCAGGGGGGAGGCAGAGCCATGCCACCTCCTAGCAGTGTGTGCCCTCAGACTGGCCACTGCATGCAAGCAGGTTGATGAGTCCTACAGTGAGGATGAAAGCAAATGGAAATCCATCTCCCAGGCCCTGCTTAAGTAATGATCGTGCTGCTGAGCAAATATCCTTTGGATTGCACGAGGGTAAAAGCTTCGGGACATTGTCAAACAGGCCCGTAGCTTTTATGAGCCTCTTGTTGGTCCCACGTCTGCTGCCAGGCGAGGCCAAAAAACCCCCAACCAAGCCTTCAGCAAGGAAAAGGCCAGAAAGTGCCTCAGGTGTGAACACAGCAGACGGGGACTGCAGCCCCGGGAGAGATGTGACCGGCAACGCTGCATAGGGCAGGAGCTGAACACTAAGAGGCCCCGATAAGTCTCGATTGAAGTGGCGTGGGGAGGTGAGACGGGAGCCCAGGAGAGCCAGGGGCACGGTCTGGGCTCACGGCCACGCGGGCATTGCAGGGACTCCATTTATGCAATGAGCTGATCACCCCTTTGTCCTCCCCCTTGTCGGGACGGAGGGTCTCCAGCCCTGCAGCGAGTCTGGAGCAGCGGAAAGCACAGCTAAAAGGGCGGCAAGCGGCAGCGCTCGGTGGGTCCTAAGCCCGACGCTGCCAACAGGCTGCTGGCGACCGGGGCAAGCCTCAGTTTCCCTTGCGGCGTGGGCACCGTGAGACTGAGCTCCTTCAGGGAAGCCCCTCGTAGAGGATCCAGTCTGCTGAGCGCTGCAAGCCAAGTGGTTTCCTCTGCTTTTTGGGTGCAGGGGGCGAGGGGGGCCGGGGCAGCGTGTTTTTCTGGTGGTCGGCAGGTTGATTTTGGTCCCTTCCCTGTCCCTCCTGCCAGCTGGACGGGCCCGGAGCCTGTCTGAGCCCAGTCACTTTGGTTACCAGCTGATTTCCTCGGGTGCTGCAGTCCACGCCGCTGTTTCTCCAGCAGCCTGGACTGCAATAGTACCTCGTGCTTTCCTTTTCACATCTTCTTTCATCAGAAGATTCCCAAGCCCTGTACTAATGAGCTGGCGGGTGAGGACTGGCATTTCTGCTCTGCAGATCCAGACACCAAGTGCTTTGCCCAAGATCACGCAGCAAGGCAACGACCCAGCTGGCATCCGAGCCCTGCGGTCCCGGCTGGGACCCCCCACCCCACTGCTCTCCCGGCCGGCTCTGCCCACCGCATCCGGGCCCGTTCACTGCGGTCTTGGGAGAAAGGGCGCGCCGCCGGCTTTGTCCGCCCGAGTTTCTTGCTGATCCGTCTCTCTCCCGTGGTGGCTTTCGGGGAAGTGTGTTGCTCAGCATTTGCCTAATTAGCGGTGATTAGAAGGAGCTGCTGCTTCGCAGCACCCCGATGTGCTCTGACGGACAGGAGATGCCGACCACTTGCCTCGTGCTCCAGAGGAATACCCTAGCTTTCGTTCCCCGCCGCTTGGTGCACAATGCATCTGAACCGAAATCCTAAATACAGCACAACCTATCACGTTTTCTTCCCCAAGGTTTCGTCTCACTTTTTTAAAATTAATTTAATTAATTAGCCCTTTCTTTTTATGTGCGAGCGTTAAGCTGGTTTCCACAGTAACGAGCAAAAACTAGAACCCGAAGTTTGGAGCCAGGCTCGGGTAAATAAGACCCTCTGTTTCCTCTCTTGCATACTTAATTGAATTGCTCTGCCTGTGTCCACCCCCCATGACGTCCAGCGAAGCAGAGAGCTGGTGGAGGCTCCCCCGGGACTGGGACGAGTCGAGGGAGAACTGGAGGGCGGCGTTCATGGACTCGGCAGTTCTCAGGGGGAAATCCAGCTTTTGCCCCAGGTGCCAAGTCCCAACCGGGACGTTTTTGCAAGCAGCTGCCCGTTTGAAGCAAGCAAGGGGTCAGCCGCATCCGCTCCTCCGTGCAACGGCCTCGGGCCTCCCATAGACTTCAGTGGAGCAACTTTTGCTGCAAGTCCTGCCGGCGCTCACGTGATGGCATGGATTCACCTGCGACGGCAGCTTTGGCTCGGACTCCTCTGCAGATACTCAGCCCACCCAAGGGAAGACCTGGCTCCAAGAAACCCCTTTGAAGCCAGAATAAATTTCGGTGTGGCGGTCCAGGCCTTAGTGGCAGCTCTTGTTGTAGTTGGGAGCTTCTCCTTGATGAGATCCAGCTCCCTGGGCCCTGATGTGCAAAGGGACTGGACCCCTAAAGATGTAAACAGGGGTCTAGAAACCGTGGGAAAATGCTGCCACCCTTCCCCTCGAGTCTTTCCAGCAAAAGGTGGAGCGATACCTCAGTGCGAGACGGTCTTCCCTGGCGCAGAGGAGCGTGCTGGGCTGAAGCTCTGAACTGCAATGAGAAGCAGCATGCAACCATGAAGGGGGGAGTCTTCTTCTCCCCAACCTGCTTTTAAGGCTTGCAACCACAACAAAGCAAATGTTATTTGTATCTATATCTATATATATCCGTGTATAGATATAGATATGGGAGGGAAGTCAGGTTTCCTGCTGCTGAAAAGCTGAGGAGGGGATACTGGGGATGTTTCACACGAATCGGCACTTGCTGGGGTGGGTGGGGGATTTGTTGGCCAACTTCTAAGGAAAGCCCGGTCAGTTTGGCTGAGCAAACGCGGACGTCCAGCTGCCTCCGAACCACGTCGGCAGTCGCGTGTGAAGGGCAAGTCATGAGGTGCCAGTCTTGAGTCCATTTCTAGGTTATTACTGTACAGAGCAAGCGGTTTGGCATTGACAGTATTGTCAACCTGTAGCAATTATCTTGGTTAACCTCCAGGCAGATCAATTATCCCCTGTGACAGGGAATATAATATTATGCCCAGTTGTGTGGGTTTACTTACAGTAGCTCTTCGGTACTTTTCCATGGTATCACAACGCATCTTAATCAGATGGTGAGTGGGCTTAATTAGCCGAAGTATAGGTTTTATTTTTGATTTCTATGACTACTTAATCTAATGGAAACACATTATCTGCTCTGAGGTCTGCAGTTTTCCATTTGTAATTATTGCTGCTCTTAATTGATAGTGCATCAGGGGTTGCGGCTGCAATATGGGAGCTGAAATATGTCACCTTTCTTGAGCAGAGCCTTTAATATATTACCATTAAAGTGTCGGTGCGCTCATGTCTGCAGACAGATGGACTCCCATTTTTGAGATATTGGTTACCTGGCTTCTGTCAAAGGAGGGAGGAAATTCATCTTGGAGCCGCGCTCTGTTCCTGCGATGCAGAAACAATGAACGGTGAAACCTGCCATGCCGCGTTGCGATGCTGTCCTGTATTAAAACCTCTGGGATAATCCGTGGAACGGGTTGCTGCAGGAAAAGCTGCTTATCCATTTCCCCGAGTCAGTACTGGAGCTCATTCCTGGCCAAACAGAAGCTGATATTGCCATCCCGGCCCCTCTATATTCAATAAAAGCCAGGCAGAGATGAATCCCAGCAGCACAGACGGGCACTAATGCAGACCGCTCCAGGCCTGGCCGGTGAGCAAGCCGGTGCAACTCCCTGGGTAGAAGGTCGCGCACACTGTGCACTAGGATAGCATCATGAATGACATCTGCGTGGCTTCCCATGTTGGAAATGACCGAGCCTTGAGCTTCAGCCTCTCCCCTGAGGACCCAGGAAGCCTGGGAAGACCCCCCCTCCCCATGGTTTTGTGCAAGTTATCCTTGAAGCCAGCAGCTGAGGGGCTCATTGAGCTTTCGCGTGGGTGATGAGAGCAGCGAGCACGAGCTCCGACGTGTCCAGCGACACCCAGGAGCGCCCGGTCCGGGAGCGGGACCCCGTGTGCTTGGCGCGGCACAGACAGAACCAACACGGTCTCCGTCCAGAACAAAGCCCCACGCTTCACCCCCTTGCTGGGCTGGCTGTTAGCAGTTTGCCCCTTGCCGTTTCCTCCCAAACGCTCCTAGCGATGCTCGCGCCGCCCTCCTGAAGAGCTGGGCCTGGCATTGTCTGGAGGGAATCGGATGGATGTGACGAGTGCTTATCTCCCCTTAGCCTTGTGTGCTCCTCTTGGCGCTGGGGCTGCGCTCAGCAGCGGGCAGGTGCTCCGCACGGAGGTGTTACCCCAAAAGCGTTTGGGGCCGCCGGCGGCCCGCACCCCCATCCCGGCGGGGCTCCCTCCCTCCTGCGCTCGGCCCAAAAATATTCGTGCCGGCTCCTCTAGGCCTGACCTGCTGTCAGCAACGGGGAGATGCCGCGGCTCCCTCTCCCCGCTCTTCGCAGGGTGACTGATCAGATAATGTACACTAAGCAAATGCACAAATAATGTGAATTGGGGTTGGCACAGAGCAGCGAGGTGTAAAAAAAGCAATTTGAAGTGTGCTAGGAAAATGCCAGCATCGCCGAGATGTGATGGCTTGTCAGGAAGCCGTCCCCTTGGCACCTCACGGAGCCGCCTCGGGCGCCGGCGTCGCTGCTGCTGCTGCTGCGGAGAAGCCTGGTCCAAGTGACAGTCTTGTGGCAGAAGCACGAGCGTCGGACGTGAGACCTGGCTGCGGTTCCTGCCTCTGCCACGGGCCCTGCTTGCCACCCTGGGCCAGCCATTTAATCCCCGTGGGCTGCAGCGCCTCGCGCAGGAAGATCCTCCGTGGGGACTGCAAGCTCTGCGGTGCGGGGATGCCTTTCTCCTAAGGCGGCCGGGCCGTGACCGTGTCCCTGCTCCCTGTTGGCTTGCGTGCCGGTCCGTGGCCCCGTGGCTCATGTGCATCTTCGTGGCCGGGACCCCCAGTCGCGTCACCCGGCATGTAGGAGTGGAAAAATCCCCGGAGCTCATGGAAGTGCATTTGGATCTGCTTTGCTGGCGCTGGCTCAGCTGCCTGCCCTCCAACCCAGGCCAAGCTCCTAAGGAGCTTTGCTGGGGCATGCACTCGCGTGGACAGATGTCTCGGCAGATGCGAGCGCGTCTCAGCCGCCCGGGGCTTGCCTCCTGTCTGATCTTTTAGGTCTGCCCGGGGAACAAGCGCCTCTTCGTCCTTGCTTCCTGCTCGGTCCATGTTAAAGCAAGTGCTGCTGTTCTCTGTTTCTGCAGACCTGTTGCATGCATGGCAGACACGGCAGCATCCTCCTTCAGTTGCCTTTCCCTCCGGCCTTTTCCCTTCTCCTTCTTCTCTGGTGACCGCCATCACCCCCGCTGAGGTTGTCTGCCGCCTCCATGGGCAGGATTTGATCTCAAGGCCACCTGAAGAGGCAGGAGCCTGCACCCCCCTGCCTGCTCTCCATGCAGCCCTGCGCCCGCCCCGCTGCACTCCCGATAGCCTGCCTAGCACCGCTGCTCCTCGTTAGCGCCGCCGAATCAACATCTGTCTCTTTTATGGTGTCTGTTTACATTGGGAAACTTCTGGGGAAGCTCTTTAAAAAAAAAAACCAACCCCAGTCTCTGGGCCCAGTGATTCAGGTGATTTAAAAGGCAGAGCCTCTCTGCTCTGCAGGCCTGAATACAAATCTGGGCAGCAAGCGCACATGTTTAAATGTAATATATTAGACTATTAGTCTAGCCCTGGTAGGTCATTTCCACAAAGCTCCAGCACGCAGCTTGCAGAGCTGGGCTGGGCAGCGTCTCCTCGGCCGCGGCCGGGCCCCGATCCTGCCCGGGCCATGGGTAGGTGGTGCGATCTCCTCCCTCCTGGGGAAAAGGAAGGGGTATTGCAGAGCGCAAGGCATAGGCAACCCCCCAAATCTGAGCTGCCTTTGGGTGGTGGCCATGCCAGAGTAATGGGACGGAGGGAAGTTGGTTGGTTCAGGCTGGGGTACACGGATAAGTTCCCGGGTGGGTTAACGGGGAGCACTGCGAAGCCGCTTGTCACACTCGTGCACGGTCCCTCCGACGGCTGGCCGGGGGGCGGATAGGGAAGGAGGGAGCGGTGCCGCTTCACGATGGCCTGGCTCAGGGGTGACAAGGACAGGCCTACCGCTGCGATCCAGGGACTTTCTCAGGAGCACTGAACAGCCCCCAGGCATGTGTTCCCCCCAGAACGGGCCACAGCCGCGTCCAAGCCAGGCGGCCAGTGCTCCCGGTGCCGCCCCGTCGCCGTCTGAGCGTGGCGCCGAAACGCTCTCGCGCATAAGGATACCGGCGAGTTATCTGGAAACCGGCAGATACCGCGCGTCAGGGGAGAGGTCGCGGAAGAGCGAGAGGCAGGCCAAGATGGAGATTTGGAGATGGCTCTTGGGAGCGAGCAAAGACGGGGTCCCCTGCCGAGCTCGGCGCCTCCGACGGATTAAAGGGCGCCACGTTCACAGGCTGCCGCAGACCCCGGCAGGGAGGAGACGGCGAAATCTCGCCTGGAAAGGAAGCGGGACAGCTCCAGATAGCTACATCCCTTTATTATTTCCCTCCGCACCCCGAAAGCGTGTTATCGCTAGGACGGGAGAATTTAAGCAGCTGACTTGCAGCATATCAGCTCAGCAGCAGGTGCTGGATTCTGCCTCTCGGAGCGCTCCGCGCCGTGAATTACTTGAGCGTAACCTAGATCGTACAAGGAGATGAGCCAAGGAAGGGAAAGGGATCAAATGCAGAATTTCTCCTCTTTTTAAGAGTGGCCTCCTCCCCCCACGCTGAGAAGCGAGCCACAGACCCCCCCCCCCCCCTTTGGGGGCTCCCCAAACAGCCCGCCTCGCTCGTACAGCATCCTTGAGCTTGCTTCCAGCTGCCATGCCAGGGAGGGCGACTGCTGCCTCCGCTTCCCCCTCCTCGCGGGGGGACCGGCTGCCTCTCCGCCTCATTTAAAACTCAGTGCTGCTGCTGGCGGATTAGGCTCCTCTTCAGCTGTGGTCTTGTGGTGCACAAACCTTATCTCTCTCTCCGTCGTGCACACGCTGGTACTCTGCTCTTCGGACCGTGCCGCTCCTGAAGCTGAGAGCAGGTTTGATGATGTAGCTGGCGGTGATCCTTCCTTGAGCAAGAGGCTTGGACTCGATGATGACCTGAGATGCCTCCCAGGCCCCCTCTTCTATCCATCTATGCTCCAGCCTTGCTTCTTCCCTCCTTTTGCCTGCTGCAATAAAATATGCAACGTTGCTTGGGCAATAGTTGTCCCCGAGGATTCAAACAAGGGTCTCCAGGGATAACAGCACTGTTCAGCACAAGCTGTGGAGACCAGCAAGGCTTCCTGGGTAGCGGGGAGAAAGGCAAGACCCAGGAGAAGGCAATAGCTTGGGAGATGGGGGCTCAAGACCCTATTGTCCGATGCGGTGCTTAATCACCGGGGTGCTTGTACATGTCCATGAGTTTCTTTAGATCAGCATATCCTTGGCTTGGCTTTTCAGGTGTTTGGCTGCTCTGGGGTGCATGCGTCCCTGCCTTTTTTGTTTTGCGATAAACTTTGGAAACTCTGTGGTTTGTGCTGATGCGGAGCAGGGAGCGGTGTGAAACGTCTGAGTTTTACAGGGCGTGAAAGTTTCCTACTTCTCTCTAGGGGAGATGGGGGATAACTTGTCCCTCTCATCAAGTCTTATCCTCATCGCTATAAATTAGAGATTGGCTTGATGTGAAACGTCAGGTTTCGTGTCCTTCCTGGAACTTTTTGGTCACGAGCGTGCGGCTCTCAAGACTATCCAGATAATTATCCAGTCACGCTTCGGACTTCGCTCTGTTCTCGTCTCAACTGGTTCCTGTGCCAGCGAGTGCCACAGCTTAATCACAGGTGTGGGGGAAAGTTTCTTTTTATCAGCGAGGAGTTTCCCACCTTCTGCGCTCTGCTGCAGCAAGACGGGGAGAGCAGACATTTCCAATCTACCTTCACAGCCCATTCAGCTTCTTTTATCAAGTCCCTTCTTATTAGTTGCCGTGTGAAGGTAACAGACTCAATCTTTTAATCTCTTCATTTCAGAAGCTTCCCAGGCCCTTGATCGCTCTCGTCACCTTTCTCTGAGCACCCCCTCACGCTCGCCGCGGCATCCTTGCTGGGATGCGGTGCCCCGCGCTGCACGCCGGCCTCCGGAGGAGATGAGCGCGGCAGACCGCACCGCTGACTCTCTTTATATTAGGTACCCTTCATGTCTCCAAACAGCCAAACTTCTTGGCAGCGGCAAAAAACCAACCAGAAACCTTTACAGAACTGTTTATGCCACCCAGGCCTTGGGTTGAGTTGTTCTGGGGTTTCTTTCTAACTGGGCTGTAACGGGTAAGGATGTCCTCACTCCAGTACGCACCACGAACACTGGATTTCGTTCGCCATCCCGTTGCCCATTTGCTTGCTGCCTTGAAGTCTCCTTGACGCTCTGCAAAGCCTTTTTTTGGCTTCTGACAAACGAATTGCCATCTCCTAGTGTTGATACCTGACCATTGACTTCCCTTCCTTCCTTAATACCCACTGGCACAATTCATTCACAATCAGGGGCTAGCTGGCAAAGTTGGATGCCTGTCTGCTTTGCTTTTCAGGCAGCGGATGAAAAGCTGGAGGGGCTAGTCATGCGGGGGGTGGGAATCTTTCGTCTCGGGATCTGGCCTTGCTTCATAGTGGTGACAAATGGGGTTTCTCAGGAAAGCAGAGCGAGGCTCAACATCATCCCAGCTCGCAGGATTGCACCTTTGGGCCAGCGCTGCCCTTGCTCCATACGAATGGCTGGAAGATGGCTCTTGCTGCGTGGATCCGACCGAAAGAAGGAACAATGAAGAGAAAAGGATGCTTTTTTGCAAAATAGGGTGCAGTAAAAGCAGCAGAAATGAGGTCTGCTCTTCTTAATTTAAAACGCAGTAGTTTCTTTGCTCCTGGACAAAGAAGTGCAGGCATGATGAGCTGACTTACTGCACAATTGTTCAAGCAGCACAGGTTTAAATATATACTTCCAGCAAGTTCTGCCGATGAGTCACTAGTCAAAATTATTTACCAAATGTGGTAATTCTTTACTAGACAATGTGAAACTTGAAGCAATTTCTTCCCTAACAGAGCTGCATAATTACTGTGTACAATTATTAATAGTCTAATAACTTGGCTCGTATTGAAGTGTTGTTAATTAGAACAATTAACATTTGGGGGGTTTTTTTTCCCTGCACAAAGCATAGAGCAACACGAAGGGGGTTTGTTTCCTGGCATCTGAAGAAGATAAAAAGGACAAAGCTGGTCTCAAGGAGTGCATTGAGAAGTAGCATCAGGTGTCTCCAATGTTTTGAGCCGGGCTGTCGGACTTTGTGCTCTTACAATTTCTTTTCTGTTGGTTACTTGCATGTGTGCATTCTGCAGCCACTTAAAAGGGGAATGGACTATGCAGGCAAAAGAAGAGACTTATGTCTACGCAGAGCGCTGCCAACGAACAAAGAGAAAAAGTGGCAAAAAATCTCCTTTAATCCCTCACTTACCATATCCTAGGGTGGCACGCAACAATAGCAAGCATGAAAAGACCAATATCTAAGGAGGTCCTCTCCAGGACCGCTGCTGAGTAATTTAGGCCCCCAAATCTTCTTTTTAAACTACAGTTCTTGGCAAACTTGGAATGAATAGACACGGCGGTGGTGGCGGGAGCTGACCTTGATAAAATTCAACAACTTAATTAGGAAAGGCTTGGGTTTGTTAAAGCGAACGGGCCTGCCAAGTGCTGGGAGCCTTCTGCTCCTGAGGAAGATCAAGGTTGTATTTATGGAGCAGGTTGGTGCGGCTTAGCCTGGATGCCTAAGCTGGGTGATGCTGGAGAAGCAGAGTAAATAGGATGAGCCCTGGCCAGTAATGGGATTATCCTTGCTTAGCCTTAATTATTGAAAGAGCCATTAGAAGCACAGGTGAGGACCTGCTTTCTCTCCTGTTTCTCAAACTTCAGTCCTCAACCCTGTGCTTTTATCGCTGGGGAATTCGGTGTCACGTTTACCACGGCCCCGGAGGTCTCCCAGCCTCCAGACGAGCAGGAAGGAGAAGGGGCATGGCTTCTCTTCCTGCAAATGAAGCTCACGAGGAAAAGAGCCGTATGTGGCCGGCCCTCCTCAAGCCGGGCGGCAGCGATCGCTGCCTGCAAGGGTCCGTGCGGCAGGGGACGCGGGGTGGCACTGGACAAGCCCAGGAGTTGTGACGGGAGGCACACCACTGCGCTCTCAGGAGAGCACTGGGAGAGGTCGTGGCATCTCCATCCTTGGAGGGGTTTAAGGCCTTGGCTGGGATGACGGAGCTGGGGCCGGCCCTGCTTGGACTGGACGCGACCTCCTGAGCTCCCTTCCACCCTCGTTTTCCACGACGTTATGAGTGAGCTATGGGCTGGGTGGCGGCAAGCAGGGCGCGGGGTGTCTTAACCAGATATCCTGCTCCGTGCGACTGTCTAGGTCTCTTCAAACCCCTCTCCCGCGCGCTTGGCTTTACAAGCTTGTGGTGATGAGTGCCCCGGTATAACACCTCCTGTTAGTTTGTCCATCTTGCAGTGGCTTGCCACTATGAAGGACAGGGTCTCCTCTGTTTGCACTTGGCCAGTTGGTGCCCTGCATAAAACACCTTTATTTTCTTTTAATCAAATTGTCACCAGGAGACACATCTGTTAATGCTTGCTTTGCCACTTTCATGTGAGGTGAGGACGGAGCAGCACTTCGGAGAATAACTCTGTTTATGCAAAACATTTCAGCCAGGCAGGACTACTCGGATATCAAAGGCAAAGCTTGAAGAGGTGGCCCGCTGGAATTTACATATAAAGTTACAAACCGCAATACAAACACCATAAAGATGTGAGGATCAGCGGGAAGGGAGAGCATGAAAAGCAGTGGCGGGTCTCGGTAATGGGTGGGCGGGCAGGTGGGGGAGAGAGGCAGGGGGAGAGAGATGAAAGCTGGGAGAAAATGAACACACAGAATATTTTAACTAACAGAAAAGTTTCTTGTACTGAAGACAGATGATGAAAGAGAGACAGTGAGGAATTATTAGGACAGAAGATAAGGAAACAGCAGAGATAGGAAATAATTATTTTGTATCTGTCTTTATAAATGAAAATGAAGGGCATTAACTTAAATAGGATTTAGATTTTCAGGGACAGAAGGGGATGAATTAGGGAGTGTTCAGATAACACCAGAACTGATTATTAAAAGGTCGGGGGCTCTTGAAACCGGCAAGGCTCCCAGGACCAGACAAAGTCTTCGGAGAAGTGCTACCAGCTGCACGGTGGGGATAAGCCTCGCCGAGGCTTTCGCGGGGGTTCATCCCGGATCGCTCGCGTGAGCGCTGGCAAGCGCCCATCTCTTCCGAGGGCATCGGGAGCGCGCGCGGGACTCGGCCAAGCGTTTCGGGCAGCAGAGCCGTGGCCGTGCGGAGCCTGATGGGCAGCACTGATGCCAGACCCAGCAGCTGGCGGCGTGTAGGCACGTCCGCCCCTGCGGCCCGCAGGGTTTAGAAAGGTTTAGGAGAGGAGGGTGCACGTGGAAGAGGCATTGCAGGACAGTGCCGGGTGTGCATGGAGAGGAGAGCTGCTTGCAGCTGTCTGGGGCAGGCAGGGACAGCGGGGCTGTTGCTAGCCAGGCACCAGGGAGTGTGGGCGTGTGGATCCAGTCCTCCTTGCCCAGCACCACCAGCTCTTCACTTGCCTTTACAGTAGACGCAGCTCAGCTTAGGGACATGCCCGGGTGTCTTTGCCGCCTCCTGGGCACAAGACAACAGCCTACGTGGGAGCTTGCGGTCTTCCCCGCGTCCCCGGGGAAAGCGTTTCTATGACGTGCTCGACCCCCCTCCCCGCAGGCCTGGGCTCGGTCTGATTGTCAGGCTGTGCTTTTTATCCGTGCAATTCTGCGGCTGGCTATTTGCAAGCACAAAACCCCCGGGTGCGTCTGGGACCTCGGCGCCGGCGGGCACAGATGGGGAGGCTCGGCCGAGCCGCCTGGAGCAGGTACAAGACAAGAAGCCGGGCTGAGATGCTCGTTGAAGTATGCGGGCCAAGCTTTTCCAACGTGGCGAGACACTTTTGGTGGCTTTAGGTTAGAAAACACCCAAAATGCTTGACTGGAGGGGTGTGCTCAGTACGCACTAGGAACTGGGGCTCTTCCGGCAGCTCGGCGTGGGTCCCAATGTGCCCAATCTCCCTCTAAAATCCTAGCCCTTGTTCCAGCATTAGCATGGTATAACTCGCTAGGGACTTTGGAGCAGTTTAGGCTAATAAGCAGAAGGCAGCTAGCGGCAATCTCCGCTTAGCCCCATCCGCTGAAAACCTCTCTTTTTCCCCCCACGTATTCAAACCCTAGCTGGATCCTGCCCTTTCGGGGGCTCTTGCGAAGGTGCTACCCTATTTCGGAAGGCTCCTTCAACTTCTCTGTCTGCAAGGGTCCCGAAGCTCAGTGCGTCCCTCGGAGAAGGTGGGGGCTGGTTGGTTTTTGGGGGTTTTTTGGACTGGCTTTAAGCTCTTGTGCTGACAGAATCGGATAATCAACTAATACCTCCAGTCTGCCATTGTTTGGGCCTTCTCGAGTGATTTGTAACAATGCCATCAACCCAAGCGCCTGCGAGTTGCAGTCAGCTTGCCGCCCGCGGTAATTACACGGCGCCCGCGCCGGGGAGGAGAGCTGAGCGACGTGTCCGCGTAATCCTCCCGTTGCAGTCCCAGATGGGGGAAGCTAGAAGAGGTCCATATGCTCGTTTCCTGAAAGGCGGCAGGATCAACCTCTTGAGTGGGCGAGTCGCTTATTTATAACCCTCCTGCTGCACTTCAATTTGTTTAATTTTCTGGAGCAGCACGGCGCTTGCGAACGACGCTGTATAAATTTACTAACAATAGCACCGATGTGACTTCGAAGTCAATGCTAGTAGGGCAGGCCGGAGCGCAGCTAGGGTTGTAACCGAATTCATACGTAACTGGTAATGTAATACAGTGATTATTGCATTATCTGCTGCCCTTCAAACGTTTCGTGCCGTCGCATCCGTGGTCCGAGAGGGACCTTGCAGGGATGCCATGCACGGGCACGGGTCGCCGCTGGTCTCGCCCGCCCTGCGTGACGTAGCAGGAGCAGCAGTGAGGGACCCTGCTCGACGTGCCCAAGTCCAGCGGGGTTTGTTTTCTCCCCCTTCGTTTCTTCTTGCCCGGTTCGGTGCCGTGCTGGATAGGGAAGGAATGAGGTGGCCCCCTCGTTCGGCTAGGATTTCTGCATTTTCCCAGCTCTGCATAATCCCAGTGCAGCCGCTCGGACAGGATCTGCATGAAGTGAAGGGTGAGCGGAAACCCCTGCAGATCCGGGGCCTTTGATTGCTCCGGTGACGGGCACCATCGGGCCCAGGAGAGCAGGGAAAGGCAAGGTTGAGAGTGTAGGGGAAGGAGGAGAGTCGCTTGTCCTTGCCGGCACCGTCAAACGCACACAGAGGACTTCTGCCTTCTCACTACACGCTCTCGATGCAAAAAAGATGCTGGTTGCCTGTGTTCACCGTGAGCGACCGCCGCCAGCGAAATGCAAACCTCTTCCGTGTTCGTTCAAAGCACAGCAGAGTTGCCGCCCTGCCCCAGCAAGACAAAAGGCAGCATCTTTATAG
Source organism: Caiman crocodilus (assembly GCA_030014935.1). Lineage (NCBI taxonomy): Eukaryota > Metazoa > Chordata > Crocodylia > Alligatoridae > Caiman > Caiman crocodilus. The sequence continues at coordinate 1,213,616 of JAGPOW010003687.1, forward strand.
GCACTTAGTGTTGAAATCCCCCTGGTTTCGCAGACCAGACCCAGAGCTAGGGGCTGTCCAAATGGGCGCAAATTGCTCACAACGCACGCGCGAGGCAAGAGACAGCAGATGGATGCAGACGGACCGGGGAGGCCGCGGAAACGACGAGGCAGTCCTAGCTAGCACGACAGACCGTGGTCTCAGCACATCGGCAGACCAAATGTTGTCAAGTATTTTTAGCAAGTATCGCAGCCAAGGCCTGCTTTCAGGAGAGATGTTCATTATACAGTTAAATTGTTAATTAGGGGGTTTGATACTGATTAGGGCCTAAAGTTGCCCTGTTGAAATTAAGGGCGCTTTGCACAATTAAGACCATGCTAGGCTTCAGGTTTTGATCCCGAGTGGATATTGTGTCAGTGAGAACGGTTCTATTCCCCCCTACCGTTAAAAATAACTAGCCGCGTTACTGGAAGGCCCGAATTATGACAGTAATAAAAATTAAAGTTACTGCATTTTCAAATCAACGAGCGCTCTTCCCCTGTGGAAAAACAGGGACATATGCACGCCAATGCAGAAGCTGGCAGGAAATTAGGCAAGGGTGATGGCTTTCCTACTGGGTGCCGAATATCCAAGCGCGCCTGTACAAATTGTTCCGAGCTGCTCGAAGACGGGGGGCGGCGGGGAGCTGGGCAGAGCGGCGCTTGCAGTCACTCCAGCACGGGTTTTCAAAGAGAAATCGTGAGCAGCTCGCGTCCCAAATGGGCAGCGTTCGACAAATGAGAGCATTGGCTTCGCTGGCTGTCTTGGAAGTGTATAAATGACAGCGAGAATACCTCTAATCATTGCGGTTAGCTCGAAAATGCCTCCAGGAGCTCCCATCACAAGAAGGGCCCTTGCAAGAATCGGAAGGCAACGTCCCCGGGGCCGCACTTGGTACTAAAGGTAAAACTTAAAGCGATTCCTTTCTGGTCCTCACGAGGAACTTGCTTGAGATGATAGCAGGCCTCCGCAAAAGGATTTGAAAAGTCAGACTCAGGAGAGCGGAGTTACGTGGAAGTCTTAAAAACATAACCTATAACTAGAGCCGTGAGGAACAGGCTTATTGAACGTGAGCGTGAGCGTGACCGAGGCACGCTGTTGCAGAACGGCGTTGGGTGCGCGGCTGCTACAGCAAGGCACGCGTGGTCTTAATGGGGCACAATCGTATTCCATCAGCTGCAGGAACTCGAGATTGAGCCAGCTCAGGGGGTTGCCTTGACCCCCAGACAATAAATCAAGTCACAGTATGAGCACTTCGTGTCCTCCAAATGAAGAGTTGCAATTTAAAATGTCATCCTTTAGGTGCATTGAGCAGTATTCAGGTGGTTTCAACTGGATTCCTGAGAGCCAGCCATCCAAAACAAACTGGTAATGAAGAGTCATTTTGACAGCAGACAAGCTGAAAAGGCATATTAAAATAATACATGAAAGGTTTATAGTTTCTCATGCATTTAATTGACTCTCCGTGTTTATTTCACATACATATAGCTATTAACTATAGGAAGTAACTCCCCAAAATTGTACATTAGGGCACAGAAAATTACAGGAATAAGAGGAGCGCGAGAGAAGAGGTCGCCAGCGCGACAGGCTGGCATCTGAGAATCGAAAGGAGCGGCGAGCGCTCCCTTGATGTCCTTGCGCGAAGACCCGGCTCGCTTTGCAACTCCTGTGGTGCGATTGGAAGCAGGGTAGCTTTTCTTCAATGCACGCGAGCAGCGTCTGCAATGCAAGTGCATCCAAGTGAGCCACTGGTCTGGGATGGTTTTGAAATGGTAGTCCAAAGTGATGAGCAAGCCTCGAATCGATCCGCGGCGCCTGAGAGAGCGCGTTCGTTCGGTGTCTTGATTACATTGGCATCTGGGCAGGGGGCAGCATCTAAACATGAAAATGGGCCTCCTATTGGAAACTAAGCTATTTATTGGAAGCCACTTTACCTCTAAATGCTGGAAACAGCCCCCTGTTGTGCTGTCTGAACTCACCGGGCTCGCAGCACTGGGTGTACAGCGAGTCTTTTTGGCCATAGGCAAAGTGCGGCACGTCTGATTCGAGTCCAACGTTCTTTCAAAAACCCCATTTGTTCTCTGTATGGGATGGGAATAAGTGCTTGATTTCTCGTTTCTACTCCATTCCCTGGCAGTTGAAGAACAGAGATGAACGTCTGACAAAGCCTATTTTTTTTTTCCAGTTCTCCAAGCTGTCCGCAGCCTCATACTTCAGTCGAGACGGAGTCTGAAAAGTTTAATATCATTTCAAATGAGAGCCAATAAAACTTGACATTATTAATATGATGTCAAGGGTTTTTTTTTTTCCCCCAACTGCTTAAGGAAAAACAATGTGTCCCATTAAACACAGCTCTTTGCATCCTGAAATATTAAGTGACTTTTCAATGACGACCAGCTGGAGCTATTAGTTGTTCTTCATAACTGTTGATGGTTGAGAGAAGAGGTTGGCCGAGATCCTTTTATGAAGATGTTAGCTGAGCCTGTGCAATCAGAAAGGCTTTTAGGTTTCTTCTGGATCCCACTTTAACTGGGGCTGCATATGAAAGCATGAATTATTAAAGGCTTTAAATATGTTCTGCAGGATGTGCAATCTCTCCCTCTCTTAATGTGCTTGTTTCACCGGGGGCTCTGCATACACCGCTGGGAGTTGTACTTTAGACTTGAATAAACTGAGCCGAATCCTCCGTCTCCTCCCCACCGCATCCTACGGGGAGCAGCAAAGGCCGGGGGGAGATGGCTTTCCATTTGGACTCCCAAAGTTCACTTGTTGGCGTGTGCTAGTTCAGGGCAGGGTTACGCTTTGACAGCGGCGCGTTCCTCAGCAGCGGCTCTGCATTTGTCCAGCTGGTATCTGAGCCGTTGCTTCCTTTCCTGCGGCAGTTTGGTACGGGGAGCCTGACGTTGCTGAGATCCTCTCCTTACTCTGCCTATGAGCTTTATGTCTCTCCGTCTATCCTGAGAGATAAAGATGCAATGGCTTTTTAGGACGCTTTGAGCAATGCATGCTAACTAACGTGCTGCAAAAGCCTCGCGTACACAAAGGTTTGTCCGTGCTTGAAAGCAGACCCAGCTTTGTTGTGTGTGATGAGTTGGACTGTGTGCTGAAAAGTGTCTTTACCTCCTGGTCTTGCCTGTTGTATCCCTGCTTGCCCAGTGCGTAACCTTTGACTCTCTCATGGGGGAGCAATACGTCTTCATTCAGGCTCTCTGCAGTTTTCTGATAGCCTGGTGGTCCAGGAACGTAACGTGTGACTTGGAGGGAAAGGCAAGGCAAGGATGACCCTGGGCTGGGGCTGCTCTTCCTTTGCAGAGCGTGCACACTTGTTCTGCGCTAGGACTTCTCACCCGGTGGAGAATGAACCCACGAAAGTCCCAGCCATCGCGGTGTACCGTTTTGCAGGGAAACGGTGTCTTTCTCTCCGAGGTGGGATGTGACAAAAGGCTCAGGTCCACACGGACGCCGAGGCATTTGTTCACATTGTGCTACCAAGACTGCCGCGCAGCCAGCGAACAGCTGGGGCGTCCCTAGGCCCCCTGTCAGGGGCGGCACCCTTCCCCACAGCTGGCTCGGGCGCTCGAGCGTTTCCTTGCAGCCTGTTCGGCTGGACCTTCGGGCCAGGCTCCGCTCCCCACAGGCACGTAACGGCTCTTCTCCCCTGCTCATGTTGGCACGGGAAATGCCGGCTCGTTCCCGGGGGCACGGTCCCCCCCACGGCACATCCGAAAGAAGGAACGGAGAGTCCTGTTCCCGCTGATGGATGGACCTGTCTGCTTTGCAGTTCTCCTTCATCTAGCTAATGCAAGGGAGCAGCTTTTGCAGCCTCCAGACAGACAAGTGGCAACCCTGGCGTGCGGACTGCGTCGAGGAAGCCGTCCGAGCGGCGAACCCCAGATGCTGCAGAGCCGTCTTCCCCTCCGGAATGAGCCAGGCCCTGTCACGAAGCAGAGCCCGATTTCTTTCACGCCGTACAGGGAGGAGGGAATCGTTTGCCGTCTCTTTCCTGCTGCACAACCTTCCTTCACCTTCTTTCTTTTAATGTCTTAATCAAGTGGCTGATAAGAGAACTGATCCATGAAAAGGACAGGTATCTTGACAAGACACACAGAGACTCGCGGTAGCACTCTCCCTGCAGATCAACATTTCCCACAAGAGAGGGAGAGACAAAAAAAGACAGATTTTGTACCCTTAAGCCTCCACCAGTGCAGTTCAAAAGACCAATCTTTACAGAAAATAAATTTAAAGGAGAATTTTTGATGTATATGATGGTCTCTTGTGGTCGAGCAGAGTGCTGCTGGCAGTATATGGAGCTATGCAAAGCCAGAGTGGGATTACTTAAAAGTGTCTGTAGTTCTTTGATTAACCAGTGTGTATTTTATTTTTTATATGACACAATCACAGGCCTACATTGATAATATCTTGCTATCATTGTTCGATAGATGAAACTCCCCTTTTTCCTGCAGTCTGTAGCTAGATTTTTAAGGGCTTATCTTTCAAAAATGAAGAGCCAGCTATCTGCATATTCAAGTCAGCTTTAAAGCCAACCCTGTTCGCATGGGTTTACCGGGTGTGATGCTGTGACGCACAGAGCCCCACCGGCAGCCAGTTGTGGATCTGCAAACGTAGGAAGGGAAGCATTCGTCCCTTGATTATGAGGATGGGTGTAGGGAGCGTTGTCTTTGAACACCGCTCTAGACTGGGAGACTGTCGCGCCCATCTGCTGCATCACCTCAAGGAAGGGATTTCTCGGTTTGGTTTCCTCTCCCGATCTTGCCCTTTTGGTTTGCAGATAGCGGGACCGACACCATCCCTCCACCTGTCCAATGAGCCCTTTGCATCTCCAGGTTTCAACATTTGCACCTTGCATCTCCGGGTTTCAACATTTCTTCACTACCTTTGCAGGGCAGGGAAGTGACTTCCCCAAAGGTCAATGCAGGCGATCGGTAGCAGAGCCAAGAGCAAAGTCTAGGTCGTCTCGCTCACCGGGGTGATACCCGTCACCTTTGCGCCCCGGAGGAAGAGCCCCAGCTGTCCTGCTGAGGGATCGTCTCTGGATTTTGCCTGGAGGCACGTGAAGCATTGGCGACCAAAGGCAGAAAGTAAATAACGTGAAACTCGGGCTTTCCACGGGGACGCCCAGCAGGCTCGGTGACACAAATGAGGCAGTGCTTGCAGCACGATAGTGGGGGAAGGAGCAAAAATGGTCTGTGCATTTTGCAGAACAAAATCACCTTGGATTAAAAAAACACCCCTGACCAGCTCTCCTGAGCTCCAGCTACTTCTCAAGTCATTAATTTCTCTGTGTGAGCTCCCCATGTGCATGTGCATACATGCCGCTTCCCCTCGTTTATATTGGGATAACTTCTTCGCGTGCCCAAGCCCCAAACGAGCATCCCTCTCCCCGTGTGCACGTGCACACGTGGCCACTTCGCCGCACCTGCACCAACCAGGTGGAAAAGCTGTGGCATGAAGGGGTCGCCATGCAAATGAGCTATTACTAAAACAAAATCCACTGATGGGCCTTCTTCAACCCGTCACCGGGAAAAGGGAAAGCTTCCCCCTCAGGGAAGGCCTGGGAAAATAGATAGGCCTTGCAGCATGGCCTGAAGGGTGGCAAATCTAGGTGCTGTCAAGCCACTGCTCACAAACTGTCATTTGCTTTGCTATCTCCAGCCCACGGGGAGGGGGGGGAACATTTTAATTGCAACTCTTGAGTGTTTCTCTGCCCCCCCCGCTTCCCCCACCCGAGCGCTGCCATCCGGTCCGGCTGCGATAGGGGAAAGCGCAGAGCCTCCCGGATGGGTGCACCGGCAGTACGTAATCCGTAGTGATAAGTCTGACAGTGCCGGCGTGCGCGCGAGCTGACAGCCCGCGTCCCCGGGGACGCTCTGGCCGTTCCCGACTCGGCAAACTTGCTCGTGTTAACAGAAGTGGGAGTGAGCTGAATGCGCCGCGACAGCTCGGCTCATTTTAACTCCGGGTTTCTTGGCACCTCTGTGCCCAGGCTGCATCCTCCTTTTGCTTCCACGGTTTGGTTTCCGAGAGCCGGGGCCTGCTGCTTTGCTGTTGCTTCTGCAGAGCAGGAGGGGCTCGCATCTCCCGACCTGCAACCTCCCCTTGGACACCAATTTGCCACCTGTGTAAATGGGAACGTAGCTCCTTCTGCCAGCAGCGATGTGTTGCATTCGGAGGGCAGCGCAGCATTTCACAAACAAGCTGTTTCTAATTCTTAAGAGATGCTTGCCTGGCAATACTGGAGCCGCTGCTAGCTCGGTCACGGGCAGGTGCTGTGCAAATGCAGAACGCAACGGTCTTGTCCCGAAGGAGTTTGCAGCGTGAGAAACATCACACCTGCATCTTTTGTCCAAATCCTTGGTGGAGGAAGAGAACAGGGTGGTTTAAAAGCTTTGTCCCTGCTAGTGGAAGAGTTGTTAGGGTATTTTACGTGTGGGTGTCTAGTGTTTTACCTGTGGGCATCCTGTAGCTCAAGCGCAACAGCATGTGTGCATGCTTTCACCCCTCGGGATGTACAAGCTAACCCCCCGTAGCCTGGTCCCCCCCCGTCCCACCCCCCACAATTGAGCGGTGCTAAGTTACCGGGCGTGACTTCCCTTGTACTGCAGGGCAGAGAAGAGCATGCACCGGGGCCGTTGTACCGCGTCCACTACTAGGCAGCACATCCCCTCGTTTATATTGGGATAACTTCTTCGTGTGCCCGGGCCCCAAACGAGCATCCCTCTCACCGCTCCAAAACCGCATGACTTTTGCAAGGTTGCTGGCTGTAATAGCTCGCTCTTGTCAGTTGACTGAGCAGGTACGACTTGGGAAGCTTGCGTGGAGCAGAGACGAGCTGTATCAAGGTGTCCTCTTTCCCCTACAGAGCTCCTTTTTGCCCAGCTCAAATCATCAAGAACAGGCTTTTTTTTTTTGTGGTAGTGTTGCTGAAGTCCATTAAAAGGCAGGAGCTCCCCAAATATCACTCAGGGAGACGGTGTCCTCTGTGACACTGCACTGACTTTACACTGTTATCCGCGGTGGGTGATGTTTGAGATGTTCGGTGTCGTTTGCAGTTAACGACTCTGTAGAAATGACACTTTGATGTATCCGTTCCTTCTGTGGTCTTTATGACTGGCTTCCCAGCTCCTTAATCACTGAGGGGACAGCCTCAGAGCTGAAGGAATGACTGCACTCTTGGAAGTCTAGCTGGCTTGACATCCGCTTCAAAATAGCATCCGAGAAAGGTTCCGAGCCCATCGTTAGGTGTGCTGAAAGCACCCATCGGCATCGCAGCCAGCTGCTGCCATGCAACGAGGCGCTGTGTTCGTGCGCTTGATGAGTGCGGCAGATTAATCCACGCGAGTGAAGTTGGGATGAGCTGCGTGGGGCGTCCATGCTGCCCAGTCAGAAGAATGAATACCAGGTGTTGGGGATGGAGGAAGGGGCCACCACAGCTGGAGCAGCTCAGGTGTTCCCAGCCCGCTGCCTTGATTGATCAGTGCTTTGCTGCCCCTTCCTAGACAGAGGGAAATTGCAGCCCCAGAGCCAGCTGTTGTGGAGCCGAGCAAGACCCGGCTCTCGGAGAGGTGCGGGACCCTGCGGTGTGCCTGCTCCCGTCTGGGGTTTGGTCGTCTAGGCTCTCTGCACCCAGGAGCTCTGCCAGATGTTCAGAAGCACTTGAATGCTTTTGCTGCTGGGCTCTTGAAAGTCTGGTCTCTTCATTTGCCTAAACGAACGAGGCAGTCTTCCGCAAAATTGCTGCAACCGGGCTCTCGGACCCGGTGGGAATTGGGCGCTCGGCCGACCGTTTGCCGCGCTGGGCAGAAATGAGGAGGAAACTTGCCCGAGCTTTGACCGTTCGGAGCCGGTTCTTGTTTCATATGAAGCAGTTAACCCACCCTTAACTACTTCCACGCTGGAGGCCGTACTAGCCCGTGTCCTTAGGAAATACAACGGCGGTCTAGGAGTTAGAAACGGCACTCTGTCAGGTAACTGGTATTTAGATGGGGCCTGGCTCTGGTTTGTTTTTTTACATTTAAAACTCCAGGCATGTTTTATCTTGAGCGAGTGCGATAGTGCCGTCGACAGCGGGCGGGTTGACGACATTCAGTTGAACTTCTTAAAGATGTGACATTTTCTATTTACGTGCATTTTCCTGGGATCTGTAAGGCAATGCCACCGGAAGCATCTGTGACGGGCGTGAGTGAGCGATTGGTCTATGAAGGCAGACTCTGATCATACCGGTCTGACTCGAGGTACTTAAGGATGAGGAGAAACTGGGGAAGCACGAGCCAGAGGTGACACATGACACTCGGGGCTTGCTAAACCTTAGATCCAGCTCCCTTCTCCACCCCAGACTCGGTGCAAGCTGGGGTGGGTCACTTAGCTCCTCACCCTGCCCTGTCCCGTTGTGCAGAAGCCCTTTGGGCATGGTGGCAATAGGGTCTCTATAAATGTGATGGATGGAGAATGAGCCAAAAATATTTGGGGAGTGTTCCTCTTTGGCAGGGCGGGGGGCAGAGCATTGTCGAATAGGCTTCAGCATTGCTTCTCCCTGCAAAGACGTGGGGGTAAGCTCAGGACTGATGCAGGCTGGCAGCTGTTTGTGATGTGACTGGGGGCGGAGGGCTCTTCCGTTTCTTCCCCGCAAACCTAGAAGCCAATAGCCCCTCCAAACACGGTGCAATCGATAAGCAGACTCCCGTAGGCTCCAGTGCGTTTCGGATTATGTCCGAGCATCTAATTCCAATCAAGAAAGGATGGCGAAGGGGCTGAAGCTTCATCGCATCTGTCGATGAAAACGTTCCCTCCATAGATAATAATGCTGAAGTGGCTAAATAATGGCTCGTCGGTAGTTGGCTCCTTTTGTCCAGTTATCTCCGCTATTTGCAAACCGCAAGTGCCTGATTTTAATCAGAGGTCTCTTGACCTCCACGATGGCTCTGAAAATTGGGCAAGCCCACGCGTTATGCGATTACGGAGCTAAGCTTCCGGCCTGGAAAATCCATATCCATACACATACGTACAGCATGCTTAAAATACACCCCCCTCGACACAACATCTACCGTGCGCGTATGGAAAATGCACATACGCACCTACCGCGAAAGAAAGTAAAGTGCATTGTTGACCTTTAACTGCTTTGCAACAGATTCTGTCCATAATAAATATCTATTGCAATTAATAGCCAATTGGTATTTAATTAATGAAGCGATAACATCAGTGGAACAGAACATTGTCACAGGATAATGGTCTCCTGTAGCCATTATACCGGAGCTGTCCCACTAAATCAAAATTAAGTGCAGGATTATGTCTGTTTGGAGCACTCAGCCTGTAAAGTGTCGCCGTACTGGCTGTCTTGCCGCGGCTGGCCCCTGGCCCGCTTTATTAGTGAGGTGCTTGGAGGATTCTGGTTTATGCAAGGAGAGAGTACCGAGGGGCGCCGGTGCAATGGGTATATGATTGCAAATGGAGATGCGGAGGACAGAGCAGACGGACGCTTTGAATAACCGTTCCCAGACTACCGAGTGTGCGTCTCTGAAGCCTGGCACCATTGCAGGTGGAGCGGGGCTCGGGCACGAGAAGCCCGAGGCTGCCGATCGCCCCCGTATCCAAAGGCCGCGTCACGCTAAACGTTGCGTGTTTGTACGACTGCGGGCGGTCCGTGTCCTGTCTTTCATTCCTTGCACCTTTGCCCTTTCATTTGGGCAGCTGAGCTGGCGTAGGTGGCCGACAAGCTCCTACCGACCTGGGGAGTCGAACTTGCGTGCGCGCTCAAGGAACAGGGCAGCGTCGCTGTGGCTTTTCCCCAGCAGGACTCGCAGGAGATGAGAGAGGTCGCCG
>JAGPOW010003687.1:1254467-1280587 GCA_030014935.1 Caiman crocodilus
GCATAAGTTAAATGCATGCTATCCCAATTGTACAGAGGAGTGCCTTCGGGGTCATCTTATTTTTTTGTGCTGCCTGGATTCGTACAGCAAACGAGTATCGGAGCCGGGGAGTTTTGACCCTCAGCACCCTGTTCTAACCACTCGACAACACTTCCCAGGTAGGTACATAGGATTCATTGCTGGATTCGGTTGTGGGGTATAAGCCACAAAGCACCCTGGCAAAACTCACATTATGGGAGAAGAGTCTTGCCTTCATCTAATGATGCCATTTAAGATTTGTGTCAGGCAAAATTTACTTTCCAAATGTGGGCAAATGTAGATAGAACTTGTCTTGCATTTTAATGAGAGAGAGATGTCTGAAGGACCACGCATGCATCTGAGTTACTTTGGGCTTCACCCTAGCAGCCCTCTAGCCCAGTTCAAAACGGCATTCATTTGATTGAAAACGATGCCTAACCCAGCACTAACAAGATTTTGTTAAACCAAACTTCACAGAAAAGACAGGGTGAGGAAAAGAGAGCGTCTTTGCAGGTGATCTTGAATTCAACACAGTTTGGGGCTTTTTTACGTATGTAAGGGGTGACATGCTGAATGCATTCATCGCACGCATGCACGTGCAGAAATGTTGAACTGGCCTTTGCGTGTGCGGTCCTGGTTTCTGGTACGGACAAATGGCGTGAACTTTGCTTCCATGTTGGGAGTTGTACGTCTCGCTAAACACTCAAGCTGACGTGCTTGGCCTTGTCCTGCTAGAGTTTAGCTCCACTGTGGCTATTCATACGAGCAAAGGCCCAGACCCCGGTGAGACTGAAATGGCTAGTGAGCAGGTCCCCGGTCCTGGGGTGGATAGGTGTCAAGCTGCTCGTTTTGCCCAAGTCAGCAGCACATCTGGGTGTGCTGTAACAGCGCTTGAGGTGCCTCTGGCTTCTTGGGTAACTCGGGTTATTTGGGGTTAACGTAGATCATTTGCTTGGACTTTGATGCCTAAATCCTCCCCAGTTGGTAGTTTGGCACCAAAGTGTTGTTTTTTTCTTGGTCTGGCCTAAAATTTGCACACTTGTCAGCACACTTGGAGCCATGAATTGCAACTCTGCACGTGTCTTTGCCTCCCTGAGAATAATAGCTTAACCTCATCTGAAGTTACCTTCGGTGGCTGAAAGTCCTCTAGGTTTTAGGCATTTGACGTGATGTAATTTTACCATTTATCACAACACTAAAAAAGAAAAAGTCGAATTGACCACCATTTTTGCAGGGTCTATAATAGAATATCCTACTCTTAGCTCTTCAGAAGTAGTTATAAATAATGCAGTCTTGCTCCAGAGCGGTGCTAATGACTGCTTTTTTAGAATGAGTTGGCTCTGGATAATTAGTTGAAAGTATTTTTCTGTGGCACAAATGTTCTCAGTTGCTGTATGTATGGGCTTTGTGGTTGGATTTGAAAGTCACAGGGTTTAATCCAATTCCTATTAAGGACAATAAAAGAGGGCTATTGATTGGAATACAAGGTGGCTTGATCCCTAACTGATAAATCTCACTTAGTGATTACTATTCCTCCAAATACCTGTGCCATCAAACATTGCTGGGGCCCCTCCAAATCTGTTGCCAATTGAATGCTGATTCCACAGGGTTTGGTGTTGTTTTAAGGGAAAAACACTATAGATGTTTCTCTCTCTCCTTTTTCCTGTATTTTACTTTTTCTTTATGGATTTTTTTTGTTAAGGTCCAATACTCTGTGTTTTTGGCACTGCTTCCAGCTCAAGTATATCACAGATTGGAATTCTCATTTTTAAGTTTATTTCTGTTCTTGCTTGAAAAACTGAATTAACAAACAATTGATTATCAGTTATAAACTGCAAAAACACCATCTGGTCCTTGAAATTAGCTAGATGGAAGTAAGAGGGGGGGGAAACAGCAAATTCCCATTTGAGGAGCGTTTGCCAGTGGCATAAGAAAAGGGTCTCGTGTCAAGAAATCCCCAGTGAATTGTATGAAATGGCTGTGGCAGCTTGGCAGACGTCACAGGTGCGGTCTTTACCTTCAAGGTGGGGAAAGGTCCGGGCAGCAGCTCGTCTGCAATGCCGGATGCGTGCACTCGATGCCGTAAAGCACCGCAGGGCCAACCTTTTTGGCATGCCACAATTCGGGCAGTTGGCCTTGCAACCCAGCACAGAGCTGCAAGGATGCGTCCGGTCCCTGCACCGGTCCTGCTTACCCCAGCCCTAGGCGACGGCGCGTTGCCCCAACAGCTGTTCAGCTTCACCGGGCTGCTCTGACATATATTGTGTGCCGGGCATCTAAGGAGGGGAGAGGCAGCTTAAAGCCACCTGATCCCACCTCCATTTCTGGATCGGAGAAACTTGGAAATGTGTCCCAGCATCTTCTAATGTCTCCGTGACCCTCTACGGCTACTCGGAGAGATGGGTCACGACTGGAGTCGGCAACCAGACAGGCATTGAATGTCAGCGTGGGCGGGATGGGACGCTTTGGGAGCAGTCTTGTAATATCGCGTTAACAAAATATCTCCATTATAGATGCAATGGTCAGGTCAACCTTCATCAGACCTTTCTCCCCGCCACCACTCCCTTATTAGCTAACTGCTGTCGCCAGCTGCCTGTAACTTGAGCCCGCACCGATTTAATACAGCTTTCAATCACTGCCAATGGGGCTCACGCTTCAATATCATAACTGCTAAACATGCTGTGACAAATAATCTGAGGCTAAGCTTCCAGGACAGAGGAAATCGTTTTCCTCTTGAAATTAAAGTTGGTGCATAATGGAATGCAATAGGATGTTTCCAGCAGGAACATAGCCGGTCTGCCTAGTACATCTTGACTCCCTTTTTTGTGTTTTGCCGGAAGAAACGCGCTGGGTGAAAGAAGTCATTTCCTAGAGTTCAGGATTTGCAATTTGCATTCCATAATCTCCTGGTCATTTAGCGGCAGATAATTTGTCATGGTTTGTTTTAGCTGTTGTGATATTGATATTTATTATGCAAATTGTATTTCCTACATCTTATTGTTCTGCATCCTATGAATACTTAAATTATTATAAACCTTTATACTTAATATGGGTCGTCCTTCAATTTGATGCTTGAGCAGCAGCGGGTCATAATGTACCATATCTTATAGGAGAGAATAAAATAAGTAATTAAGAATAGACAAACAAGATAGCCTGGTGCCTAATCACACAGAGGCAAATTGAGTTTCTATGCACAGTCTCTTAAACCTGAGTTGTTTACCAGCATGAAAGTCCTTCTGGAGAGGGACAATCGACGGTGTCCTCGGCCGAGACAATTGCCACCCGGTAGAGGGGAGGATAAATCGGGCTTGGTTGCCATGACCCTACCAGCACGCGCATCTTGTGAAACAGGGCGTTGGGAAGCAACGTGATGCACGGCCAGTTCCTTCAATCTGTAAAGCAAGAGGACTCTGCATTTCCATGGGCTAAGATAAGAGCAGAGGTTTGAAAGGGGAGAGGCGGGGGGAGCAGCGTGCCCAGAGCTTGGCAATAGATGCGATTCTTCCCGGGTTGGAGGGGTGGAAAGAGGCCTGTGCTGGCAGAGCATCAGCAGGTCTGAATCCACACTGGAAGCAATTCAATCAGTAAAGGTGCTTTCCAAACCTTGAGCGCGATTCAGCATTTGCCCGGAGCATTTTTATCGTTGGCCTCAGCAAAGGGAGACAGGGTGGTAAAGCTAAACTGACAACTCACCTGCCGTAGCTTTGCTTGGAATAACCTCGTTAAGCACGGTGGGAACACTTGACTGTCCCCCTCCTCCTCCTCTTTGCTAATGAGCGTGCAGACTCCTATAATTTCTAAGGCATCGTAAGGGAGGGATGATTGGTTTCTCTTTGCAATATGGGATGAATCCACTGATCAATAGCTAGATGCAGTAGTCACAGTCTATTAAGTCAGGCTTACTAGTCTGGAAGAGCAGTTCTCCGGGTTTGTTCTGGTTTAAAATGCATTGTGGGGGAAGAGGGAGGAAGAGGAAGGATTATTAATTTTTGCAGTTTAAGACCTGTCAAAATCACTGTGCCAATGAAAATTTTCAGGGAGCCAGAAGGAATCAAATTGCTGACATCCCCTCCTATCTGCTGCTCCCTGCCAACCCAGAAATACGGAGCGGGAGGAATGTGGAGCAGCCAGAGAGACCCTGCCCCTCTCCCTGCAGCTGGGAGCCGCGCAGGAGCCCTGGTGCGGATCGCATGCTGCCAGGCCTGCAGGGAGGGTGCAAATGGCAGCAGAAAGGGGCATGCAGGTGTCGCGTCGTAGCCAGGCATAGGTATCTCTCTCCACCGTCCTGGTGCAAGCCCCTACCCAAACTTGAACGTGTGCAGACGGGAGGATGTGTGGCAGGGGGGGTCATTTTTATTGTAGGGGCTTGTGCAAGGAGGGGCTGGGTGGAGGGGGGAGGTGTGGCAGGGGCTGGGGAGCAGAAAATGAGAATGAAATCAAAAGCATGTGTCCCATTTGGTTTGCATCCAACAGCTTTTGGTTGACTGAGGAGTTTTGAAGGCTTCTGGTGAACCAGGACAGCCATGACAAGACCAGCCCGATCTGCCACGGCTGGAAGTACCCGCTGGGCGACCTCGGGTAAGGTACACAGTCTGGAAAACACAGACCTCATTGTAAAGCACGGCGAGAGGCATGGATGAAAACACAGTAGTAGCATGACGGGGTGGCACCACGGCTGTTTGCTCCGAGTGGTGCATCTTGCTTTGTGCATCCCTTTCCCCCACTCCAGAAATGCACACCTGCTAACTTGGAGCGTGGCAAGCAGCACTGCCCTCTTCGCACGCTGGGAACCAGCAACTGGATGTCCTTGGGCTGCCTTTATCTGAGTTTGATGAGTCGGGGAGAGAGCGCTAGATGATATCACGGCCTCCCTGGCTGTGTCTCAAGGAGCTAAGGTGGGGATCTAGGGATGCTAACGCAACCTCTTTCATACCCTGTCTGTTTTCCTCTCCCACCTATTTATTAGCGCTGCTGTTATTTAACATTGCTGAAAAGGATGCCTTCGCAGCCCGGTGTCGGTAGAGGCTGGCTAGGTTTTGGGGAGCTTGTCCGGGTTATGAAACACTGCAAAGCACAATGTTCCCGCCATTGCTTGCGGTCTGCTGGCTTTTCTGATGTCACCAGTGACTGCTGTTAGTAGTTGTGGGGCATTTTGAGGGGTCAAGAGTGTCTTTGTTCCCAGCATTGCTCCTTTCCATGGGCCAGGGACCTGTCTTATTCCAGCAACACTACCACCTGAGGCTCAGCTGGTCTAACTTACTGACTACGCTTTGCCAGACTTGGGTGCCATACATCTATATACCACTTTGGCTTTACTGGCATCACCTGAGGCCCTGACTTGCACTTGATTAAGAGGAGATGCACAGGTGGGAGGCTAGGTAGACGCTCCTGGGTGAGTAAAATTCAACAAGAAGTGAGCTAGGTAACTGCCGCCTGGGTTTGTTGCCCGGGGTTTGAAAGCTGCTCCTGCCAGGGGTGAATCTTACCCCGATTCATACATCCGAACTCCGCTCTCTTTAGTGGAGCTCATGGTTCAACCTGACCGGTGCTGTCTTGTCTGCACAGGGGTTTTCATCCTCGATGGCTATGGCATGTTGAATTCACCTGCTCTCTAGTCCGGGCAAAGGCCCTACCCCTCTTTGGTTACTTCCCACCTCCTGTGCCCCCCGCGTGGCAGGCGCGGTGGATCTCGTGCCCCCGTGGGCTTGTTGAACCAAGCATTACAGTCTTGGAGGAGTCGTCTCTGACTCCGGTCCAACGCGGCTCCCTCCCTGAATTGCCAGCATGGCCTGTCTAGCTAGGAGGGTATTTCCTAACGTCTTATCAGCAATCCTTGGCTCTTGAAAGAACTTTTGTTGGCCTCGAGGGTCAAGGTGATGTGGGAGGGCAGGGGCGGGGGAACCTGACTTGCACATTTGCTTTCCCTGGCCAGACATGTTGCAGAAAGCCAAGCTCAAGCTGTCCTGACTGTAGCAAGACTTGTATTTTTTGCATAGTTCTCACTGCGACATCTTACAAGTAACGCTACTCCTCTATGAAATGTGAATCATGGACAGATTAACTAATTTATCACGGTGGCGTGGTGCATCTCCCCCACCCCCAGCAACTGAGTTGTGAGCATTAGAAACAGGAGGTACATTTTGTTATCTTCAGTTGTGCTTTCTCTTCTTTTCTGTGTTTTGGCATCCTCTTGCTTTGTCTTTAGAAACCAAAACAGCTCTCGTGTCAGTGCTGGAACCCGTACGCTTCTGCCGAAATAATGTCTCCCCCCTCCCAGCAACCAGCGCAATTGATAGCGTCAAAGAGACTCATAACAAAGGGCTTTATACCCATTTAAAAGACTCAGACAAAGAGAGGAGCAAGAAATAGCAGAACCGGTGCTTTGTTTTCTGCTTTTTGTTGGGGAGGTTGAGGTTTTAAATGCGTGCTCGGTAGGTGTTGAAAAGCACTTCTTGTTTGGCTCGCAACAAACTACAACACGTTCCTGCTGCAAACAACCCAAAGCCCTCCTGGTCTGCTTCCTTCCCCCAGCCCTAACCCTAACCCTAACCTGCGCTCCATGCCTAAGCAGAAGGCCAAAGAGACATGAAGGGTGGCATACTGAAAGGCATCACGGTTGCTTGATGCTAACGCTGCTGCAGCGGCCTTGGGCCGTAATATCTGATGCTACAGATGCCAGGAGTCAAGTCAGCACCTGGTGCGGCGTGAAGAGAGACTTGGAAGAATTGGGAGGCCTGGGTTTAGCACAGATTCCCCCCGCCCCGGCTCAAAATTCAAATGCAGGCGGTTCAGAGAAGGCCAGATTCCCCTGGTGCGGACACTCGCACTCCCAAATACACGCCGCTTTTTTGCAGCTTGCTGCGTGGCAAGGTGTTGGGGCTCCCATGGAGTGGACCCGTCGTCCCCGCGCTGTTTGGTGCACGTGGGTAGCGTGTCATTTGTGGACGAGCGAGAGCAAGTGTGCGCGGATAGGCATCCCTTGACGTCAAACTGGCTTGAGCTCAAGAGCCGCCACGTGCTGGGGCTGACGCGGGTCCGTCTTGCCCAGTGTCCTCGCCCCGCGGGGCCTGACCAGGGGTTTCCCCATTGTTCTTCCCTCCCACCTTTCCGGTGCAGCCAGGCGCCGCGCCCCGCGTCCACCCCTCTCTGCACCCGCATCAGCGCTCCTGACCAAAGCAATCGGCGCACGGGGTATGCGGCATCGCTCTTACTTTTTTTTGCAAAAAATCCTGTGTTTTGAGAAAAACAACAATTTTTATTATTAATTTTTATTTAAAATGTTATTAAAATTATTTTATTATTAATGCTACTTTAATAAAACAAAATTATATTTCGCAAAAAAGAACTATTTTGCAAAAAAAATTATATCTTTGTATTTTGCAAAAACAATTATTTTTTAGCAAAAAAGAAAACAATTTTTGGGATCGTGCGCGTCAGCTGCCCGGCGGCGCTGGCTTGGGAGGGTCGGGGCGCTGTGCACGAGCGGCGTGAGCCGCGCGCCAGGGCGGGCGGGCGGGCGTCCCTTGCGGCGCGCGTGCACGAGCGCGTGGCACCCGGGCGGGGGCGCGCGGCCGGCTCTTTCCCCCCGGTCCCCAGCGGGCGGGGGCGTGGCCAGGGCGGGCCCCGCCCCCGCGTGACGCGAGGGGCGGGGCGCGCGGGCGGGCGGTGCGAGGCTCGGCGCGGCCGCCAGAGCCGAGCAGGTGCCGGACATGGCGGGTCGGAGCGAGACCCGCGCCTCCGCCTCGGCCGCCGCCGCCGCCCCCGCGCCCGCGCCCGGCCTCCTGCCGCCGCTGCTGCTGCTGCTCTGCGCCGCCGCGCTCATCCCTCGAGGTACGGCGTGCGTGTGCAAATGCGTGTGTGCACCGCACCGCATGAGTGTGTGCACTGCGTGCGTGCGTGTGTGACATCACGAGTGTGTGTTTCCCGTGCGGTGCGGTGCGGTGCGCCGCGCCCGTGGGTTTCCCCGTGCTCACCCCGCGTGGGGGTGCTGCCTGCCCGAGTGAGCGAGCGTGCGAGAGCATCCTGGCACTGCCGCATTTGCCCGTCGGTGCACACTGGAGGCAGCGAGGCGGGCGGGGGGGTTTGGCCCCGCGGGCAGGACGCCCGGCACCGACCGCGCTCCCTGTCGTGGCACCCGCGCGTGTCAAAGCTGCGCGGAAACGCTATTCCTCGTTACCATGGAAGCGGCTTCTGGCTCGTTACGGGGCTGCCCTCCATTAGCAAGTAGCGTTCAAATTACCCAAAACAAAAAAGTAATGGGTTTGCACATGGGTTTGCCCCCCCCCAACTCCCCGTGCGCAGTCCGGTGCACGCGGGCGTGCAAGCTTGCCCGGGAAGTCTGCGCGGCGCGCGTGCTGCAGCGGCGGGGCCGCCTCCGCTCCCCGCGATGCATCTGCAAAGTCGGGAGCGGCGAAAACCTGTTGGTGCCGAAGTGCAACTTCGGAGGGGTTTGCTTTCCTCCTCTCCGCCGCGGCGCGGGGGAGCGAGTCCTTCGCTGCAGCCTTTGTCCGTCCGTCCGTCCTCCCTCCGGACCGGCGCGCACGCCCGGGGATTGCGTCGGATTAAACGGACGGGGTGGCCCGTAAGCAGGCGCCTGCACCGCGGGTCCGTGGGGGGCTCGCACACCCGCGTGTGGCGCGGCCTCTGCGTCTCGCGGGCCCCCGAGTGCCGCCGAGCGCCGGTCGCGCTCCTTCTGCATCGAACCGAGTAGCCGCAGGAGGGACTTGCGCTTGTGCCTGATGGCTTTGATCAAATATCCCTCATTAATGCCACTTTATATTTACAGTGTGTCACGGGAGACGCGCAGAGCTTCATTTACTGACTTGTGCGACAAGAGGAGCTCGCGTTATTTGTCTGGGACGTTTTGGAGGAACAAGAGAGCCATTGAGCCATCTTTTGAATTTCACTAATAGGAAAAGGGGAGGGTTGGGGAGGGCGAGCGGGGATAAAAGAGCAGGCAGTTCTCGGGAACAAAGAGCTTTATTCATGTGTATGTTGTACATGCTTTATCCAGTTTTCCCCTCTTGGGAAGGCGGCGGGGGGAGGAAAACGGGTGTCGCTTTCAGTTCATTATTCCGACTTTGCAGACCCGCTGCTGGAGGTCCGCGTGCTTGCGAGCGGGGCTGCAGCCCCGCGCCGGCGACGACGGGCGCTCGGCGAACGTGCCGTTGACAAACCGGCGGGTGGAGAAGGAAGTCCTAACGACCGCGCAAGTCCCTCCTCCTCCTCCTCCTCCTCCCGGCTCCGCTGTGCTGCAGCTGGAAGCGTTCGCTTGTTGGGAGTAACAGCAGGGCGAAGGAGACGTGCCGCCGGCCTTTTTATTGTAAGAGGGGCAAACAGAGACGGCTCGTAGCGCCAGCGCCGGGGCGCTCTGGGCCCTGGTCGTCGTGGTCTTCAGGATAGTTTGTCACCAGATTTGATTTTTATTTTTTTCCTCCCTTTCAAACACGCCGGTGTAAAATGGAGCCTGGTTTTGTGCGATGCTGGAGTTTGGCAGTGCTCAGGCTCCTACCTGCTAGGTCTTGGCTCGGTGCGCGGTGCGTTGTGCAGTCCTTTTGATTTGGATGCAAAAAAATAACCCCCCCAAATGTTGGCTAAAATAAAAAGCCTT
Source organism: Caiman crocodilus (assembly GCA_030014935.1). Lineage (NCBI taxonomy): Eukaryota > Metazoa > Chordata > Crocodylia > Alligatoridae > Caiman > Caiman crocodilus. The sequence goes on from JAGPOW010003687.1 coordinate 1,264,096, forward strand.
GCAGAATGCCACTGTGAATACACAGCATCTCATCCTCTCTCCGTCCGTCCTTATGCTCTTAATGCCTCATCTCGCCTATGAGAAAGTATTCTTATTTTTAAAGCCTTGTGCAGTACGACTGTAGGGGAAGGCTGTGAAATGGAGCCCAGGAAATAGCCACAACAGCCTCAATTAAAATGTAGCGGCATTAGCAGCGGCTGAAAACGGAACGAACGCGAGGGATTCATATACTGCAGTTTTTCAGTTCAAAGAGATGCCTGACCTGTGGGGTGGGCATTTTATTAACTGGTGAGCTGAAGAGCCGCGTATAGCAGTAACTGTTGCTCGAAAGGCACCATGCTTTGCGGGGACTAATTACCCTCCGTGCTTCAAGTTAGGTTGTCGTGAGGCAAGGGGTGAAATATTAGGAAATAATACTCTAGAATTTATTTCAAACGCCGTTGTCTTAAAGCGCAGGCATCTATTTATGCTCCATAAAGTTTCATTGCCTGGTAGAAAGAGAGAACCTCTGTTATGGCAGTAAACGTTTAGTAACAGCCACAAAGGCTTGTGCCCCCTTCATCTTGGTTAAAACAGGTCGCTTGTCCAAGATACGGCGCTGCGTTAGTGCAAAACCCTGCTCTTCGGGTGCAATCCTCTAATCGGAGCGCAGAAATCAGGAGTGTGCTTTGGAGCATGTTGTAATTACTGTGCTGAACGATTCGAGCATGGGTAATTGGAATAGGGATAGGTAACGTTAAGACTTGTTTTAAAATAAGCTAGTAACTCTAGATGGATCTCTGCGTTTCTCTAGCACCTTTTTTTTTTTTAATCTGATCTCACTGCTTCACAGTTAATTAAGCTTTACAATGCCACTGTGAAGTCGGGAAGGAATAGAGGGGATGGTTTTCAACTAGCCCTGAAATGCAGTCACCGCTGGGGTGGAACGCAGCAGCTGTCTAGCCGCGCACAACAGCACTGCACAGCGGTCTAGAAAGAATAACTTTTCGACTGACACCGCAGGAGGAACTTGAGAGAGGCAGCGTGTCATTGCGCAGGCAGGATCCGGTCGTGACACCCAGGTTAACGATCCTGCTGGAAGGAAAGTGCAATGGGATCATGAATGGCACCAGGGGACCCAAGCTTCCCATCGGTGCCAGGATAAATGCACCTCGTCAGCAAGTGATTTCCCATGGCAGTGGGAATGGGCAGCCACGCCACTGAGAACATGGTTAACTGGACATTTGTAAACATGGTCCAAGATTGGAAGGAGCTTCTGTTTTTTCATAGAGCTTTTATGAGCACACGAGGGTGTGGGGGAAGAAACCCCTCTCGACTGCTGGTTCAGGGAGACCTGGCATGGAAAGATGCACTGAGATTCTGCATGGTGTGCAAATACCCGAGTAAAGGTGCAAGCAAGCAGCTGGTCACTAAGATGTAATAGTCCATCTAGGTTGTGATGTGGGCTCACCTGAGTCTTTGCATCTTGGCAGCTGAGCAAAAGTTGTCGGCATCATGCGTGGGCGAGGATCGTCAGCGCCTCCTCAGACTGCCGTAAGGTCCGAAGTCTGGAGGGGAGAGGATTAGTCAGCTCTAAAGATGAGGCTTCACATAGGAGCTTTGGTGGAAAGGGAGGTGGGATCTTCATTTTGTGAATGAACTGGGAAATGAATGGCTGATATGTTTGGACCCCTTTGCGCACCAGGATGGGAGCAGTTGCTCGAGCTCTTGTTTCATTTCCTGGAGGACCTCGGTCCGCCGCGTCCCTTGGCCAGAGCATGGGTTGGAAACTGGAAGAGCAGCTGCATCACTTCTTTAAACTGTAGCCTGTTATCAGCATCTGGACATCAATGTTCTGCTGCTGCTTTTATTGTTGGTGTTTTACTCTGTTTTAGTGGGTTGTGTAAATAAAGGAGCAGTTTCTATCCAGCAGCTCTGACTCAGTAACTAAAGATGGCTTGGCTTGGCTTCCTCAGGGCTGTGCCAGACCTCTGAACATGTTGTGTCGGGGCAGCAGTAGACAGACATCTTCTCTGTCCTCCTGCTTAATTACAGTGTCATCTCTAAAAGCAGATCAGCTTTCAACTCCGTGCATGGGAGCCTGTACTTCAAATGCAGTTGGTTTTAGATCAGTCTCTTCAGTGGGCCAGGTAGGTGCTCTTAACATCCTCGCGTCCATCACAAGGTGCCTTCCCGATGGCTTCCCAGGTCAGCAAGACTTACCTGTAGACCTTGTTTAGCGTCTTTGGACTTTGAGCAAAACGCACGGGCACACTTCGGCGTCCGTCTCGGACTCGCGCGTTCTGATGCAGCCCAAAAAGTGAGATTGCTTTTTTGTGGTTTGGAGGATGCAGATTTAGCAGACTGCAGAAGCTTTCAGTGTAATGCTGGCTGTAAGCTCCGGGCATTCAGCACGGCTGGAGTGGAGCCAGGTAAGTGCATGCTTACGTAATGGTTTCAGCAAAGCGGGACATGTCATCTGTATCTCGTCGTGGTAATCGGACACCACGGAGGAAAACCTGCAGCCGGGTTTTTTTTGCTTTTATTTATTTATTTATTTTTTTGTGTGGCTCGAAACGACCAGGCTTGAACAAATCGCCTTTGTTTGGAAGACTGCAGCAAAGAAGAGGACTTAACCCAAATGGTGGAATTACCAGTGGTGCCTACTTGTTTAAATCTGTTCCTTTTTTCAGAGATTTAATTGCGTGCTCCAGCTCAGCATCTGCTGTTGTGGTTCACGGGGAGCTCTGCTCCAGAACTTCCTTTGAAGGTCTCCCAGGGCTGGCTGGGAAGCGTCGGTGCATTTGGCCTCAGATTTGCAAATGAGAGGAGAGGGTGGTATCTTTTTTATTTTTTATTTTTTTTGCACGTGCAGCAAATTATCCTCAGAGACAAAATACCGCAAGGTTTAGTCACCAGTTTAGTGACTGAAGCAGAGCAGCTGTTTTTTCAGAAGGAATGGGGAGAGGCCTCCTGTAAGCATGTGTGGGCAAAGTGCCATCTGTCTGAGCTGATCCAGTCGATTGAACTGGGTTCGTGCTGGCGTGCTGGATCTGACTTGCATGCTCCAGTCCTGGGCTGTAATGGTCAAGCCTGGGGGCAAGTCTGCAACTGGACTCTGCAAAGAGATGCAGTAGCTCTCGCTCCCTGGGCGCGAGCTGCGGTCGTGCATCGCTGACGTGGCCCTCGGCAAGTGTTTGGCACTGGGATGCTCCCCGTCCTGCTCTCCCAGGTGGTCGGTCCAGATTGCTGGTGGTGTTTCGCTGCATTTAAGATTGCTTCTTGCAGCAGTTGAGTTGATAGCACGCTCTGATTTCTCCGAGGGCTTGGCTAGGCACATCCGGGGCTTTGCCTGTGGCTAACGTGATGCAGGGTGTTCCTCTTCATGTTTGCCTCTTGTTTTCACCACGGACTCCTCCAGTTTTTGTGGCTGGGTCCAGTCCTTAACAGAGCACGCCTCTGCTGGCAACTTCTGACGGCGCATAGACAAACCCATTGAAGCCAGAAGCATGTCTCAAGCAAGTCGGTGTTAGGCGAGGCCCTGAGTCAGAGTTTTCCCAAACATTTGATCCCTGGGGTGTGGGAGCAGCAGTTTTTGCAGGCGTCCAGTCCCAGCTCCTCCGAGCCCCTTGGCTGCGATGCACGTGCAGCTTCCAGCCTGCAGAAACCCGCTGCGGGGACGTGGCTGCACCACCTTCTCCTGCGCCCCGCTCTGCGCGTGCGTGCCGTGTGGCCCCCAACTTAAAATACAACAACTCCCCCCCCGAAACCAGACAGACAAGTGTCAGTTTTTGTGGCGTTGCCGTTGGGAAGTGCTCGTGGAGTGTATTTCTGCAGCAGGGACGCTTAGGAAACAGAATCGTTAAAAGAGCATCGTTGACTACATTTTAATGAAGGGATGTTCCCTGTGAGTCCAGACTTGTCCAGATAAACCCTTAAGAAGCCAAGCCAATCCGTTCTGGATCAGGCTTCCGATACCTAGATCCAAGATGCCATTTTAGCATTACCTCCCATTGAAATTCAGGAACAGCCTTATTGTGGCTTTATTGAAAGACCTGCTCCGGCTTTGCTCTTTGTAGGCATGTCAGTCCTTCAGAGGAGTTGCTTGCCTTCTTTATAAGGCTAGAAAGCAGCTGGGTGAGTGACTGTTTCTTGGACTGGAGACATCAGCACAAGTACCATGTTCTGACACGTTCTCGCTCCTTAGTTCTGCTTATTAAAGCGCTTATTAGTCAATGATGACTTCAGCTGTGCCCCTTTCTCTATTGCAGCCATCCTAGCAGGAATCTAGTAAGCAGCTTTCTCCATTAATAGGGCTTTTGATGCAGGATAGAGAAAATTGCATTTGTGAGCATAGTTTGACTTCTTTTGCCCTTTTAAAAGTCTTAGCTGTAACAGGCCTTCCCCTGGGTCTCGTCTAAGGGTTGGATGGCTCCTTCCCTCTGGCTCCCCACCCCATGAGTGCCGCTGGAGGCCAGGTGCATGTCCTGAAGGAAAAAGTGTATTTTCTTTGCTGGAACCATTTGTGACAAGCGGGCTCGAAACGGTTATAGATCACCAGCCCGATTCGTCTTCAGGATGAAGCAAACACATAGCTCCCATTGCTCTTGCTGGAATCCTTGGCGAAACAATGGAAACTTAAACGCTTTTAAAAGCCGCTAATTTAACGTGGCATTACTTGCCCAAATGGTTTTATCTCTGAAGAGGTTCAGGTACCGATTAGCTTACATGACAGTGAACTTTCCGTTCTTTGTTCCTATCTCCTGAACGTACGGCATCTCAAAGATGAGAGGACGCTCTTTGAAAAAATCTATTTGGTAATTGCATTAATATTGGCAGCTCCCATGTGCTGGATTTATCTGCTTGAGGGAAATGGCAAATGCCTCTCCGGGTTTCAGCGAAGGACTTGGGGCTTTGTAGTACCGTTTCGAGTCAGATACAGCACGCTCTTGACTCAGTCCTCCATGCTGGCTGTCAGCAGGCCATTTACATCTGTTTTTCTTACCCGTTTTCACATGTCAGCATTTGCTGCTGCTGCTGCTATTAGCAAAGAAAAAGCTATTGCTTCATTTATTGAGCTGGAACTATAGCTCCATTATTTTAATCATGTCTGTTACCTTGGATTATGAAAGAAAGTGCATTTCTATTGCTGACAAGTCCGAAGAGCCGTGGGCTGGGTAGGATATTGGAAACGGTCCATATACCTAATTCACAAGCTTGCTTAATTCAGCCATTGTTCAGGAGAATTTTAGGGCCATGTGTCCTAAAACCTTAGTCTGCAGCTTTATAGTAAGTAGTTTAGCAGCTATAACCCAGTACCCAATCCTGGAGCGTGCCAGTTGTTTGCCTTCACCAGGTCCATGGCTGTCGCCTCTTTAGGGATGCTCTGGCATTCGTATCGCTTCTCTTGGCCTTTGGGTACGCGCACGTTGACTCAGACATAGCTTCCCTCTACTATCCCGTCATCTTCCGACCCACGCGCCTTTCTTAGAAACAATTTGTCAGCTCTTAATTCCAGGCACCAGCCCCCATCTGCTAACACCATTAGTTTCCATGCAGTTTGGGCCCCATCCATCTGCTTTTCTTTGTGCAGAATGCGATGCTACTCATGACTGTTCAACGAGTCTTGCCAAAAAAATAAAGGTTAAGTGAAGTGTATGCAAAGCTAAGCCATCCCCGTTACCGTAGTCAGTCAGATACTATGGGATTTCAGCTTAGCATAAAACTGTAAGAGCATGCACCTTTGGTCTAGAAGCATAATTAATACCCACAAAACACATGACCCCTCATCACTTTTTTTAATCCAGCACTCGAAGTAACCTGTTGTGCTCATTAGGACCAGGATGCTCCTTTTCGTAGAGCAGATGGGCTTGATTGCTTTTTCTAGTGATGACATTTGGATGCACACGAAAGGGTTACAGGGACACTTGGCTGAGTATTAAGCATTACCCCCAGCCAAAGAATTTCCTAAAATAAGGGAACGCGTACATCTGTGTTCAAATCTTCTTTTGCAGCTGCCAAACCCACATGCTGCTGCCACTGTTAGCTGCCTCTTCTCTCCTCCCATGTCAAGTGTTTGGGGTTTCTTCCACTGTGTTAGCTAGTGAGGACAGATTAGCCTCCATCATCCTGGACTCTGGAGGTAAGGACGTCTTCCTGCTCCAGGCAACTCCTGATGCTTGGCTGTGTCCCTGGTTGTAATGCACTGGGAGACTTTGCCATGCCCCGTTGTTCTTGTAGGAAGCCTGGTGCAGTGGCATGCGGAGCTCCCCCAGAGATGGGGAAGAGGAGACTATCTCACTAGGGAGGAAAACTGCAGTCATTAGTCTGCACCCTTCCAGCTTCTTTGCTTCCCACATCTCTGCAGCCGTACCAGATTCCCAGAGTGGATCCATCTCTTAAGCAATCCCATGCCAAGGTGGGGTCACATTATTGAACAAGTGCAAGTAGGTTTGTATTTCCCTAAATTTTACTCCATTTCCTTGTGGAAACTGCCCTGTAAATTCCTCGTCAAGCAGCGGGTGGTCCAGGTTGCGCGGCGAGGGTCTTCTGGCATTCTCAAGGCCCTGGCTGCTCTGTTCCTCACCCAGGTGAGCTGCACTTTCAGCTGAAGCTCCAACTATCACTGGTTTGGTTTCACCTTTCTACCAGGCGGTCTTAAGCTGTGGCCGTCCTTGCTCGGCTCGTTGGCTGCCTTGCTGGCACTCGCAGATGCGATGTCGAGGGTGGAGGAAAGGGGATGCCGGCGAAGGGCAGCATCATTCAGGTGGGTGCAATGGAGCAGAGGTGGCCACGCTGCCGTGCACATCTGCGCTTCCTAGAGCAATGCAGGGGCTGGATGCTGACCTTCAGGGTTGAGAGTCCCCGGGGGAGACTGACCACCATGTTACAGGGGACTGGGTGTTAGTGCTCCTTTTGGGGTGCAAAACGCACTCTGAAGGATTTGCTTGTGCTTGAAGAGTGGCAGGGTCACAGATACAGCAAGTCTGCATTGCAGCGGTGCAAGCGGGGACTATCTGACCAAACATCTCCAGTACTACTGCATTTGCTCCCAGCAGCGGTCACCAGTGCCTTCCCCTGAGCTAGCCTCTCTCAAAGGGCTTGTCCAGGCTGGGACTTGGGCTGCCTCCATCAAGCCATCACTAGGGGAAGTTTGTCTCCTGTGAACTGGTTAGCTCCATTTTTTTTTCCTCCCCCCCTCCCCCTTTTTTTGTCACCCGTCCACTATATATGCATGAATCCAGATCACGTCACATTTTGATGCAAGACTGCCTGCGGGAAAAGGTTTTCAGGCTTAAATTGCAAGCAGCGTGCTTATCTTCCTGTCCAAGTAGTGGCGCTTTATAATTAAGATCTCTTGATGGCCCATGTGCTCCATTTGAGATGCTGATGCAGAACTTGGCTGGCTCCAGGGAAAGATGAGATTTGCTATCAATTCAAACGGCAGCTAGATGGGGAACAGCTAGGAACAACAGGCCTGTGCCAAATTTCTACCCATGAGAGAGAGAGAGGGGGGAAAGGTTTTCCCTTGTCACCTGCTTCCTGAGCCTGCAGCCCTCTCGCACTTGATTTCAAGTACGTATACCATGCATATGTTCTCAGAGGAGTTCTGGGAATAAGGAAATGAGTACTGGAGTGACGGATATTTTTGCTCTGTTCGGTAATAGGAATATGAGTCTACTGCATCAAAAGAGAAATCGGAGTAATTGGATCAAGCACGAGGAACTGCTTGTTGCTGCCTTTTTCCCCCCCCCCCCTCCCTTAATGTGGCTTCCAGGCAGCCTCCCCCTCAAAGTGTTTCCTTTAAATATTTGTGGTGTTTAATCTCTAAAGTTGGAGTTGCTGCTAAGTACGATTTTTGCTATAATTAGGCTAGAAAGCAAGCTGCCTTCAAACGATCTCCTGTTTAAACAGAATACATTTTGCTTTGTGTTAGCTCTAAGGCGAATAAATAAAAATAAAGGGCAAAAGTAAAGGAAAGACACTTTTTCCCCCCCCCCTCTTAATTCATGTCTTAGGAGTAGATTGAGGGTTGTATGGGACTCCGAATATAGAGGTGGCACCTGGCCTACATACATTTTATTGCTGTAATATTTTCCTTAAATGCATTCAGTGACACTGATATATCTGTGACCTTGAAAAGGCATGTGGCTCTTTTAAAAGCTATTTCAGCCCCCCCAGCTGCTATCATATATCAGGGGATAACTTCTGGGCAACAGCTGCTCTTCATCCATAAACAATGGTTGCAACTATCTGGCTGAGTTGAATTGGGGAGGAAAGGGCTAGTGGGTCTTGTTTATAGCTTAATCACGGAGATTGTCTTCTTTACATGAACTTCCATTTATTTGACCTTCTCCTCTGCCGGCTGAAGGCATGTAGACTGTCAGCACAGTTTTATTCCTTGCAATGCTCCATAGCTTCAAAGCATTTCGCTCGCAGCTGTAAAGCTATAATGTCTTCAGTCGCACAGTTGTGTTTGCCTATGTATTATGTATGGATTAGCTCAATTGGTTGAGGTTTTTAGAGGCACGACAAATATTTTCCTAGTTTTCATGACGCATAAGGGGATGCCATATATTTTGGTGGATGTTGCAGATAGGAACGGCCCAGTTAGGGTGAGGTACGAAGCAGTCTTCTTACAGCATTGCCTCAGGTAACTATTTCTTTTTTTCCCCCACAGTTTGCCACTGATAAGCTGGTAAAGACACGATGCTGATTTCAGACCGGTCTCATTTCTTGAGTAAAATCAGTGCCGTTATGATACTGCATAGGATAAAATGTCTCTCCATAGGATTAGCTGTCATCTGACTAACTTCAGTCTTTATTACTGAGCCCTACAATATTCCCATGTAGATAACTGTTCCTATAGGTTATCTACTTTATTCTGGAGTATTTTGCATGAAAACAAGCTTTGGTTCTTGCATTGGCTATCTTCTGTGACCTGCCGCTCCGAAATGCTAACTAATAAGGACTCTGTTGGGTATGGAAGGAGAGAGTTCAGATAAGTGAAAGCAGTAGGAACGGGTAGATCAGGTTCTTTGGGTAAATCTAGTATCTTTTATTAGACCAACTCATATAGTTGGAAAAATTCGTCTTTGCAAGCTTTTCAGATACCCTTCGTCAGGCAGAGGAAGCGTCAGGCAGAGTCAGGAACAGGTGAGATCTTAAAACCGTTCCCAAATTAATTTCTTTCTTTCTTCAATTTATTTATTCATCATTTATTTATTTATTATTTAAATACTAAGTTTATTGTTATTAGGGCTTTAAGAGCTCACCTGTTCCTGACTCTGCCTGACACTTCCTCTCTAAATGTATAAATATTTCTCTCTCTCTAATACGGATAAAAAATAGATGATCTTTGCGGCTGAGACAGGAAGAGGAGATGTAGTGTCGTACTATGTAAGCTGTTTCTAAGGAGAACGTGTGCCAGTTTTTTTTTTTGGTTTTTTTTTTAGGTGTCAGCAGCTCTTTAAAACATTTGTGTCCACATCACTTTTCCTGTATTAATTAAGAGGCGAAGATAACTTCAGAATAACATAGTAATGCTGCTGAAGTTTGAGATACTGCACAGTGCCACTTGGTATCGTTATCGCTTCCTGATGACTGTCTAATTAGGATTCTTGGGGTTAGAGTGAAATAGAAAGCTGATCCACAAACATCACAACTGCTAATGTTTGTCAGGGAATGAACGTCGGCTTTGTCAAGCTTCAGCTTGCTTGCTTGTTTGGAGGAGGCACGCTTCTCTTTTCCTCCCGGGGGGGGAGAGCAAAACAAAAAAAGACCGAAGCCTTTTTGTGATGGTAATGGAAATCTAGGTCAGCTTAACAGCAACTTGAGTTTCTTAGGCAGATTAATTTTTTTGCCGCTCTAGGCTTTAGCATGCTGTGCACAGTCCAGGGAAAACCGTGTCTAGCTCCTTAGCACGGATTATCAACCCGGGGTCTGCAGCGAAGCTGTTGTGGGAGGGGGCTTCGACTTCTGGTCGAGCAGCGAGGGTAGGGGGTCCCGAGCGGACGCTGCGCCCAGGTGGATTCGGCGTGTCTTTACCCTTCCTCTGATGCATCGTTTGCACTTGAGCTGTGCAAGGCGATGCTCCTCTTGGAGAGCGCGCGGGAGACGCGGCTGGGCGCGCGCTAGTTGGTGCAGAGCGCGGACGAGCTGAGCTCCCTTCCAGCCCTAATTTTGTATGATTTTGTGATTCCAGCGTGCGATGGAGCGACGGCCTCTAGCATCTCGAGGATAGCAGGGTGTGCCTCCGCGCAGCTTCCCCGCACCGTGCTTGCGGATGTGAGTTGGCTCCGAGCGAGGAAAGAAATACATCCAGTCCTCCCAGTTCATCCATTTCTTTTAACCCCTGGGTCTGGATTTTATCCGAGAGGCCTGTTCTGAATGGCTGAGCCGTGATCTTCACTGTCATGACTAGTACATTGTCCTCCTGCTTATGCACTACTACTTTATTGCTTCAGCAGTCTCTTTAAGGTCCTTCTTGCCCTCATAGGAAAAATTATCCTTTTTGACCTCGGTGTTTTGTTAGCCCGCCTTGTGCCCAGATGGATAACTTCTGCATCGTGCTTAAGAAGTTATCTCTCTCCTAGGTGGAGATTACAAGGCTGCTGTTTCATGCCAGTTCACGTTGTTACCTCTCTCTTCCCTCCTGCGATGCTAGAAGGGAGTGAAATGTGCAGGAAACATCACTCATTTTAAATAGTTTTGTCTGCCAGGTTAATGGGACTCTTAAGTTGAGCCTCACGAGCTCTGTCCATAGTAACTGCTTCTAAGTTGATTTAAAGTTCTTAAATACTCCACATAACCTTTTGAAACCGAATGCACACATTTTCATGTGCTTAAAAAAAATCCATACCTAGGAGTTGCTATGTCTGACGAATGCAATAGGAGAGGAGCGTAGCACTTGTTGAGGGGAAGCAACACGAGAGCGAAAGCGTCAAGGGGCATTGCCTCCGTTCAGAGAGCCTGGAGGACAGCTGGGTAAGGTAGCCTGGTCAGGAAAACCGCAGATACTTGGAGCGCGTTCATTTACGGCCACGCGGAAAATATATTTTGAGCCTAATAAAACGGAAGGTTTATAGCAGAACCAATGATGTCGCTTTTTAAATCGCCCCAGGAGAATTGAGTGCACCGCTGCATAATGAATCTCTCGTCCATGCTCTCTTTTCTGCAGATGCAATCTTATTAAGGTTTTAAGTGTGTTAACACAATGAGATGCATGTTGGATCCAGCTCTGTAAGCCACATGCACCATGTCAAATACCGCTATCTTCTGCCTCTTGTCTTTTAATGCAATAGCATTACATGCATAGTTACTGCCAGAGGGTGAATGGGTCGTTCGGTGCGGTTCTCCCAGGCAGACGGGCCTGTTGATTCTCTCAGTTTTACTTTTATGTTGGGGTTTTTCCTTCTTTTCTACCCCCAAAGAATAACACGACTCATTAGGGTGCACCCATCTTATTAAAAAAGATAAATAACCTGCTGGTGCTTTTATGTGCGTTTGCACACTGTGGCGTTGGAAAGGTATTAAAAAAAGAAAATCAAGCTGCTGTGGATTTGTGCATGAGCTCGCGTGCTTTAGGGCCTGGCTTCAAAGTTAGGGCTGGTCACAAATTAAGTTCAGTGGAGCTCCTTAACCATACGGCTGGGGAACGAGTGTCCGGCCAAGAGGCACAAGCCACGGCGTCGGGCGAAGTCTGGACCCGCGGGAGCGCTGGAGGTCTGGAGTGAGGCATGTTGGAGGAGTGGTTGCCTCTAATTTGCTAGGCTGATACTACCCATATATACGCTGAGCAGATTAAAAAGCAGCCCCGCTGCCATGAATAATTTATGATGGCAGCTCTGCATAGTTAAGGTTGATTTCTGGAACAGACTTAAAACGGGGGCATAAGTGTGGGCGCCTTTTCTGCATGTAAGCGGTCTTTCCAGATGGAACTGCAGAGGGTTTGGTTTTTCGGGGCCCTTTGATGTGCCTTTAGAGGGGTTTTTCTTTGGAAGAGGGGTTTTTCTTTGGAATGGTGCCTTTCTATGAACTTTAATAGGAAACAGTTTTGGAAACGGGCATTGGTTAGATTTGCAGGGTTCCTCGCATCTTGCTGCTGAGCCGGTGCTTTCCGAGCGTTGGTGTGGGACACTGTAGGTTTGGGGGGGGTCTGATTTCTATGCCCGTGTTGGTCTTGGGGCAGGGGACTTGGCTGATCTGCTTGTTCAGCCCATGATTAGGGAATTGTGTGGGGGCTCCGGGCACTGGTTGGGTGCCCTCTTTTATTGTATTTGGCTTTTGACAAACCAAACAAATGATAAACTTGCAATCCGCAGTCATCAGCATTAATATGTATAAATCCTGTAATCAAATAGGCAGTAGCTTAAATTACCTTGCTGTAAATAAGCATCGGTAAGCAATTTTGAATGGGATCGTACGAGTCTCCTTCCAGGTGGGGCAGGAAAGACGGTAGTGGGGCTGGCTGTGGGTTGCACGGGTGCAGCGATCGCACAAGGAGATGCGGACAAAATGTTTTGGGGTGCACATTTCAAGACTGGTTCGTGGAAGGTCTTGGCTCCCCAATCCTCCCGTCCCCTCCTCAGTCATTGCTGCCAGATGTGCGTGCGGGAGGGTGGCCTGTGAAATGGCCAGTTGTCATTGCCACAAAGTCCCTGAGCATGGGACACTTTTAGGATACGAGCAGTATTTTATCGCTTTTAAATCAAATGTCTTCAAGTTGCCTCAGTTCACTTGCCCACAATTTGCAGACCATGGGAATCCAACACAGTTTTGAAGTTTCAGTAACTTAGTGCATTTACCATTCTAAAAAAACCCAACATACCCAACCCAATAAATTAGTGTTTTCCCATTCATTCATTCACTTAACAAAGTGGCCAGAAAACCTTTTCCGAAACATTTGTAAAAGTGGCACGTGAATGAACGTGCTAGAGGGTCGTTTTTTTTGGTTGCTTAATATAAGCACCGGGAAACAGTGAAATTCAGTGAAAATAACTCTTTTGAAATTGGTATCTTTTTTATTTTAAATTGGTTCCTAGGATTTATATTTAAAAAATGTGAAGCCAGGCGGGAAAATAAATGGCATGCTTAAATATTGAAGCAACTTGCTTCAGTTTTCCTGGAAAATATATGGATCTGGTGGAATGGAAACCACAGCTACTAAAAACTGCTGCCCATAAATTGCCGCGTGCACAGCTTAGAAAAGTGATAAAAGTAGACCTTCGCATTGGCTTGATCTTGCAGGTCAGTGCACATTTCAAGAGTTGCTCGTGTTGATTTCCCTTTGTGCCCTTTTGGTATTGACTTTAACCATTTACCATAAGTGTGCGCCATCTGTGTCATTTATTGAGCATGCAGTGTTGTATGCTAAGCCATTGGTTGGGTTTTCTTTCCCCCCCTTGCATTCATTTGTCCAGATTATCAGCATGCAAAGGAAAACGGACTTGTGTTTACATGATTTAGTTGTAAATACGGCGAACGTGTTGATGGATATTGTTGTCATAAGTGCTTACAGCTACTGGGCTGATTACTGAATTCCTTGTTTGAAATCTGTACAGGCGGTGCGTGCTGTTAGGCTCCCAAGGGAGCTGTGGCAGCGAGCTCGTGGCTTTCGTGTGGAAAAGGAAACCTCAGGTGTGGCTGGGTTGCCGTACTGCAATTATCAGGAAGATCCTAAAGTCAGGCCCTCTGGCTTTGGGGAACCGGCATGGATTGTGACATGGGACTTGATGAAGAAAAGGGGGAACTTGCTCCATGCCTGATGCAATGAGAAGCCAAAGAGTTGGAGACCAGATGTCTAAAGGACCGTTATTTGCTAACGTTACGCAGCGCGCATGGGATGAGGGACGTGCTAACAGGTGCCGTTGAGGTGAAAGCAACAAATACGTTATTTGCCAGTAGCTTGTACTTAACTGGCTAATTAGCAATAGTCATTCTAGTGGTAACTCTCTTTTAGATGATCGTTTGTAGGCAGAGTCGTTCTGCGTGCGAGCCATAGTTGCAGCAAGCCATGTGGGTTTTTATTTTTCTGGGTCAGAGGGTAGGCAGTGTTTGGCAAAGCTGCGCGAGACACCTGGGCATGCTCATAAATCCTGGGCTCTTTGTATTGGCCTGAAGCATGGATGCAAAATTTAGGGCATCTGCAGAAGGGTCTGGTTAGGGGAAAGTAGGTTGACTGTGCCCGTCTCCAGGTAATGCTACCTTGCCATGGCGCTCCCACACCAGCTTGCAGGCGGGCATGTTAGCCAAACGCACTGCAAAGAAGCTCGCCTCTCCTCCGGGAGGTTTGGGACCCCAGCCCTGACTTGGGGTTCGGGAAGCGCTTTGCAGTTTGCTGAATCAGGCCACAAATTCATAAAGCACGTTGCGAAAATGAAGTGCTGCAAAGGGTAGCGATGCCATATGCTGCCGTGGGCTTGAATGGTTTTTATTTTTCTTTTCTTGTGGTGCAGTTAACTGCTGATTTCAAAGGGAAGGCGAGGGACTTTGGACGGTCTCTAAATTTCACTCCCAGACCTGTCCTGCGTTCAGTTTATGGGCTCATGCTCCAGAGGCTTGAGTTTTCTAAGCACATTTCTTAGAATAAATTGCGTTCAGGTTGGACAGTCTCTCTCTCTCTTTTTTTTTAATTAAGCTAATTTTGAAACTGCAATGCTCATGAAAGAAGGAAAAAAGTATTTGCAGATCAGCCACCCTGTGAATTTATTTCCTCGCCTGAATCTTGAGCGCACGCATCGCTGGGAAGTGTGGATGTGACGGGGAGATCATCTCGGCACGGCGGCGAAGTGGGGTGAGCAGCGACTTGCTCTGCATTCACTGCGTCGTGCGGCTGCCAGCTGTGGCTCCACACCACGGTCCTGGGCAGGCGGCAGTGTCTTGCAAGACGTCCATTCACCTCTGTGGGAAAGAGAGGCTACTCGAGTACTTAATATGGACAAAAGAGCCCTCACAAAGTCCCGCATCCAGATGGATTACACGAGGAACTTGACATCTTGTTTAAAAACAAATCATTCATTATGTAGCGATGAATAATCAAGCATTGCAGTTCCATCTCTGGAGATTCCCTTTTTGGTGAGGATTTTGATAGTTCAGTAATTAAAAGCTAAAAGCTATTATGCTGTCTACATGTTGATCAATTGGTAATTAAAAAGTTGATGATAGATATGGCATTTCATGGGACTGGTTTGTTATGAGCAAATTCCCTTAGTCTTTTTGAGATTTGTCACTTAACTTAGCACTTGCACGTTTTTCAATATTCATGGGGTTTTTACTTGAATTTTTAATTTTATTGCACGCTGCAATTTAGGATTCTAAAATATCACCTCATTTAAATGTAGTCGGGAAAGTTAGTTGTCTATCTGCTGTCAAGCAACCACCGTTCACTTGAAGGCTATGTAAATGTTCTTCCTCTGGATACCTCGTAATGGTTTGGTTGTGGTATCGTTAATTTGCTGTGGCAGATGGATTTGTGGCTGGCTTAATTGGGCTGAAACTGAGACCAAATACTTCAAACTACTTGGGGTCTGACCCTTGGCACAGGGTGCAATCCCTGGAGGAGTTGCTCGGCTTTCATGATGGGATTTTAATCCATAGCTAGCGGGAAGCACTAATTGGGACGGGACTCGTGCAAGCTCGCAGGCTGGTATCTTGCCTGGACCCTTGAAATATGGACGCACGTCCCACTGCCCACGTAGCGACAGCCCTCGCTCAGGGGATGCCGTCCTCGGGACCTCAAGCAGGCTTTGTTTTTAAGCATAACTCCAGATCTCCCGTTGCGCCCGCCGCAGTCTTTTCAAGCACGGGGCGTGCGTGGGAACTCAACGTTTCGGGACCGCATCGGGTTTTCTCAGCCAACCTCGCCCTTTGGAGATTCGGAGATATAGTCAACAGATGGGGACAGTCATGCAAGAAATGCATCTGCTCTGCTTCGTGGGATGAATTCAGTGTTGTAATGAACGATGAGAAAAAAGTCCTTTTGACCTGTTTGTGTAGGTGTATGTTTTAACACAAATATATTTGACAGGCCTAACCTAAGTGGAGAGCTGTGATTGAAAGCGTGCCGTCTTTTAAGTTCATTGCTCTGCTGTCTCCCTTGAACTATTAATGTTATGAAGTTTCTGTAACCCCAGCTAGGTTCACGGGGCCAGCTAATGTAATTGTAACCTGCCTTTCCATGGGAACGCATCAGGCTGAGCAGCTGATGATGCAGCTCGTCTGCTGTGCAAACTCGTGGCGACGCTGGCAGTGATGGCAGGATGTGAATTCCTGGTGGTAGGACCTAGGGTAAATTTGGAAGGACCTTTTCAAGTGGCCGGCAGCCAGCTCAAACCGACGATTTCCTGCGCTGTGAATAGCAAGAAGATAACGTGGCTGTCATGGAACAAACCTTTCTGAGGCTGGAAGAAGGATGCTAGGCTTCAGTTAGACCCGCTGGGTCTAGATCAGTGGTTTTCAGCTGTTTTAGACACCCAGGCGTGTCCCACCATGACTTGGCTCAATTTGGTGTCAC
>JAGPOW010003687.1:1290325-1325983 GCA_030014935.1 Caiman crocodilus
GTAGCCAGTTCGTGGCTTTCACAATGAACGTGAAGAGTGTGTAGGTATTGCTGCCTTGCTGTTTGAAAACCAGCTCGGAGTCGTGCGTGATGAGTGAGCGCGCTCTTGTTCGAGGGGGTTGAGAGTTCGCGTGAGTGTGCCTTGAGTGAAGAAACGGGTTTTGCCATTGCAAGAAATAACCCTTTATCCTATCTCTGCTTCTCCTGTTAGATGCACTGAGGTTTCCCCACTTTCCACCCCACCACTTGAGCTTTGATCGCTTTGTAAGGGTCTTAAAGCTAGCCGGGCTCGGCACCATCTCATGGAGCGCGTCCACTGGTGAATCGTGAGTCGCAGCACCGTGAGCTCCGTCGCTGCCCAGCACTCGTTTTGCTTTTGCCTACGGTGTGGGGCTTACACGTTCCCATCCTTGGTAGTCGTTTAAAAAGAAGAGTTGCTCGCCTTCCAAGAAAACCTGTCCGGTATTTGGGTGTGGATGAAAACAAATCCTGAATATCTCTGTGGCTTTGTATGGGACTGGTTGTGCAGACATGAATTCGTGGCCTTCTTGAAGGGTGAAGCAAGGTGGGCAAGTCTGGAGAGCTCCATGAACGAACGTCAGAGGAGCGAAGCAACTTGTCTCGGGAGAGGCGTTTAGAAACGGAGAGCTGCTTGTCCCAACCCCACGCCCGGGCCGTCTCGGGGTGAGGGCGCTTCGCGTGCTGACGTGGGGGACACCCAGCAAAGGAGGAGACTCGCCTCGTCTCGAGCCGTGTGTCGCTCGCGGCGAGCTCCGTCTGCTGTGTGATGTGGCTGATACCTCCCGAACGGGCTGGCAAAGGGGAGACATAAATCTTGTAGTTGGCGTGCATCATGAAACGGCTTCTAAAGTAGTCGCATGATTTAGGACTCCATTGCCCAGCTGCTGCTCTCCTCTCGAGTTAATTTTGTTATCTGCCTGCTTTGTGCCTCCAGGTTGTAGCAGTCGCTTTCGAGAAGCTGGAAGTGCGTGTGCCACCTGTGACCCAGTACTTGGGATGCTGTTTCTGAGCTATAAAAAGCTCGTCCTTGGGCTCCTCTCCTCATTGTTCTTGAGAGGCGCATCTTTTGGCCGAGCCCCTCTGCTTCCAGCCCCCGGTGGGAAGAGCCTCATGCCTGTCCTACTTGGTTGCGGGGGCACCGACGTATCCCGGCAGGCGTGCGGCACAACGCCCTGCCTAGGCATGTTGCTTCCTGTCCTTGAAGAAGTTTTATGTGAAGTTACGAATGGACTTGCTCTTCGAAAATAATTAAGCACGTCGGCAGGTTGATTCTTTGTCCCTTCCGCCCCCCTCCCCTTCATTATCCACTAATCCTAACACAATCTCTGCTCTTTCTCTGCCAAGAAGGCTGCAGAAGTTGCCCCTCAGGAGCTGCCAATCTGCAAAGCATTTGGGCTCTTTGTAGCTCCTGCCAGAAGTTTCCCGTGTGCACAGAGCCGAGAGGCCAGTTTGGTGCAGTCTTACATAACTGCCTTGTTTTCCTTTAGTTTTGGTGGTTGTAGAGAGAGGAGGAGAGTGAGTGAGTGTGCGTGCGTGCGTGCACGCGTGTGCTTTTTGATTCCCGCTCTCCCCCCATCCTTCCCCCCCACACCAACTCTCCCCCTGGAAAAATAAAAATAAACGTAGAAATCTTTTCAGCTGAGCTGTGAAGATGGAGACGTCGGGGAGTCTTCCTGCTGAATACCTTGCTGGAGTTCACCGTCAGCCTCTCTCCGTGGCAGCTCGCTGCCTGCCTGCTGTGCGCTGCCATGATTAATGCGTCTACACAAGGTGGTGAGTGTTTTGCACCCACAAGCACCGATACAGCGGTAGCCGGCAGGCTGCTGCATTGGCGAGCGAGCAGCTGCAAGGAAGCAAATCTCCCCAGGCCTTGTAAGAGCTGACGTCCCTCTCGCTGGAGCCGGCAAGGAGCCGAACGATTCAGTCCCTGGAGCCTCCGAGGATTTTTATAACACGAAGCTGATGTAGTTCAGGACCCTTTGGAGTAATGAAGGTTACTCGGCTCGACCAGGAAAATAAATGGGCAATCCTGACGGCTTCGCAGCTTGCAGAGAAGAGTATTTTAGGAAGCGTTTTCCCTTCTTGCAGGAGCTTTCTCAAAGGCTGGAATCTAAAAAAAATAAAATAAAATAAGGTTTTCATAGTTTCTGATGCACCTGTCTGTTTTTCTTGGTCCTTCCCTATTGGCGAGCGGAAGGATCCTGCGCGTGGTCTGTTGTGAAAGGCAGGTTATTGTGGTTGCTGGTTTTTTCAAGGTCAGTCGATAGCTGCCCCAGCTCTCTGTGGCGACGGGGCGTTGCGTTTCTCCCTGTTGGCTCAGCTGCTGCATCGTTTGAGGCATCCTTCAGGAGACTTGCCCAGTCTCGGTTTGCAGACAAGAGGTGGAGGATTCCTGGTTCCTGTTCTGGTGGTAGCAATTTCTTTGCATTCAGATAAAATCGTAAGGTCACTTTTTAAAGCACTGGGAAGACGCAGGGGGTCCCGCACTATCGGGGGGAGGGGGTGGTAATAAGCACTGAGGTTCCTCGGGAAGGACGGAGGTCTGACGATCATCTTCCCCCCTCTAATACTTAGTTTTTCAACACTTCAAGCAGAAGCTATAGTTTGTAGGAGGGAGCTTTTCTCTTTCCTTTCAACAGGGGCAAGGAAACAAGCCATAAAGAACTGGAGATCCTCGGACTGGCTTTACATCCCCACCTGCCGTCCGTCTTGTTTGGTATCTGGGGGCATCTGTTTAAAGAGGCTAATTCCTATTGAACTTCCTTAGGGTTTCCTTGTGGGTCTGCGTTGGCCCAAGGAGAAGTTATCTTGTCTGATCACACAATATATAACATTTTAGGAAGCAGAGTTTGGGTGTGGGGCGGGCAGCATCCTAAACCTGCATTAAAATAAATGCGCCAAACCATGCATGGGGAGGGACACCCCACGTCGCACTTTGCTCCAAGCTTCAGAGACGTGCGGTTAAACAGCGGACGAGAAAGAGGGCTTTCGCCTTGCTTCTCTCATATTCATTGGGAATGAATTTTGGTTACTGTCGACATGCCGCCTTTGAATGAAAAAAATCCCTGAAGAGGAACCTGAACCCAGTGAGACTTGAAAAGCAATCCGCCTGGGAATCGGTGCCAATATGTGGAAGATGATTTATGTATATAGTTGAATCTTGCAAAGCAATTTGAGGGAAGAGGAGTAGGAGAGGAGGTAAGCCATCCTGAAAGGATTATGGCCCACTCGGCCATGTCAGGCGCCTGTTGCGGGCCGGGAGAGCTTGCGTTGCTTCCGAAAGACGCGGTTGCGTCGGCGTCCTGCGCTCTCTGCCCGGCCACACGCAGAGTTGGCGTGGCGGGCGTCTTCATTTAGTATTCAAAAGAAAAAATGCCTTTAATTTGCTGCGCCTGTAGTGGGTCTGGTTATTTAGCACTGCTTGCCTCCCTTAATTGTCTCTTATTTATTACCTTTCTGAAGTTTAGTGGCCCTTGCAAGGAAAATCTTTTCTTTCAACCTATTTGCATAAACCAACTCGTCCTCTTTCAAGCAAGCGAAACGTTTGTCTCCAGTTCTTGAAGGTTGCCTTGTCAGTGCAAAATAATACGCTCTTCCCTTGAGGTAAACGCCGTATCAGGGTAAGACCCCAGCTTTGCGTTTTGCCAAGAAAACACCTCGCATTGGGATGAACTTGGCGAAGACAACCTCATCAGGTCTCCATGGCTCGGCATCGCCTCTGGAGGCAAGTAACTTGAGGCTTGGCCTTCGCGGCTAGTGGGTGCCACACTGCCTTTAAATGCCCCTCGTTGCTGCGTCCTTCGACAGGGAGAGCCCCACGCACCCTTCTGATGGCAAAACGGCATCTGGGAGTGGGCAGCGGGACCCACTTTTTGGAGCAGGGCACGCTCCGGGGTTATGACCAGAGTGGTGTCCCCTGTGGCCCTTTGCCGCTTGCCATTGTGCAAAGGACTCTTGGAGAAAGAGCAAGCTTGGAACTGCCCTGGGATTTCTTTTGTGTGCAGAAAACAGGCAGCTGTTCACACAGGAGGGAGGCACAGAAGTGTCTTGAGGCCACACTTGCACTGGTTTCTGTTGCAGGAACAGGTTGAGGGAAGTAACTGCCCTGTTAGCTAAGAAATCTTTCTCCGATTTATCCCCGTCTCCTTGGTCTTTAGAGGAGCAGCAGCCTTTTAAAAGCCCCGGTATTCACTGGCATGCGGTCCTGCACCAGGATTAGTTTTTGGGTGAGCTGTCTGAGAAGAGAAGCTCCCGAAACACTGTCAGGCGTGCGGCATGGCCCTTGCATGGCTGTCATTGCATCGGTGCGGTTCTGGGGAGCTCTGAAAGGAGCCTTTTGCTCCTATTATTGCAAACCTATTGGGGTCCTTGCAACCGCTCTTAGATTTTCCCCAATCTTCTCATCTCCCCAAAGACACTAAAGTGCAGGGCGGTGCAGCGCGCCCTGCTCATCCCGCTCCAGTTAAACCTCATCTAGATGCACCTGGGTTTTGACGCTGTTGCTGCTTCTGCTGGCTCATCTTTGGTGGGGGTCGACGGGGACTGGACTCCCGACGCCCAAAGACGCTGCGTGTAGCACTTGGCAGAAAGAGCTGAAATTGGATTAGAAGGATACTTTTTTTTCAGCAAGTAAATGTCCGCGGTGTTTTATTATGGCTTATCTTTCTTCGTCTGTGTTTGCATAGATTGCATTCATCTCTGCTTGCCAGGTTTTAATGTAAACACTGTTTAGACGCGTCGGGCGGCTCGCCTCCTGGAAACCCATCGTTTATAGCACAGCAGTATAAACCTCCGGACACAGAAACAACACGGCCCCGTGGTCAGAATGGCTTTACACGGTTGCACGCAAACAAATGTCGACGTTCACTGCCCGATGTCCTGTGTCAACACCTCGGTGCGCTGACCCCTCCTTGCATTAATGCGCTTCTACTGGGAGGGATGGAGCTGGGCATAGTGGACGGCACTGGTTTTGGAGTTAAAGGCCTGATGGGAGGGAGGGCAGGGAGTAGGAATATACGCTCTTGGCTTCATCCCCAGTGGACCAAAGTCTGCTTAATGTCACTGACAGTCTCCATTCAAGGGAGGCCCAAGACTGTGTTGGCTCGGAGGCTGACTTGTCTCTAAACAACAGCTGCTAGCGAGAGAGAGATGTTGTCCTGGCAAGTGAAGTCATTACGCTGCTGTTGGACCGCGTGTAACCAGCCCCAGGCAAAAGGATGCTTCCTCCAACGCCAATGCACAGTACTGAAGAAAGCGCCGCGGTTCGGAGCTGCCTGCGAAGTCGCACACAAAGGAAGAGACGAAATTATTGGTGTTGCTCAAAACATGCGAGTGGCCTGTGAGCAAGATGCTCGCAGCAAGAGGTCCTGGGTTCCCTGGTCCGTGTCCACACGCGGTGTCTCCGAGCGACCTTCGGGTGCCCAGCTGGGAAGGGGCGAGGGGGTGCAACGAGCGGCGCATGAAGAGAGGACGGGGCGCCTGTGCTAGATGCTGTAGAAACACGGGAAGAAACCGGATGCAGGATTTGCCGTGTGGCCAGCGCGTCTCGGCACCGGGTGGCAGGCACGTTCGTAGCCTGGTGCCGTTTGGCTCTCGCGGGCGGACGCGGAAGCAGTGATCCGAATCGGGTGCGGCGGGCCTTGCTGCATTTCCAGTGTGAACGTGTTAAAGTCCCCTACGTTCTCGGTTGCCAGCTCCGGTCCCCCCGTGCACCCTGATTCTCTCCTTTCTTTCCAGTATTTGTGCCCTGTTCCTCCTTTCCTGCACGAACAGTTCACTCATCCGGTCCATTTAAATTTATGAGTCAAAGGCTTAGCTAGTTACTTGTATGCAGTGCCGAAGAAATTGGTTTTGAGGTAGGATGTGAAAGGCTTTAAGAGCTTTTACTTTTGTGATCTTATAGACTTAAGCTTGGTCATACACCTTGAGTCAATATTTTATTTAAAAATTATATACATCTTGCAACGGGCTTTCAGGCTGCGACAGGCATGTTGAGTAAGTATATATCGCGCTGTAGGTAGCGGCTCATCCTCTGCATTTCGGCACAGATATTTTTTCCAGAATATAAAGTTAGTAGCTTATCGTGTGGCCTTCTGTGGAGCGTCGGCTCCTGGTTCTGCGAAGGAAAGCCAGACGTCTTAGAGAAAAATGTCATCGCTGTATTGACGGGGGCCTGGGGAGAGTGCTTTTGCACAGGTGTCTTGAAAAATGTAAAATTCTGGCTGCATTTTAGTAAAGCCCCTCTAATAATTAACCTGTCCAAATAGCGACAGGTGGTAGCTCCTTGTTTGAAGCCGGCTGGATTTCCAGCTGCGTGATAAAATGGAAGAAGGTGCTGAATTGGTTAATGTTGTTTGCAAAGAGCCTAATGTGAACCATGCAGCTGCTAGGCGGTTCCTTTGTACGCTCGATAAGTTATCGTGGAATAAAGGGGGAATCGCACGGCTAGTGTGTAAGGGATCTAACCTGTAGATAATTAACACAATTAATGTGAGAGGATGTGCTGAGGTTAGCTGGAAGCTCGTCAGGGAGCGGGAGAGGGAAGCTGATATCGTATCTGACTTTGTGAGAGACCTCCAAAGGTTGCTGTTGGTTTTATTTTTTTAATCTCTAGCGTTGGGACAGAATATAAAATGTCAGCAGAGAGCATTGTCTGCCCAGGTGATTTAATAACCGACGCTAAGTTGCGTCTGTCGCATGGTAAGTGCAAATTCTTTTCTGCATAAGTAATTGGAAAAAAACCCAGTCGAGTGGACCGGGTGGGATTCCCGGGTGTAATTGTGAGCACAAAGAAGGGTCTGATTTTTCTGAGCCGCGCGGGTCGACTTTCACATCTCCAGTCAGTTGGAACTACTTGGCAGCAATAGTTTGCACGTTTCCCATTACATTTGATCAGTTTTGAACTTCAGCCTAACTTTTTTTTTTTTTTTTTTTTTCCTGCCTCGCAGTCTTAAAACCCTGTCTTGGGTATGTCATTAGGAAGCTAATACTTGTAATGAAGAATACATTTCCTCATCTACTGACTCAAAATATATAGCAGTGCAACAGGATATCCTTATTGAATAGCAGTTAAGAGGAGTGCTGATGCATTTTCTGCATAGCGTAAAGCGCAATGACAAATGTTATTAAATAGCTGGCAAAAAGATTACACATACACGGAGGATCTGTTTAATATTCCACCCACCCCCATCTATTGCTGAATTGCTGTCCTCTTGAAAACACTGGGATTTAAGAAAGAATTGTAAGCTTGGGGGTAAATTGGCATTGTGCGGAGAGAAAACACTGTGAAAGCCTGAGGACAGATCTTGAATGCAAGGGAACATCAAGCTAAACAAAGAAGTGGAGACTGGGGAACTGTTTCGTGGCTGAAGGGGAGCGCTGGAATTATGGGAAAGACACTGTCGTTAACAGCTGACCTTAGCTGCTCAAACGAGTTTCTGTATGTCTGAGTGCACAGGCTTAAAATGGCATTGCCTGAACGTGACAGTCGCGGTGCATTTGCAGCTGTTGGACTTAAGCAAGCTTGAGCTCTGCTATGGACTGTGTGCATTTGAGGGGTGCAGATTTGCACCTCTCGCCTTGCGTTTGGGCTTCATTCTGTTTGCATTAAGCAAAGACCAACCCCCCCAAATTCTGTCTCAGGGTTGCGGAGCGAGGCGGTGAATGGATCGTAAACCGCCGACCTTGTCCTTGCGAGTGTTCAGGCAGACTGACGCGTAAAAGATGTGATCCATTGCATTTAACCTGGGCTGCAGAGATCAGCATTATCCTTGTATGCCACGGCATTGCTTCATCTCGTTGTCCAGTGTCCGGCTGGGCTCTTCATCTTGCTGAGACGTGCCGACGGCCAGCCATCTCCTCCTTTCCCACTGTCTCCTTGAAGCAGGGAGGGATTCGTCGCACTAAGGAGATGCTCCTGGGTTGAGTTGATGGAAAAAAGGTGGAGGTTGGAGGCCAGCCCTGGAATACACCCACTCTCAGCCATGCTTTGTGGGCAAGGCTCTCGGGGCAGCCCAGCAACAAGTTCATCCCTTCCTCGGCATGCAGCGAGAAGGAAGCACATCTGGCAGGGCCATTCTGCAAGAGAGGGATTGGGTCTGTCTGGAGAACATGGTGAAGAGACAAGGGAAGGCCTGCCTTGGGGGGGAAAAAAACAACTATACAGAGCTTTTCAGATGTAAAATGTCTGCTGAGCATGCATGCTGTTATGGAGCAGGAGTCATTTACTCTTTCCACAGAAATAGTACATAGGAATACATGGGGGTCAAATCTGGCTCTGTTATACCATGCAGCGTGCTGGTCCTGGTTTGGGGTAGCCTTCAGAAATGCCCAGGCTGTGCAAGGGAGGACACCTCCAACTCTAGCCGTTAGTTATGAGTAACCTGGGGACAAATGCATTGGGGTGCCCAGTTCCCCATGCAGCTTCCCCCCCGTTGCAAGGTGAAGGAGCCCGCGCACGGAGCGGAGGGGGAAGCGGTTTACTTGGTGCATTCAGCAGGACGGACTTTGTGCGGAGTTGCACTGGAGCGCGTGTTTAATCTCGGGAGTGATCTTGTTTGTGATTTGCTTTTCGAATTGATGTCTCCAGCTGTTACAGAAAGCACCGTAGATAAGAAGGATAGATTAATGTAAATACCCGCTGAAGTCTATCGTCTGGTACGTTGTTCACAATTGACAAAACATTTTCACCTCTGAAGTAAAAATAAAATGTGCTGCTTGCAGTATATATAATGAGGTTGTTAAAATCACTGGGATGTTTGGTACTATAAAGTTAAGACATTACAGAATACTACCGTTTCACATTTGGCTTGAGGGAATGCATATTTTGTAGAAGAGTGCCAGCAGCATTAACTGATGGTGCTTCGAGGAAGCAGGGTGCAATTTTCAGCAGTGAAGATAAGGTTTAAGGATTCAGATTTGAGACACTGCCAGTAGAAAATGACAGGGAGCTCATAGGTGTATTTAACAGGTGTGCTGCTCCGCGACCAAAAGAAATGCAAAACTCCAGCACTCTTGGTTCACAGATGACACCTTTCTTTAGACCCGCTAAGACCTTCCCCCAAAAATTACCTCTTTCTGCAAGCTTTCGGGCACACACGCCCTTCCTCGGGCTCAGGGAAGATGTACTGCGTCCTCTCTCTCTCCCCCAAATCTGCTCGGGGCTCACGAGAGCTGGTGTTGAAAGGGATCGTGTCGGAGGATGGCTCCGCTGGAAAAGCAGCTTTACGGTACTGATCCGCAATGCGGATCATAATTCAAGTTCCAGTGGGGGCTCAGGAAGGGGATATAGGTGAACAGTTTTGGCAGTGAAAAAGCTGGGTGGCAACATCACTTATAGCCCCGTGACTGAAAATGCGGGGAAGCTGAGCACAACCTGTGCGCGTGTTACTGAGCCGTTCATTATTTTCATGGGCACGATGCATCACCCGCTCGATCGGAAAGGATGTCCACGTTTGATATATAGGCTGGGCTGGAAAAGGTGTAGGGCAGAATGGCTTGGTGTAGGGGAAAATAGTTTATTCCTCTTGCTGCAGCTCCTAGCGTGGCCTGGGTGTCTTGGATGCACGGAGCACAGGCCTGGAGTTCAGAAGTTTGCATTTGATTTCCACTTCTTCCCGGAGCGTGTTAGGCAGTTAAAAATCTTGCTGTTTAATCTGTCTTTAAAAAACCAAACGCTTTCTGTTTGTAATGTCAGAAGTGCCCATGGTGGGGTGGGGATGGAAGGGGGACCCTTGTGCATCCCCAGATCAGGCAGCTCTTTGGAAAGGAGAGAAAAATTGTTGGTGAAAGCTGGGCCATTGTTATCCGCCTTATTCTTCAGTTGCTCCTTCTACTATGTGGTCACTTATGTGAATTGATGTTGATCCGCCATCCTGTTGGATGAAGTATTTCTTCCTGACAGGTTATGAAGGTGGTCTCAGATGGTAGGAGAAAGGGTTATTGACTTCTGAACAAATAAAGTTTCCGGTGTTAATGAGGCTGGCCCCGCAGAACACTCTGGGAATAGGTTTGGCAGGGAGAAAGAGTCGAATCTTCCCGTTTCCAGGCATTGTCTTTAGGTCAATTAAGAAAGAAGCGGAATGGATTTTCTAAACTGCATGTTAAATAAGGGGACAATTGTTGAGCAATGTACCATTCTGCTAATGAGTGCTTGGCAAAACATGCTGAGATGAGCCAGTGGAGTTATTGCTAATGTTAACGGACTTGCACAATGGTGCCCTTGAGCGACTTCTTTATGTTTTAAAAGAAGCAGAGCTTCTTGGTTGATGAAGATGGGGAAGGTAGGGTGGGGTAATCGAAGGGGCAGGGGAAGACATCCTGCTTTGCCTCGTCTCTGTGCATTAGTGGTCCTGTGGAGACTTTGCAACCGGTGCGTGCAATAAGGATGCAAAATAAGGGAGCGCAAACCCAGTGTTAATGACGGAGACCTTTTCACTGTATTTAAAAAAAAAAAAAGAAAAAAAAAAGTCATTAGTTGGAGTTGCAGTCATTTTTGGTCAGGCGAGAAAACTGCAGCTTTTATTCATTCTCTTCTCGGATAGGTGAACTTCAGGATCTGCTGTGCTCTGCATGGTTTTATGGAAAACATAAGTGATCAGCTTTCATCGTGACAAATGGAAACTGTCATTTAATTTTTATCCCCAATTATACAGCTCCGGGACCAATTTTTCAGGTGGAATGTTGGAGCCATTAAAAAGAAATAAGTAAACTATACTGTATTCCATCATTTTTCTGGCAGCTACCCAATGGTCTGTAGCCTTATTATGCGTACGCTTTTATATAGATATTTTTCTCTAGGTTTCTACAAGGTTGCTATTTAATTCCCTGCAGACTTCCTTTCTGAAAGGTAGGGGTGCTAGATAAATCTGCAGCCAAATTCTGACGTGCGGGCAGAAAACAGAAATATGCTTCCCGTGGTTCTGTCACCGGCATTTGCAGTGTTTTTGGGGGAGATCTGCGGCTGATGTGTCAGGTTCTCATTTGTAGTGCAGCTAGTTTCAGAACAAAGCAAATATGTTAGCTTTGCTGGTGTATATTGGAGCCCTGTCAATATTTGAACTGGTCTTCGTTAAGAAAAGCAGGATCACGTGCATCTGTCTTTGGGCAGACTCTAGCAAAGCCACGAGTAGGAAAAGGAAAACTATTGCAAAGAGGGCATTTGGAAAGATGACCACCAAAAAACTACGCCCAAGCACTGGAAAGTCGCTGTGTGGCGATGCAGTTTTGAGGATGCAAAACCCATCCTTCTCTCTGCAGTATCCATGCAAGTGGCCTGACAGCTATGCAAGTACCTTTTGCTGTGGGTAAAGTCGCTCAATGGGCAGTTGAGAGAAGGCCCCACTATTTGGGTACTTCGAAGGGTGCATTCCTCTTCGCACCTGCTCACAAAACTCTCAGCTGATATTTAGCCTTGTGAACTCCTGAGCAATGGGGTACTTTCGAGTCAAAAGCTTTCCCAGTAGAAGCTGTCATCTGGTAGCTGCGGTCCGCATTGCGTTCATGACCTTGCACAGCTGCACACATTCTCCACGCGCTCCTGCAAATGCTCGTGGTTCGTGCGTGCGTGTGGCAGTCAGCAAGCCCTTTGCACCTGTTGTGTGTCTTTACACCCCGGCTAGCCAGCCATTTTGAGATGGGGATTCAGGTAGTTTGTGGTGGTTGCCTGCTGATAACAGTGCAAGCTTTCTGCACCTCATATTTTTGCTTAGCAGATTCATTAGTTTGCAAGAACAGCATGCGAGTATGATGGTTTCTTGAAGCAAATTAGCAGATATAAAAACACCTTAAAAAGTGCACCCCAGACATGTCAGGAATTTGTTGAACATGTACTCCTTTGTTGCTTGCACTGACATAATAAAGTAGCTGCAGTTGGTTAACACAATTCTGCAGAAGAAATGCCTGAGATTAGCATGCATTAAATTTTGTTTCCAGGAGGGATTTCTTTGAC
Source organism: Caiman crocodilus (assembly GCA_030014935.1). NCBI lineage: Eukaryota > Metazoa > Chordata > Crocodylia > Alligatoridae > Caiman > Caiman crocodilus. The sequence continues at coordinate 1,302,293 of JAGPOW010003687.1, forward strand.
AAACTTGCTATCTCCTTCAAAGCGAAGCGAATATTAATTCTTGGCATAAAAACTTGGTTGGGAAATGAATGGTTTCTTTTGCATACATCTGTCCAGGCCAGTGTGCTAATTCTCTCCATGGAGAGAGGAAAAAACAGGAAATTAGGAGGTCTACCACCCATTTTGGTGGCAGGGTATAGGTGATGCGTACCAGGCTTTCTTCTCCATCCATCTCACCACCAACGGCAGCTTTTGTGCGACCGTAGAGGTCTTGGGGCTGTCTTTGGCTCCTTTGGAGACGGAGGTTTCTTAAAGGTTCCCGCCACACCACCCCGTAGGAGAAAAAGCCCATTGAAAAGCTTTTACTTGGAAACAGGGAATGTGCTTCAGCATGTTCCCCAGCTTTCCTGCTCGTACGAAAACACCCTTTGTCCACCTCTGCAATCACTTGGGACATGGAAAAACTGTTGTCCTCTTGAGCTGACGTAGCGGTGCCAGCCTTTCTTCTTTCCCCACCGCCCTTGCAATGCCAGGACCGTGTCCATACGCACCTTCCCTTTCCTCCTCTTCTCTTCTTTCCAATATATTCGGTGACCTGGGCTTCCCTGCCCTTCCAGTGAAAAGCCAGTTAGCCCTTTCCTACTGTGATGGCTAATATTTTCCTGTGCGCACACATCTGTGAAAGTAAATAGATGCATGTACATCAAATGCAGAAAAACAGAATGCATTGGAAACTGTTGCATGAATTTATTCATTTAGCCTCGTGCATCTGTGCCTTTGTACATCACTTAACTCCTTAGATCTTAAAGCTCCATCTGGGAGAGGCTGGTTTAGTATCCCAGTAAGCTGGAAGCTTTGGAGGCGTCTGTCACACGCATTAAACAGCAGCCTAGCGCGCATTGTCCTAAGTGGAGGAAAACTGTTTCAGATGGTCATTGCATTACTGTTACGAGTCTGAGCCTGGTTTGGGAAGAAGCATTAATGACGTGAACTCTCAACAGCTGCCTTTGAGGCTTTTAAAAATGGCAGAATAGCTCTCAAGAAAAAAAACAACAACGTGGTTTTTAAGAAGATGACTTCCATCTGATGAAATCCTCGCCTTGGTCTTGTTACCTGGAATGAGCTAGAAGTGGCATTTGCCCGGTCCGAGGGGTCAGGATGCCTCGCTTTGCGTGAATCGATTTGGGCAGAAGAAGAATCGAATCCCATTGCTACCATGCTCCCATTTTTAAGGATATAGCAGCTCCAGGATCACAGTAGACCTCCCCAAATCTTGCGAGGTTGTTGGAGTTGCTATTTAAAGTAGAAAACTCTCTTTCGCTGGGTGAAGACGCGTGTTTGGCTGCAGGGGCTGTCCATTGAGTCTGTTCAGCACAGCGATGTGCGTGTCGTTCTTATAAACCTCCAGCTGCAGCCCCAGGTCCTTCACTTGGGACTAACCGGCCTTGGCCAACGTGTGCGTAGTGACGGTTTGCTACTCCAATTAGTTGTATTTCTTCCTAGCTGCCATAGGAAGTCGTCTTGCGGAGTGAGTAGCAGGTAAATGCTACTTCTCCATCATCAGGGTGGTCTTTTCCTGTTCGTCACGAGGAAAGCTGTTGGTCAGGTGTACTTTTGTGTGGGGTGGAAAAAGATTGTGTTCCTGTCTTGGATGCGTCATCTCCTTTGCTCTGTGCATTGCTATAGCACGTGCGCACAGGACTGGGGGAGCAAAGCGGTTTTATGCACAGATCCAATAAGCGTGTTTGCCTCTTCTGTCTTGAGGGAGCCTGGGGTGTTTAATGATGATCTGGAAGACCATGAAAGAAGTCTCTGCTACACTTTTCCTTTAAGTCTGTAGGATCTTGCAGTAAAACAGTGAGCAGCATATCAATGGAGAAGCTTCTTGCCCTGCGTTCAAGTCCAGTGACGTGGTATCGGACCCGTGAAACAGACTTGCTTTGTCTCCGTGCGGGCCCCCATCCTGGTGCGGGATCCGGAGCCCGTGCGGCGCGAGGTCAGGTTGAGCTCGCGGTTCGCTCTGCCTACCTGCTTTCCTGGCGCGGAGGCCAAATCGGGGCCTCGGTCCCTTACCGAGCGTCAGAATAGGAGCAACTTTCATGTGCCCTTTGGTAAATGTCATTACAGATTTCTGTCTGATTAGCTTGACATGAAGCTGTAATAGACTTATTAAAATGATGTGCTTGCCAATAAAGGGATAGCGGGGACGTCTTTAACGTATCAGATTGTGCTTAATGCTACTTGTTAGTCAATGTTCTCCTTAAAAATAACTGCTCATTAGCCCCATTAGATTAAATATTAAGATTACCCTCGGTGCAAAAAAAAATCGTATGTGCTTATGTAAATGGCAGTATTTTCGAAGGGTTAACGTGCTGCCTGGGTCTGCTTGTGAAGCAGTACCGCGGGTGCTTTTGCGTCGGGATTTCGTTCCTTGAAGAAGGCATAAAAGGTAGAGAAGAGGCTGGTGCTCCAGGCCAGCCTATTCCAGGAGCTGGCTTGTTAAACTCAATGACAAACGAACCAGGTACAGTTTTTAAATAAAATGCATGTGCCAGCTGAAGTCTCGGGAGTGCTATCTCGCCTCCTTCCCAGGAAATGCGGTTATAAAACACAGGCAGACGGGCTGCACATCATAGGCATATAGGTCTGGAAGGGATGACAATTAATCTCATTCTTCCTCCCTCCTCCTCCGCCCAGCCAGGATCAAATAAACCCGGGCTGTGCCTGACGGTTGTTTGTCTAACTTGTTCTTAAAAACCTCCAGTGAAAGGGAGTCCGTAGCGCTCTGAGCTTAGCTTTTGCCATGTTTAACTGTCCTTATAGTTTGAAACTTTCCTTAATATCTAACCTTAATCTCCTTGGCTGTGGATGATGCTTTAGCTATAAAATTGCTGGATGGGATTTAACTACATGTGCAACAAATTGCTCAGGGCTGCAGCACAGGTGCACTTGATCTAGATCATTTCCCTTTCATTGACCGGCGTGAGAGAGGCACAAGAATTTAGCAAATATCCTCCAGGTTAATACGATTCAGTGAAAAGAAAATGAGCATATTTTTTAGGATGCCTGCACCGGAGGCCTAGCGTTACGTTGGATAGGTTGCCAACCTCGATATGAGAAAGTGGATCTTCCGCGTAGCAGAGCCATGGTGTTATCGCCCGCCTGGCAAGGCTGTGTTAGGGACGCTCTGGAAAATGTGTTAATAATAGATCTTTTTGTAAGAAGGAGGAGGGGGGGTGGGAAAAAACCCCAAGTGTTTTAATAAAACTTGCTTTATCACAAGTGACACCCACTTATAAATTGCTCTGGAACCAAGAGAATAAGTCTGACTCCAGTCTGGCATTTCTTATACCTCGGTGAATAGTCCTGACACTGTTCATCTGATTTGTATCATCATTTTGTTCCAATACAGTAGTACATCATCTCTTGAAAATAATTCTTGTAGTGTTACTTTCCAGAACCGGCAGTAAACTGAAGCGTGCGTCCAAGTTTGATGTCAGCAGTATGCCCCGCGAACGCGAGCGCGACTGCATTGATCGCAAAGTGTTCAAATGCCACAACTGCGAGCTCTCCTTTCTCGCCGCCTCCCCTGCTCGGTCCCCTCCCCCCTCAAATTAATGTAATTGCGAGCTGCCTAATTACGAAAAAGCCAGACCGCTGCAGTTCAATATACTAGTTGGTCAGTGTCCATTGTTTTAATGGACAGTCCTTTCTGCTCGGGGGCTAGGTTATTCTGTTTTGCTAGAAGCTCACAGTAGATCAATAGTAATTTTGCTTTGGGCCAGATGTCAAAGTACAGAAATATGCTTTCAAATCCCAGTGACTTGCTATGACAACTACTATGGTGAAAAACATTCGCTTGGCAATCAAAGGCATTAATAGTGGTTTTTGTTGTCCACCTGTTCAAGGGGAGGTTTTAATTACCTTTTTGGTTGCTGGCCAGTGTGATAATACCTAGACAAGTTTCCTTCCCTCCCTCCAGTCCCCTGGCTCGAACACAAAGGGAGCATTAAATCCCCTTTCCAGAAGAGTTGAAGCGTTTGGCAGGTGTGGCAGTCTTGCTCCATATCCTGGTTGTGTTTTGAAAGTTCATCATAGCTGACAGGCAAACCCAAGGTGGCAGAAAGCAAGCTTCAAGGGAGAAGGGTTGGGGATGGCTTCTGGCTGTCTTTATACTCCTTGAAGTATAATTGCCACCAGTACAGATGAATGGAGGAAAGGGAGGGGGACGGGATGTGCAAGAGCACACCTTGCAGGCATTTCTCGGTGCTTTTAGCCTCATTTTGGGATACCGGGTCCTAATTTAAGAGGCTAAAGGAAGACGAGCCACCCCATAGCACCACAGGGGTTCCCGCTGGTTTTTGTCCTGCCGGTGGCCGTGCTCCTCCCTCTGCCGCCCCACAAAGGATGGCGGGACCGACCAGACCACCCGAGGCAGGTTCCCGGCAGAAACCGTTTCGGCTCAGGCACTTTGGCAGTATTTTATGACACTGTTTTCAGGGGTTTACCACATTTGCAAGGGTTCGGCAGCATTCGGTGCCAAAGTTACTACTTGCTCCATCGTTCGTAAGCCTGCAAATCTTCATCACGGGGCTGCCCGGTCAGACGTGGCAGCCGGGACGGGTACGGTGGCATAGCGTGGAGAACGCCACGCAGCAGAGGTGACAGGAGGATGTTACTCCACGGCTTGCTTAGAGCAGATTGAAGGGAAAAAAAAAGCCAAAGAGAAGGGGAAAGAGTTCAACTGCTGGTAAAATAATTGTCAAATATTTCTTTGATGCGCAAAGAGGATAATCCTGACCTGCCTGTGAGGGCTATTAAGGATTAATGTTTACGCAGTGCTTTGAGCATGCAGGACTCTCTCTAGACGCTAGATGTGACTTTATTAATAAAACCCGCAAGTAAATAACGGACTCTGTTAATATGTGATATTCCCGAGCAGCTGCCATCAGGTTGCAGGGGAAGCGAGGCGGCAGCGAAAGGGGCTCTCTTGAACGCTGTCGCGTAGCCGCCAAGCCTCGGTTTGCCCACCGAGCATTACAGGATGCTCTCCAGACAAGAGTGAATTAATTCACCTGGTTCCCCCATGATTTTGCAAATCATCCAGTTAGATTCAGAAGGTGAGCATTTAGATGGGCAAGGATTTTTGTGGGTGACGTCTTTATTTGGACCAGCTGCATGGTTGGGGTCCACTTCCGTTTGTATCGGGGTGCTGATTTACCGGAGCCGCCCTTGTAGTCGGGCTCGATGCTGCCTGTTGGCGGTTGTGTTGTCACCTCTCTGTGCCTTGCACTTCCAGCTGTTGGAGAGCTAGCTCTCACGTGAATTCCTTGCAAGGCAAGAATTGGGCTAGGAGCTGAACCAGGGGAAAAACCGGACGCCCAAGTGAGAGGGCCCCCCCTTTCCTCTCCGTGGGGCAGGTACGCTCACTGCGCTACACGGGTGTCCTCAAACCAGTTTCTCTGGGGATGCTGCACAAAATAATCTATCTTCCTGAAATAGTCGTTTAAAAAATGGTGATGATGAACGGTCCAGCGGGTGTGGGGTGTGAGAAGGGTTTCAAGTCCATTGCTGCATGGTCTTTTACTTAACACAGGCCAACTTTTGCATAGTTTTGTCTCAACTTGCTCTTAATTAATATTGGAGGTTCAACTAGGGGTATTTTTATACTGGCCATTGGCTCTTCTGCTGTCTTTCATCCCCGCACTAATAGGCTTAACAATTTTCCTTAGATGCAAACCTAGGAGAAATGAGATGTATAAAGCTCTGTGCTAGGGCTGTGTTTCACAGTTCACAAACTTCTGTCTCGTATTTAGTGTCGTGCCTTAGAAAGCCAAGAGGGGAGAGAACTGACTCCTTGCCAGTCGCTCACTCAAACTTAAAAGATCTCTGCATTAAAATTGCTAATCTGGAGTGCTCACAGCCTAATAAATTCAAGGGACTGTTTTAAACATTGTCAATCTAAAATGTAATCCTATTAAAATAATTGAGTATTTCCAGGGTAGTGAATTCCCTCGTCCCTCTGTCCACAGCACACCAGAGAACAACATGAAAGGCCTGCTGGCGTGTCCTCCGAGCAACATTGAACCAGCCACCGCGTGTGCGCTCCGTACCATTTCCCTTTCGCAAGGACTCTGCCCGGCGTGCCACTTTGAAGAGGCATGTGGCTCGTAATGAGGGATGGAGCCGAGCGCTCCGACTCATTATTTGAGAAGGTCCCTCTTTGCCCCATCCCTCCTGCGTCAAGGTGATCAGAGCACAGCGCTGAATGGTTATCTGCAGTAATGGGCTCACAGCAGCCCAGGACCGTGGCTGTAATCCTTGTCAGCAAATTTCCAAAATTGTTCTGGGGCCCGAAACGTTCCAGGCTTGTAATGAAGCGTGAAGATTTCTTGCCTATTTCTGTGCAAGGGACTTGCATCAACAGCAAGGAATTACGAGAAATAGAGTCTGGATGATTCCTGCTTTCGTTCAATTTAGGTTTCATTCAGAGTGGTTTTCTCCTCCTTTTGGGGTTTACCTTAGAAGCAGAGGGACTTCCAACTTGCGCCTGCGCTGGAGGGAAGTGTCGTTGAGTCGCCTTGTGACCTTTCTTTAAAATAAAGCAGCGTCTAGGGGCAGGGTGTTGAATCCCTGACGCCTGTGTCGTTAGACCAACACAGCCACAGCCTACCCCCCTGTAACGTGGCCACCTGTTTGAGTTGGTCTAGTGAAAAGAGACCACGTTTGTCTGCCTCTGACCCAGTCAGTGCTGGTTTTGCCTGGGTGTTAATAGTGGGAGGTGGGGGCCAACAGAAAAGGGAGGAGGGGAAGAATTTGGAGGTCAGGTTGAAACGCACCGTCCCACTTTTATTCCCTAATGATGCTGGAATTTGACTACTTCTCCAGTTGCTATAGTTTTCTCCTACAGATGAGACCTGAATTTGTAATGTGAAAAAACAAGCCGGGAAAAAAAAATCATAAAATCCTTTTAGGTTGTCTTTGACGAGCATAAAGAAAAAAAAAAGGAGTGAGCATAAGCATTTTTTTTCCTTCCCCTTATTCTCTTTCCTTTTGCAGGTCACCTTTGAGGAGAGTATGAGTAAAGCTCTCATTTAGTTGAGGAATTAATAAAATAAAAAAAAAATCCAAGGTTTTGTTTTGGGGGTTTTTTGTTTTTGTTTTTCTGTTTCTTTCTTTGCTTTATTTATTTTTTTTTAAGGGAGGGCTTTGTGAAAAGCAGCTTGCAGAGCTCCTTGCCAGGGACGAAGGGTTAAGTGAATGGATAGGTTTTCTTGGCTTCAGGGTGAAGGGATGGCAGGCAGGGAAAGAATTGTTTCTGAGCCTGCTCTTACCTGGCTAATGAATCCCTGCTGACACCGCTGCAGGACTGCGGGCTTGCCTTGCACAGCCCGACCCGAGGGCCCCGCTAGCTCCAGGGCTGCTTTACCGGTCCGGCGGGAAGCCCGGGGTTGCACTGCCGACGGCGGTGCGGGTACCAGCGCCTCGGCAACTGGATCCACCGCGCCTAGCTTCCCCATCTCCGCGTTCGCAACCTGCAACGGGCGCCGTCTTGTTTGTAGCTTCTTTCTGCTGTTGTTCCTTAAGCCTGCGTTACCTTGAATTAAATTGGTTTATGGCATGCCATTTTCGGTAAAATGGCAAAAGAAACGGTCACATAATTCAGGAAGGCTTGCCCTTGGAGTGATTTAGTCATGCTGGATGAGAGCAGAGGAGCCGAATTGACTTTGAGCTCCCTTTGGAGCTGAATTGGGAAAGCTGCGGAGCTCTGCAGCACCTGCATGACACTCACTTGAATAGAGCTACCGAGGAAAGCGTTTCAGTTATTGGCATTTCTCCTAATGCATTTTGTATGTGTCTGTACCACTGGGAGAAATGTGTGGTTATTGTTGAAATATTATCTACATGCTTTTCAGAAGATGAAGGAAAGGCACTTTGCAGCAGTAAGTGTTGTGGATGTAGTAGTGTGGTAAAGGCTTGGGGTTTTTGCATCGAGATGTGGCTCGATATGTTTTCTCCTTGCTACGCCATGTCTAAAAGCATCCAACTGGATATAGGATTTGACAAATAGTGCTGAGCGGGCTGCCTTCTGGTGTCCAGTAATTATAGCTTGAAATGTTGTTATTTAAATAACTCCTTCAGCTTAATCTAGGAGACAGCAACTGGTAATGCACATTAACTACTTTCGTCGCTATATTCTGCGTAAAACATCAAATGCAGAGGTTGTGGGACTATGAAGGAGAAGATGAATCTTCCTGAATCGCTTTGCACTGATGGGCCATTATTCAAATCAGCGTGTTGGAACGGACTCGGTCCTGGCATTGCTGTGCCGATCGCAGCCGCCGGAAACGTCTCCGAAGTTGCCGTTCGCTATCCCGCGGATGAAACGCATGTCTTGCGCCGTGTAGAAAGCACCGTTTTTGTGCCTCGCATTGTGGGAAAACTTGCTCGTTGCTCCCCAAAACGGTAAACACCCCGTGGCTTTGTCTTTAAACCCATTCAAAGGAAGTTCACAAAACCAATTTCACAAGTGGGGCTTTAGTTACTTGCTCTTGGCTTCTAGGCAAATGACATGCAACGCTGGAAAAAGTACAAAAGAAGGAAAAAAGAAACCAGGGGGAGAGAGCAAACCCGAGTCGCATCTCTCGGTTTCTGTATCGTGTTTACTCAGCTTTTCTCATCCTTTATCCTCGCTCGGGAAAATAGAGCTTCGTTTCTAATGACCATGGCCGTGGGTGGAGTAAGCGCTCGCATCCGGAAGGATGGTTTGAATCGCCAAGCCAAGCGGGGAGCGAATGGGCAGACTAAGCTAATTTTGAAACGTTGGCACTTGTCGAGCTCACCATTGGCACAACCAAAAAGCAACGACACAGTCAACACCGCTAACTACCTCCCCAAATGTCACACGTCATTGTTCTTCCATTCATAATATGCAAGTGATAGACCAGGCTGTTTTTTAAACACAAAAGTAATAGTAATTTGTTATCTTGGGAACATTAAATTAGCTGTCAACCGTGCTATGCAGGTGAATGGTGACTTTTGAATGAAATTATCAAATCTCTGTTCCTGAGGCATTTTTCTTCTTTCTTCTGAGATAAAAAATAAACAGCGAAAGGTTTGTTTAGATAATGGGAATATAATTCTAAGTGCTTTAGCTTATATTGTTTTCTTGTATTAATTACACAAATTCATAACCCTCCTTTTTTTCATTTTAACATGACTAAGTAGAACAAGAGCGTCGCTAAATCATGTTGGGAGTGTCATTCCGAGCAAATACAAGACTGGTCCTGTGGTTCTCGGTTTAATGGGCTCATTTCTTTAAGTGATTGAACTTTTGCCAGTCGGCTGATGTAAATCTGTGCAAGGTCATTAGTTAGGGACAGTGAAATAATTGAGGGGCACCATGACAAAATAAAGGGACCTGAGGTTTTTAACACCTTAGCGTTTCTGTAGGCTTGTTTATAATGGCATGTTACAGAGGGCAACTCCACCTGTATTACTGAGTCTGGTATTGGCACCGATATGCTACAAGTCACGTTGTGTTGGTGCACTTACACGTCCACGTCCACTTGCACGTCTAACCAGCTAGACAAAGCCCTGGCTGGGATGACGTACTTGGGGCTGGTCCTGCTTGCAGCAGGGGGTTGCACTAGGTGATGTCCTGCAGTCCCTTCCAACCCTTGTTTCCTCTGATTCTTTGATTCACGCAGCTGTCGTTTTTGAGACCGGGGCCCCCAGCATCTGCACTCAAGCAGCACAGGTGATACGTGCCCCCGAGGCGCAGAGTCATTTCTGCTGTATCTTTTTAAATAGATTTGCTCCACTAGCTTGGTGAGCTGCCAGGCTTGTGGAAACGAGTGGGTTTTATTTGCGTCTCTGCATAAATATAAAGTAGAATTTGGCTGTTCTTGTAGTTGGAGGTTTGTTGCCTGGCAGAACGAGCATATTATCTGCTCTGTGCCTGAGACTCCAGAGTTAAGCACCGATACCTGACTCCAGGTGTGGTCCCGACTCCCTCCAGGTGTGGTAGATCCTCCCCATTGGTGCTGATGGCTGTCTTTCTCTTCTCTCTGAAAGCGTGCCCGTCTCCCATTTCTGGTGGCGGTATTCGGCATTTGACTAGGTAAATCTTGACGGTATCATCTAGGACGTACACCTGAACCCATCTGTCTCTGTCTTCTGATGAGCTAAGAAGTTTCTGAAAGGATGAAACCTGGCTTGTAATATGTACTGGAGGAAGCACGGCCCGCACCTTTTGATTTATTGCGCTTTTGCACGCTGTTACGGGTTAAATGGGGCCCGGTTAAATAAAGTCAAGATGAAATGATGTTGCTTGGAATGCCATGTGATGATGCCTTTAACTTTAATTTTAAGATGAGCTATCTGGGTCAGCCATCGTGGGACTTTCCCTACATGTTGCACTCTGTGACTGTACTGTTTGCAGCGTTTTCTCTGGCGGTGGCGATGCCTGGAGGTTTTCCTTTGAACTGTGATGTATTCATCTAATTATTGAGGGTGCATAAATGATACAAAATGTACTACCTTGGTACTTTTGCTATCCATCTTTCATGCAGTATTACCCTCCTGCCTTGAGAATGTGCGCGAGAGAAACAGAAGAATAAAGCAAAAACAAACACCTTAGGATATAGGTAGAAACACGTATTTCCAGTGGGGTGCTGTCCGTTCGTACGCGGCCAGCGTTGGGTGGCTGCATTCAGTCCATAGCACCCTAGTGACAGAAGAAATATAAGCCCTGGGGCCTCACTTCAGTGATAATCTTCAGCGGGTCGGGTGCTGCTCTGCCATCGGGGCTGCTCTGCCGCTCCCCACAGCGACCAAGGGCTCTGCAGCAGCCCGTCTCCCCTGATTGTCATTGCAGGCCTCGTGATAGCTGTCCTTCTTGAAGCCTTTGGCTTCTGGAGTCTCTTCATTAAGGAGAGATCTCAGCTTCTGTCTTCCAAAAGGGAAGTTTCTGGCTTGTGTGGCCGCGTGGAGGAAGACCTGACCAGTCAACCTAAAAAGCAGCCGGCCGGTAAATGCAGAGGACCTGCCATTTATTTTAAACCGTGTGTGTTGTTTTGCACTTGACGCGTGATTTTTTGGGGAAGTTTTTGGAGTTGGCAGTGACTCATCCATCGCGGCTCGCTGGTGGTGTATGTGCTGCGGAGCATTCTCAGTGGACGCGCAGCCTCGGAATAGCCAGAAGTAATGCTGAATTAATGTGCCAACGTATGTAAAGACCTAGTTTCTGTAAGGTAACTCGTGAATTAGCCTAGCTTAAATCCACCAAAACCTCCTTTCTATCCATGTTCCTTTTTATCTTTCTCCCTTCTCTGTCTTCGTTTTCTTTTCCAGGCTGCCACTAGCAATTAAAACGGACTTGCGTTTGCTTTGTACAGCAGAGCTTCACCTTGCCGTCTTTCAAATCCCCCATCTCGGCCGTCGGCAGGAAGCCGCGCCGTTGTACATGGGGGGGACGGAGAAGAAGGAGCCCGGCTACTAGTCTAGGAGCGGGGCCGTGCAGTCCTTGACCATTCGTTTTGTGTTACCCACCCACGCTGTAACCTGGCCCATTCAGACGGGGAATGCTGTGTCATCAGAGTGGGTTGATTTGAATTAGAGTGGCTGTTTTTTATCAGGAAGCTGGAGACCTCGGTTTAATTGGACTTTTTAGTTTGTTTTGCATTTGTGCTTCTGATTCGTTTTCTCAACGACGAGTTACTGCTCGCTGGCAACCACTGGAGCATGTTGGTGAACGTAGCCCTTACGTTCAGCTCAGCAGCTTTTGCTTGCCAGAGTTCACAGCGTCACGGCGTACTGACGGAAGCACTTGTCGTGCTTAACATAAAGTTTATTCAGATTCGTTCGCATTTTGTTGAAAAATCCTGAAGGATGCTGCTTGCTTTGTTTTTTCCACAAGATTATTTACCTATAACTTGTGCTGTTCTGTTTGGATAGGGATGGGATTTCAGTTACATGCGCCAATAATGCTTTTTTCTTTGAATTAAAGAAAACTATACTCAAATGTTGTTATTGATTGTACAAGGAAAAAAGATCCAAGTTTTTCAAAGTGGGTCTTATATTGGACAATGTATTAGCTATAATTAGTAAATAGAGCTGATTTCTTTCTGGGCCTCGCGTCGTCCACGTTTTTAGCACGAATAGGCCTCATCTTCTCCGCTTGTCTTCAGCGGCAGCGAGAGGGGAGAACAAGCTTCCTAGTTCCAGCGTCCGGCTGGTTTCTCAACTTCGACTGCACTTTTCATTGAACCGACATGTAATCTCTCTGCGTAACATGAATATGATCTGAAACAAGGAAAATATTCTTTCTAAAAATGGCTCGGCGGGGCCGCTGCCGTCGCGAGCAGGGTTAGTTAGCACTTCGACGAATTTTGGTTCTGGGTACTTGGACCAGGTCCTTGATGTTTGACCTTGTTCTGTAGCAAATGCGCCCTGCTCTATGTATATGCAGTAATTTAGGAGGGGAATAACATAGATAATTTCCTCTCTTTAAATTACTTTGAATCTGTTATAATGACTGTACACCTTTAACAGAGGTTTTAGATTTCAAATAAAAAAGCTGTGCAAGCGAGGCTTTTAATTGTGGGTCTTTTTTTTTTTACTTATTATTTTGGGGCGGGGGGGTGTTTCGCTAGCTTTTATCTGCTCTGCTTGAGAGTGGGATGTTAAACCTTTTCTGCAATCCTGCTGTTGCTAGGCAGTAAATGAAGGCATGGGTTTTTTGAAGGGCCAGGTATTCCAGGAAGGAGACTACTGACGCCGGAGCTCCTCTTCGCCGCGTCTGCGTGGCGATGGTGGAGGGTGGACGATGGTGGCCGTTCCTTGTGGCGTGTCTTGCTTTGCTGTCGGCAAGTGAATCTACAAGCGCGTGCACCGTTCAAGCCCTGCCCCCGAGGAAGCAATTAATATTTGCATGTCTGATTAGGTTATTCACTGCAGTGCGACTGGGAGTTGTTCCTGGTAGGCTCGTCACGAAGGAGAACCTCACACGTTTAAGGGACGCGGGCACGACTGTGGGTTTGGTGCGATGCGGCGAGCCTGGATCCTCAAACCTTCCTCAAGGGATGGGTCATTAGCTACTGGGACGCTCTGCGTGCGCTTGTGGGGGAGCTTCCCCTTTGCTGCCGTCCAGGTTGCCTGGAGCCCCTGGCCAGGCTCCCCGGTACCCGCGCGGAGGTTGGCAGGGCAGCGATGCATGCTTTGCTCCTCTGCGCCCTCGTGCCCGGACAGTTTTGGGAGTCCTTTGGTGCCTCTGAGGGGTGGTGTGGTCCTTCAACCTCAGCCCCGTGCTCTCCTTCTGTTTGCTCCCGGTTTCGGAGGGCAGCGGCTTGCGTCGAGGAAGCCCGTGGAGGGCACTGACTAATTTTTCTTCTTTTGAGAACGCGCATCTTCTGCCATCTTCCGATTCCCATAGGAACAGTGCAGCGCTCCTGAACTGTCATAAAATACTTGCATCGGACTTGCTATTTTAAATAATGCATTTGTCTGCCTTCAAATAATATTGCCCTACCATCACTTCACTAAACTGGATGCTTTTGAAACGCATTACTCTCGAGATATAAAATCTAAATGTCAGTCAAATCATTTTTATGGCATATTCAGGTGAACACTTGGCCTGCTTGCTGATGCCTCATGAGAAGCAGGGATGGGTCTTCCTTTGACTCTCCTGCTTAACTAAATATAACAGCCCTGTACTCCTCTTGCCTTGCATTTATTACTTGCATAAAATATGATACTTTGCCCAGGAGTTAATCTTTTCCTACTGTTTTTTATGCCCCTAAATAGAATTTCTGAATATTGAAGTATTTCAGACTTTACATGGAGTCTTTTTGTGGGTAACTAAGTGCTTCTCAGAAGGCTGTGACCTGTGAATAAAACTGTTGAAAGCTGACCTGCTCTGCCTTTGTAGTACTTCTAAAATATTATGCAGTGCTGTGTTAAGGATGTGAAGAGCAGCTCTTTCCAGGCGCCTGCATTTATTTCCCCGTCTGCTTACAGTTAACTCGGTGCAGTTTTCCTCGTCTTGCCAGTGCAGCGTCCTGAGAGTGGAGCAGAGCGGGAAGTGGAGGGGAGGGAGCTAAAATTGTCATCCACCTAAATGAAAATAATATTCCTTGTAGCATCGGCTGATTTGATTTCCACACTTTAGGTATGCAGCCCTTTGACACTGTCCAAATCATTTCTTAATTTGACTCCACCAAGAATCATTGTGCTATAGTGCTTAGGTTTTAGGAGGCTTGCTGCCTGCCATTGGCCAGGTAAGGTGTCTGGGGAGCGTTCTTGGGCATTTAAATGTCTGTTTAAATGGCTTTTTGACCGCGTAGGTTGATCATGTAGCATCTAGGATGTTGGTGCATGCCCTGCTCTTGCAACCTGATGCCTCACTGATGTTTTTCTTGACTTGAATCAGGAGGTTTTGGTGCTTGTCATTCAACGTGCAGATATGGGCACTGCTACCCTTGCCTTATCTGCATCAAGACTAGACTGTTGCGCGTGGGTCTGTGCCATAAAATGACACGAGCTTGAAGCTGGTAGAAAGTGCAGCGGCCTGCTTGGGAAGTGGGACATTTTGCAGGGAGCCCCGGGCCCTTTTTTCCCTACACCATACAACAAGAGGGGCTCCGAAGGGGGCTGCCAGGTTTGTATGGTGAAATGGCTTTGGGAAAAGAAGCACGATTCCGGGTTTTAGAGTCTGAATGAGCACGGTGGGGTTGATCCTTGTCTCCAGCACGCTCCAGAGGATGCTTGGCTGGATGGCGTTGGAGCATCTGATGTTGGCGAGTTGCTAGACCGACGCAAGGGTGGAAAGGAAAACTCTTCCTTGTAGGTTGCTTGCTAGTAGAGTGCCCTCCTGATTGTTTAATGCTTTGCTATATTATATATAACTGTGTTATATATAATATAGCTGTGTTATATTACTAATTTCCCAGGTGCTTAGAGCCTTTGTAGAAACCTCTGTTTCACCACATGCCCAATTATCCCGGTAATATCTTTACAGGCTATCCAGACATTAAAAATAGACAACTTTGTCTTGGACCCTGTGGGGAAGTGCTGTTTCTTAATGGCTGGCCACGATCACTCACCTAGGACTTGTGCTTCAGGTTCTCCTCCAGAACGTGACCCGTTTCAAGAGGCAATTTATCTGGCTGTAAGTTTGCGGGAATTACTGAAGTTTCTAAAGATAATATTTTTCCAAGCAAGAAGAAAGCACTTAAATGATGAGCGGTGGGTATTGTAAAAATCCAGTGTTTAATGCCCAGAGCACATCAAGTTTGGAGGCAGAGGCTCCATTCTGCATAATAGCCAGACCTGTCTAAGTTATATTGCTGTTACCTAGCAACAGGTGGAACCGTAACGAGAATGAGAGGTGCTCGTCTCCTGCTGAAGTGGGTGCAATGCAACACATTAGCAGTCTGTTCTCCTCTGCATGCTCTTAAAACCTGGTTTCAAATGAAAAGGAGTTGAGCTGGCGTCTTGTTGATGCCCAGCATTGGCGACGTTCACTCTGCTCCGAGCTGGGCTAGGTCCAGGGGAGCGGCGCTCTCTTCTGAACTCTTTCTGATGGAGCATCTCTTTCTTTTCTTCCCAATTGCGGTTCCTTGGCATGCAATGACAAACTTGTGGCTTTGGTTTCTCCAGAGCAGGTGTTTGTTTGGGCCGGTTCTCCATTGCGGCCGTTTCTTTAGCCAGCGTCGTGAATAGCATGGTGCAGCTGAACTTGGCGGGACAACAGTTGCACTTGCAGCTCTGTCTCTAGCTGTAATGCCGGTCTTTTGAAAATGTATGTATTTGTCTGCTGTAAGGTTTTCGGTTGATGCCGTGTTGGTCTAAGGACAGTTCTTTGAGTAGATGTGATATCTTTTATTAGATCAGCTGAGTCGTTGGAAAAAAGTTCTTTGCAAGTTCTTGGGTGCAGTCGCCCTTCTTCGGGCATTGGGCGTCTCTGCTGTTCTGAGACTCCACGAGCTTTTTTCCAACTGCTCAGTTGGTCTAATAAAAGATATGACATCTGCTCAAGGAACCTTACCTGCCTTTATCTCCTCGATGAATTTTCACTTCCACCTAAGAGAAATTTTACAAACTTTGCACTCTCCTCCTATGCCTGAAGAAGGGCACATGTGCCCAAAAGCTTGCAACTAAAATGTATTTATTTTTTTGCAAATATCTAGTTGGTCTTATGAAAAAGATCTTCTCTACCAAACGTTCCAGTTTTTTTTATTTTCTCTAATACTTTGGCAAGTGTCCATCTTTATCCCGAGTTATCGAAATGATCCATGCAACACCGGGGGATGGGAATTTGGCTAAAGTGCTGTGAAAATTGGGAAATTCAGGACCAAAAATGGAAAGCGATTGCTTCAACAACAGTTTTTACTTCCACCTAGGAGAAATTTTACAAACTTTGCACTCTCCTCTGCCTGAAGAAGGGCACCTGTGCCCAAAAGCTTGCAAATAAAGCATTATTTTTGCAAGTATCTAGCTGATTTAATAAAAGAGATCACCTACCAAAAGTTCCAGTTTCTTTTATCTGCTCTAATACTCTGACAAGTGTCCATCTTTGCTTCATCCCAAGCTATTGAAATGATCCATGGATCACCGGGGGGTAGGGATTTGGCTGAAGTGCCGTGGAAACTGAGAAATTCAGGACCAAGAGAGAAAAGGGATTGCTTCAACAACAAGAACAACACCAAAAAAAAAATCATGTTATATTTCTTTGTGCATCGATTGCGTTCCAGGGACAAGTCAGAGAGGGCTGTAAATGCAGTAGGCGTTTTAAAAAATACCAGCCATAGCCCGCGGGTAACTCGTTTCCCTCCAGAAGCCCTATTTGTACTGCAGGACGGCGTTTGGTAAGCAAAATGAACGATCGTATCTGTGGCATAGCCCTTGCGAGTCCTGCCCCATACGTTAACCGCCTGATCCAGCTCCGTTGGCCTTCTAGCGCAACGCTGAAGGAAGGGAGCAAAGTGCTTTCCATAGATTTGTGGTAACTTGTGACAAACAATTTAAAATCTGGCAGACGCAAAAAAATTGTTAGCTGTATCCTGACACTACTTCTGGGGTTTAGGAATGTGTTTGTGTAGCAGATGGAGCTATTAGTTAGCTGTGCTATCTTGAAGAATTGCTTTCCCAGGTAATCAGCTCTGCTCATTTAGGATGTCGTTTCCCCACCTCGATATGTCAGCCGAGGAAGCGGGAATGATTAATCGCTGCGGCTTGGACACTGCACTAGAATAACTGCGGAGGGGGAATCGTTCCACGGAGCCACCGATACCACAGGGAGTTTAAAGTGCTCTGATGCAAAGCAAACAAGATGGGGAAGATGACCGTGATGCTTCCTGACGGTTGTGTGTCAGTGCATAGAGTTTCTGTGGCAACCTGAAGAATTTGCAATTCATAGGAAGAGTGAAGCGAGACAAAACTTTAAGTCCTAGCTGTCATTACAGGGGAACGGGTGCCACTGACACCTGGCAGCCTCTTTCTTTAACCGCTTCCCTTTCATGCTCGGGGGGAGAAATCCCGGGCAAGTCATACGCAACATTAACCTTTTCGTAAGACGCGCGTACCCCGATTGGGTTGAACTTCCAAAAAGTTTAAAAAAAAGGTGGAAAAAAATCAATATTAGTTAATGGTGTTCCTACTCAGCGATTTTTATCTGTGATGCTCTCTTTTTCATGAACGGTTAAGTGAGTGAAACCAACCTACCGGAAAAATAAACAGGCTTTTACTCCTGCTGAATTAAAGCAGAAGTACAAAATATTTTGTGTTTTCAGTTTGCAAGTCGTCCAGCCTCTCTGCATTTCTTTTTCTTTCTGGTCTTTCCCAGCAGGGTTCACAACTGTAAGATTTGCATTGATCTCCATGAGTTTCATCTCCGTAGTGGAGGTAGCTCAGTGTGGTGCAAGTCCTCGTGCGCAGCGTGGCCACGGTAGGCAAAATAGGTCAATGCAAGATTGACGGTAGGCGAAGGGACCAGCTACAGCTCCAAAGTACGGCCGAGTAATTTAAGGGTATTAGTAAGCTCCATCTTTTGATGAACCAGATGGAGCTCCAGCCTCTGACCTCTTGATTTATGCAACAAATAAAATAGTCAAAGCGTCATTGCAGCATTGAAGAATCCCAGTCCTGGAATCGGGTCTCTCCGTACTAAGTGCTGCTCACACCTAGAACAGAGACCATCCCTGCCTGAGCGTGTTCACATTATGAGTATGAAATGAAAACCATCACCAGGGCAGTAATTTTTATTCCCCCCACCCCCCAAGGTAAAGGTAAAAATATCACAACTTCTTCAAGGGAAGGTGAAAGCACTAAGCTTGAACTGATGCCGTACAATGGAAAATTTGCCTTTTTCCTGTCGAAACTCTGAAGTACAGAGCACAGAAAACTCATTAGTGAGAATGTTCTTTTAAGTGCTAGCTTCCCATAGGGTTAACCTTAACTTCACTTGGAGATCTACAGTAGCTTAAAGGCTTTCTTTGAACATGACAGACACGCAGAGCAGCAGTAAACCTGGCGCAGTCAGCTTCATGATAGTCGAATGATCTGGATAAAATCTAAAGGAGCATATTGTACCAGCGACCGAGTAGCGTTCGTGTGCGCCCGGGCATTGCACGCAGAACGAGGACCCGATACTTGCTCTCAGGACCTTACATTTGACCGGTGCATCCTGTTGAATCATAGGCTTGCAGAGCGGTTTTTAGGCATCTTGAATTGTATGACTTGACCAAAGTCGTAGGTGGATAATTCAGGAATATAGAGGCCCGAGGCCTTGCTTTAATCCATGCTGAGCAGTGCCATTGCATGGCACACTTCTGCGGCCTGGGCTTTACCCGGGGGCGTACCGGGGGTGTACCACGGACTTCACTAGGCTTCAGAGGCTGCCTTCACGTCATCGTGTTGCTTCAGATTTGGTCTTTTAGTGTTCTTTTTCTCAGTCGTCGGATGGCGTTGCTCTAAAATCAGATGTTTGATGTGATTTAGCTTCAGATCCCAGCGCTATCCGGTGCCTGACTTGAGCCTCTCTTCAGTCACTCGAGAGCCGTGTGGCCCAGCGAGAGGCTGTGCCACGTTGTGGCTGGGTAATACGCTGCTCGGGGCTGGTCGTTTCTCCAGAGTGTGCCGGGGCACCATCAAGGAACTAAACTCTATCATTTGCACCACAGTTAGGTGTATTTACCTTAACGAGACATGCCTGTGAACTTGTGCAAATGTGGTATATGGTTTATCTGCGGCATGCATCGCCAAAGCCCCCGTTCATTTGTTTTCGAAGTAACTAACGCCTGTAGCAAGATTTTGAAGTTAATTGCCCAGATGTATATTGCAAGGAAGATGAAGCGTTACAAGAAGATAGCTGTAGATAAATGGATTGAAAGAATAACCTTGGGGCATCTGCCTCTGAACAGACGTGCAAAAAAAGCATTAATTTTGAACTTCTGACTCTAGAAATTTTTTATAGAAATGTTTAAGTAGTTTTCTATCGGGTTTGATCTTTTGAGTCGTGAGACCTTTTTGTGGTTGGCAGGACTCCTACAACATGTTTTCTTTTTAAATGATCTCTGAAGCTGTCAAACACATTTGAATGAAAAGTGCTTGATGGAAACCTGCACAATTTGCTCACACAATAACATAGAAGGAGGGTTTTTTTCCCCCCCCCAATAGGAACTGAATTGGCTTTCTGAAGCTACCTGCTGCTAACGTTTGCAAAGGTTTAGTGTGCAAACATTTGCACAAATGGTAGCACATTATATTAGTTTGTATTTTTATATTGGAATGTGCATAAGCTTGTTGAGAAGAACAATCTGGGCACCTCGGGAGATTTGTTAAGTGTATTTCGGGGCAGGCAGACCTGTTTCGTGAAGCTGTAAGTATTTCCTAAAGTATGACATAAACAAAGGCAGGAATCTAGGTCTTGTTGTTCGTGATGCATAAAGATCAGTTTCCTTTATTTTTTTTAAAAAGCTATTGGTTTCTCTCTCTCCTCTGCAGAATGGTGCAGTTAGGGAAAAGTCTCATATTACTTCCTCCAAATGCAAGACACTCTTGAATTTAAGACACAACCAAGCTTTAAGAAAAAAATCAAAAAATGCAATAAAGACACATTTACAAGGATATAAAGTCTGTGGTGCATATAAGAGCTTTTCATTTTTTTTTCTTTTTTGTTTTGTTTTTACTTGCATTTAAGAGACAGAGCCTTTTTAGAAGAAAGGTTTGGCTTTAACAAGTGCTTTGTTCAAAGGAATAGGATGCTTTTGGGGGGGACTGTTGGTTTCATTTGGAGGTGTTGTTCTGGCCGTTATACCACACCGGAATAGATCAGCTGGAAGAAGTACCTGCTCCAGAACGAACCGTTAATCCAGCGCGGCTATCCGTTTCCAGATCTGGTTTCGGGTTCTGCAGGTGGGAATTTGCTTAAAAGATTAGTGTGCTACCCCAAGATGTATTAATTTAATCCAAGCTGATTATTATACGGAGGATAGGTTACTAATAGCTTGTTACAGCAGCGATCTGAGCATCCCCTCCGGATGATGTGGCCCATAGATCTGAACACTGTGCCTCTGGTGTTTCCCAGATGCAGGCGGTCACTTTTGAGGTCCGTTTTTCTCTGGCTCGGTGTTGAAGCGGGTAGTAGCGAAGTGCTTTGGGTTACGAGTCAGCCAAATAGAAAACAGCATGGTTCATTAAGTTTTTACAAATCAAACATAAATATTTCAGAGTCAGCCAGCTTGAGGCAGAAACCAAAATGCTTCGCTCAGGTTTCATGATAGAAACGATTTTTGGTTCGGACGGAATTGAGATTTTGCCCCAGGGAGAGGCCGACCAACTTGTAGGGGGGGATTTCTTTTGATCCCGTTGGATCTGGTCTTTGACCCTCATGAAGCAAATGGACACGAGGGGAGGAAGCAGCAGGGATATGTCATCGGATGAATGAAATGGTGCAGGGTAAGGAGTCCTGTACAATCTCAGGACTTAGCTTTGCCCCGATTTCAGCTTTTGGCCTGTGTAAAAGTCCCCATCCAAGTCACCGGCACGTGCTTGAAAGTGGCAATGCTGTTCCATGATAAGCAACCGCCAGTGCATTTACGCTGGTGCTAGACAGTGGTATCCCCAAGGCAAGGCCTCGTGGGTGGTGGTCTCCCGTTTCCACGTTCCTGTACTATGAGCTAGCCGTGACCGTGGGAGGTTGTCCGTCCATTAGGCAATCTCAGGACACAACTGTTTGGTCGACTTGCCTTGTCCCCATCGAGCTGAAGAGCCTTTTTTTGAGTGGAGGAGGTGACCCTTGTTGCAGAAGCCTTGCGAGCCTCATCTCTAGAATGTATTTCTGGCTTTCCTCATTTGATTTTGGTGCATTGGCTTCTTGCGACTCTTTTGAAATCAGGGTGGGCTCATTTCAGGTGGTTATTTTAAATCATCTGTTTTAATGATGGTTTAACAAGATGGGAAAACAAGAAACCATGATTAAAACAGTCATTTTTATCTTGCCTTGCATTTGTATGTGTTATTTTCCTAAAGAAAGGTTTGCTCCAGCTCTAATTGGTTGGCAGCCATTAAGACACGTTGATTTTGCAGCTAAATATAACCTTCACACTAAATTTGGTACTTGTTTTTGATAATCAGAGTGGTACATAACATATATATCCTACTAGCTGTACAGCTTGACAAACATTTATCCAGATTCTTATTTCACTCTTTTTACAATGTTAGAAAATGGTGAGTTGTTGTCTCTCTGCTTTTATCTGTTTGTTTTTGGGGTTTTTTCCCCCTGGGAATCATTTAATGCAGTGTTTGAAAACGGTTTAAAGAAAGCTAAAATAGATGGTGCAGGACGTACAAACAGTATAACCGAATGAGTTGAACTTAAACCTGATTTAATAAGCGAGATAGTGTTTTCCGAGTTGGGAAGTTGTTTTCGCATTTCTGGCCTGCTGCCCTTCGGGGTTGTAAAGAGAAGTAGCTATCGGCCTCCTGTGTTTGGTTGGCAGCCATAGATTAGGAGAAGAAAGCAAACCATCTTGTTTTTACAACTCGCGGTTTGTTTCTCGAGTTGGAACCAACTAGTCAGCGAGCCGAACTCGGCCGAATACATCGAAAAGAAGAAAATATCCTTTCTGCACCGGCAGAAATAGCTGTGGGTCTCGAAGGCTAGTTGAGCCCTCCAACCCACCCTTATTTTTGGGGCTCAGGCAGTGCCTCTTCCTCCTCTGCCCCCTTCACTAGTCCCATGTTTTGACTTCCTCGTAAATCTTCAGGAGTAAATGTGTATGGCAAAGTGCTGCAGATCTTTAAATACTTATTCAAAGTGATGATGATCAGTTCGTGCCATAATTTAGTGCGTCATAATTTCAGATTTGTTTGAGAGAAGCTGAGCTTTTAAAAGAATGTGTTTAAATTACAAAAAAAAGAAGCCTTAATACAAGGATTGAATCCCAGAGATGTGCAAAGACCGCAGAAGGATGGAGGGCGTTTGCTGAGAGGGATCGCCTCGAAAAGCACTCGTCTCGGAGAGATTCGGTCCCGTAACTCTTTCAGGCAGGGGTTTTGTTCGGGATTTGTTTTTATGCCAACCTGAGGGATATGGAGGGCTTCATCAACTTTTCAGGAGGGGTGTGTGGACCCAAAACAGCAGCTTTTGTTTGGTAGTCCATCTTGCTTGGGTTATCTGAACTTGGTCCTCCTTGAAGCCCGCCCGGCTGCTTTCTAAAGCCTCTTTTCCAACACAGCTTTCTCTGATTTTTTTGCCAATATAAACATCACTCTCCTTTGAGGAGAATTTACTTCCAGTTCAGGAATTTACTTCCATGAGGATGGAGAACATTTCAGTGAGTTCAGAGCGAGGTCTTCCTCTTCCATGCCTTTGCATGGCAGTACCCTACTTTGTTCATCTCCCTGCACTCGCCGAGGTGAGATTTGTGCTCCTTGACACAAGGACCATGTCAATGCTATGTCCATGGCTTTGATCTGCATGTCACGATATCAGCCTGCGTCTCAGCACCCGAATTGCCTGCTTTTTAAAGGCTTTGCCCCACTGTGAACATGAGCCTTTTGAATGGGCAAGTGAACACACTAGCAGAGTCATCGGAGGAATTTGGGATGTGATACCAGCTCCAAAAATCTCCAGCCTTGCTAATGGCCATGGTGGACCATGCACATCTGGAGCACTTCGTATTAGGTTTACTTTTCTTCTCTCAAAGGATGAGTCTGTTTGGGGGTCATAATACACTGGCATTATTTTCCCCACCGTATGCCAAACCTAAACACATGTTGTACTCCCAAATTAATTTTGAAGAGGTTTGTTTAGGCATATACTGTTACTTTTTTATTGTTTCAGCTATTTCTTCTCTAACTCATTCCCATCTTTAAGAAGGGGAGGAAGGAGGACCCGGAGGACTACAGGCCTGTCAGTCTCACCTCGGTCCCGGGGAAGATCTTTGAGAAAATTCTCCAGTCCCACATCTGTGAGGGACCGGCAGGGACTTTATGCTGAAGGGCAACCAGCATGGGTTTGTTAAGGGCAGGTCCTGTCAGACCAACCTGGTCGTCTTCTATGACCAGGTGACCAAATCCAGGGATGCGGGTGTCCTTGTCCACGTAGTCTTTGGACTTCAGGAAGGCGTTTGACACGGTCTCTCACCCCATCCTCATTAAAAAGATGGGGAGCTGTGGCATTGACCCCTACACGGTTGAGTGGGTCAG
>JAGPOW010003687.1:1326083-1347679 GCA_030014935.1 Caiman crocodilus
TGGTTCTTGCTCCTACCTTGGGCGTCTTCAAGAGTAGATTAGATAGGTACTTGGCTGGGGTCCTGTGACCCTGGCACTCGTTCCTGCCACTGGCGGGGGTCAGACTCGATGGCCTGCTCTAGGCCCCTTCTGACCCGAGGTACTATGAAACTTGTGATTCCTCAAGGTCTTGAGCAATGTTTCTGTGGATTCAAACTACTGTCATCCAGGTGAATGTAACCTGGTGTTTGAAAATACTGGCTCCTAAAACATGAAACCGTTCTCTTGCAGTCTTTACTTTTCACTAAACCGTAATCTCTCCAGTCCTATAGGCAGCGTCCCTTGAGTTGGGAGGTGGCATACAACTGGATGCTTAATTTTGTAGTGCCTAATTTTTATTTTACTTCTTTTTTTTTGGTCGCGGATGAATTCTGGTACTTGATCTCCGTGGCGTTGGATGTAAAACATTGGTAAAATATGAGGTTAAAGAGCAAGCTTAAATTGCAGTTTACAACTGGTTTTTAAAAATATTGCGTAAAGAGAACATTTGTGGTGACGATTTAGCGTGAATCACTGAAGAGCGGCTCCACCGGCAGTGTCTTTCCTTTAGTCTGAGAGCATTATTCTGTACATGCGGATAGGTGAGAGTTGGGTATTTTTTCTCTTGGTTCTTGCCTTCATGTGGATTCCTAAAAATAACTGTCCCCACTGTAAATAGATCGTGTGAAGCAAAGGACCCATGGACTATCTGTTCTCGTTATGTGTAATAATGTAAGCTGCTTGAGTGCTCCACTCCCTCCGTGCCCTGGGGCTGTAGGATTAGAGGGAAGTTGCATTTTCATCTGTGGATTATCAGACTGTACAGTGCACAGTTATTGAGCCATGGGTGACCCTGGCTTCCTTGGGGTTAAGAGGAATAGCTACCAATAGTTGAGTTGAGATCCTTTTATATAGGGTGCATGTGAAATAAAAATACTCTCCTGTCTTTTCACAAAAAGGAACATAAAGCACTTGGAGGAGCAAGTTGGGCATACACAGCATACAGCAAACTCATTTCGCTTTCTGTTGCTTGAGCAGATATAGTTGGATGAAGCTATAAAGCAACGCTCAAGGCATGTCTGCCCATGGAAGCCGGTGTGCAGTCAGCTCTGGTGTGAGTTTACAGTGCTCCAGCAATTCTGTGCAAGCTCACTTTTGTACTTTGCACTTGGAGCACGCTGGAACGGAGAGGAAGGGGAACGTGCCATCTCCCACTTGGCTTACACTAAAGGAAAAGCTAGTGTGTTGGAAGTCCACCCTGGGATTTACTGAGCACCAGCTTCCACAGGTAGCCAACCCCTGAGCAAGCATGTCCACGCATCATGTGATTTTAATGAAGCCACTCGAGGTCAGGTCCCTATTTTGCTTATTCCCCTTTAGATCAGCTGCTAGCATGGGAGTGAATTGTTTTTACTTCCACAAGCATGTTTGACCCTTCCAGCTGTGCAAGTGTGCAACAAGCTAGTCTGTCTTCACCAGGTACCCTCGCTAGCTCTCTTGAAAAACGAGGGTGATGGTGACGGGCTGTTCCTCAAAGCCCGTGTTTGGAGCACTTTCAGATTCGGCTTTAGAAAAATGTTTAAGCGTGTGCTTGATTTTAGCTGAGGCCGGCTGAGGCTAGGACTGAACACGGGCGTCGTGCTCCTGGCTGCAACACTCGTAGGCTGTAGTACGGTATGTTTGCACGCGGCGCAGCCTGTGTTGAACGTAAGATGACACGTGTCAAGTTATCTTATTGTATGCTCACTTGTAAAATTCAGCCGTCCGTAGTGACTACCAGTCATTGCTGTCAATTAGCCGGGTTCTGCTGTCGTTTAACCCCCAGTGCATGGTGTTTAGATGCTTCTCTGGCAAGCTCATTGTTTGTCCAGCTGGACAGTTTCCTTGTGCATGATACAAAGGAAAAAATATATATAGAAGACAAGTGTAAATAGTGCCGGGCCTTTAATTGTTCCCAAACGATTGGGACATAATTGCAGTTAGGAACGTGAGACGGGGCTGATGTGGCCGTCTGGATCCGCAGGTCTGGTTCCTGCGCTCGCTGTATCAGATGGGCTGACTAGTCTGTCCAGCTTCAGCCTTTCTTTGAAGCTGACAAATAGCTGCAGCTTGAGAGAAATGTTCAAGAAAACCTATAAAGTATAATTGACATCATCTCACCGTAGTCAGCATTTCTCTGTCCTCCCCATCAATTAGTGCTTGACTCACTGTCCAATTGGATCAGTGAACTTACTTTAAATTCTGCTCTCATTGTCTTTTGACAGTGAGCTCTGCAAATTAGTCATCTGTTAGAAGCGCGTGGTAAGAGGAATGCATTTCCTATCAATAATTGAATATTCCCTCCTCTATTTTAAGAGGGCAAATAGATCCAACCTTTAATTTCCCCTACAATACTCATAATTTGGTGTGTATGCTAGAGCCAGTTGGGATTTTTCCAATGAAATGTTTTTCTTGATTGATATCCAACATCCCATGGGAATGTGCACATGGGTGAGCTGACCATTTCGATGAGGTTGGAGTTCCTGGTCAAAGATAGAAATCCTGTTCCTGCCTCCCACCTCCCTCTCCAAAGCGCCGGTATCCCACGGGCTTGGCTCACAGCAGTGCCCTGAACCTGGGTCTCCCACGCCCTGGGTCGGTGTTAGGTAGGGTCCTGTGTCTCTCTCTTGACTCTGGGGCAATGCTGCTTACTACTTGTTGGAGGCAAGGGTGGGACCTTAGTCTCCCAGATATCCAGCGAGTGCCTTAATCAGCTGATTATCAGCAGACACTCTGGCCGTTTTAGTGACCATTTTAATCTGGGATGGAAGAGATTGATGCTCATCCCAGAGCAGCCAACAGCTCGATGGTTGGTCCAGCACTCTCCTGGCACGTAGGGAGACCCAAAGCTCAGGCCCCTGGTTTGAATTTGGGAGCTGCTGCCCGTTGATGTATATGTATCGCAGACACTTGTGTGGACTTCCCCCTTATTTTTCTTGAAACATTGAGATGTCTTTCATTTGTCTCAGTCTGGAACAAGGAGCATTGCCTGAAACCACAAGTGTCCGTGGGACAGGAAAGCTATTTTCTGCCCAGCTCTTTGCATCTCTCGGTCATGTCTAGTCTCTGAATTAAGCATCCATGCTCTCTGCAGTAAATGTCCCCGTTCCTCATTACTTGTGTATGAACACCTTCTTCTGTTGCATCTTTGGAGATGGAGTGACCAGTACAAAACGCTATTCCAGACTGGCCCCAATCCCATTTTAGTTGATCGTAAAACTGATTTGTTCCAAATATTTGTGCTTGCCGTTCCTGCTGTTGTACAGATGTATTCATTCCACGTTTGCAGTCGAGATTTAATGAGTCGGACGAGAGTGCTGTCTACGGCTACACTCCTTTCCCTTTTATTCCTCAAGGATTAATGAGAAATCAGCAGAGAATTGACCAGAGATGCCGAGTTTTGAATAGGATTCTTTCCTTTCACAATAGTACTTTTCAGCTTTTTTGATAATTTTGAGCGCTCGGAGCTTTGTGTCAGTCTCCGGAAGCACTGGACGTTAATTGTTTGACTCGGGTTTTATGAAAGGACCGAGCTACAACGTTTAAACAAAATGCCAGGAGTGGCAGGTGGACCAGAAGATAACACGAGACTGGAATTTTTTCCGAGTGTTGTACGCTGTAGAAACTCCCTTCTGCAGCTTCCTTTCCTTCCTCAACCAGACTCTGCTAAACCAGTTGCTCTGCAAACCCCATGGATAAGTTGGTCTGTTCTTCAGGTGCGGTATTACCACGATTTATAGGCAGTTGTTGACCCATCCGTCTAGTCTGAGTGCTTGTCCCTTCTCTACGCCTCCTGCTTGAAACGTAGTTCGTAATTACTTTCAGATATTAGGCTTCTTAGCACCGTGTGTCATCAAGGAGGCAAATAACTCCTATTGAACTCACAGCAATTGTGCTTTAGAAGGGCCTGTCACCGTGTCTTGTAGTTTTGGAAGAGATTTGTTTAACTGAGCTTCTCTTAGCTAAGTAGTGTGCAGCAGTTGCATTTGTTTTATAGATTAAGTTTTGTACTCAGTTATGTCGGCTTGAAATACATTGCTTATGCATGCTTGTGTTTCTTGCATTTACTCGAGGGAAAACCTCTGTTTTGAGCTTGGTAAAGCAACTGCAGTAGTAGCTGTATGGGATAACTGTACCGGGCAAGAGCGGATGTGCAAAGAAAGTACGATCGCAAACTAAATAACATCTTGAGGAGTAAAAAGTACCGCGCTGATGAAGTGAGGGGAAGTCTACCCTGAAGTGCTGTCGTCTGCAGTGGGCACCAGGCCACGTCCCCATCCCTGCTTGAACCTGGTGTGGACCATGAGACTGGCTTAATTGTGTGCTGGTTTTAAAGGGCCGTATGTTCAGTTCATGATGATGACTCCAAGGACACTGGTTGTGTTGCTTGTACCCCCAGCAGGCGAAGATCCAGATACTCACTTTTACTTTGGTTTATTTGCCTGTAAACGGCTTCCGTAATCATTGTGTCCTCTTCCACCCCTCGACTTCATTGCACCAATGGGCACGCATTTGGGATTTTCCCAGCTCAGACTGAAATGCCTTGTACACCAGAACCACACGCCCTCAGATACATCTACTTAAATTTGGGGTGACAAATTATCGATAATCAGAGTTGCTTTTTGCATCTCCCGTGCAAAATGTGAGCCAGTTCCCTTTATCTTTGGTGTCAGGAATTGTGGAGTGCCTGTGCTTATCCTTAATTGCTGCTTTTATGACTGAAAATTAAGTTGTAATGTGCAAACTGCCTGGTGAGGAAGACCATAGTAGAATTGCGGCAGTGTTTAAACATCAAGTGGAAAAATTGGCGCTGAGAATTGCCTAATACTTTGTAAATTCCAATTTTTATGAAGTTTAACAATGCAGCCATTTCACACCGTTCTATAACTAAATACAGTAATGAAATTTTATCTGAAGTCAGGAGCATTATCCAGATATGACTTGATGTGTGTAGGATACTGCGCATCAACTGAGTGGTACAGATTGTGTTAAATGGGCCTGAAATAATCTTCAGGAAAGAAAATCGCTTTCTATTCTTCTTGACACAAAGTGTTTGTCACAGATACGCATTCTTATCCACATCTTGTTAGTGAAATCATTATACTTTTCATTACGAGTTTTATGCAAATATGCTGGTTTTCCTTGATTAGGTTTACAAGAATAAGCGGTAATTATATACCGAGGTAATATTAATGTGTGATAATTAAATGTGTAATTAATATGTGTAATTACAATGTGAAAAGCCCATTGTTGTCCCTGTGCACTGCCCTGATTTATGGCCTGAGCATTGCCCACGCATGGAGATATTGTTCTGGTTTTATGCTTAACACTTCCTCCCATAAATCTTCAGGCATTTGTAGTCAGAGAACACGTTCTTTTATTTAAACACAGGGAGTCTTTATAGCCACGGGACAAGCAGGCTGACATCCCCACCTCCCCCAGGCCTCTCCTGGCCAAGAATTTGTACGAGCAGGCCCCAGCATACTGGAAGAAGAAGGGGAATAGCGTATGAGTATTGGGGAAAGGCAGTGAGTATACAGCCACCGTGGACCGAGACGCCTCTTTCTGCAGCGGGAAACCCCCCGGTCAGGAAACCTTCCAGGGTCAGAATGGAAAATGTCCGTGCTGCATTTGAGCCCCAATCCCTGCGGGCAGTCCCGCTCACCGTTTCTCTGCAGTCCCTTGCGCGTCAATCAACGGGAATTTGGTAGTGAATAGTTTCCTTCCTTTATCCAGCTCTTAATGTGAGCAGCCGGTTGCAAAGGGGGAAAGTTGAGATCTTTTGACCCCAGCTGGCTTTCCATTGAGCCGGCTCAGTTTGCATCTGACCCAGTGCAAAGGCTTGGAATGGTTTTTTATTTATTTTGTTTTGTGCCTGCAGTGGTGCTGGATTAATTTAATAGTAGCTTGATGCATGCGAGCAGCAGGAGTGGCATCGCCGCTTTTGGCCATGGCGGCACTATGTTTGACCCTCCCTGTTATATGCTACCGGGGTGTATTTAGTGAATGTTTCGGCCATGTCCATTTGAATCTAGAATATTGATTCTAGTAAGCTTAACATAGATGTATTATTAGTAAAGCGCAAGCATAACCCTTAGATATCTGATGTGTAGTGCAGACGCAGTGTCGGGATAAGTTATTTTAATCTTTTTAATGACCCTGTTGTTGTGGAGCTGGTGTTTCTGGCCATATCGGTTGGGTGACTGTGCCCATAGTACAGCTCTCAGGGACTGAAACTGGGAAGAGGTATCGTTGCCTCCTTCATGGCCTGGTACAGTCGGGCATCTTCATTAATGACTTGGAGGATGGAGACGAGTGGGGTAACAAGCACTTGAGAGGACAGTTTTAGGTTGCAAAATGTCCCTGGAAAACTGGCAAGACGATCAGAAATGATCGGGATGGAAGTTGATAAGACGAGTGAAACATCGGCTCTTAGGACGGGTAAGGGGGGAGCACGCGGCAGCACTGCAGGGAAGGGGGGGAGGCTCTGTCCGGCTGAGCACGAGTCAAACATAAGAAGTAATGCACTGAACTATAGAACAAGGGAGCTTTAGGTTGAATATTAGGAAGAGATTTCTAACTGGGAAGGTGGTTGAGTGCTGGGACAGGTGACCTAGAGAGGCCGCAGTGTCTTCATCGCTGGAAGTTTTTACACGCAGGTTAGGCACGTGTGTTGGCGGAGGTACGAACGAGCAGTGCATTGGACCAGAGGTCCCTCCTGCCCAGCCTTTCTGCAGTTCTGTCTTGGGGATGGAAAAACCCAAAGGCCTATTCATTAACAGCATATAATTTGGAAATCACTGAGCCTGTAGGTACCTGTTCTGGGAGCAAAGAGAAAACCCCATGTCGAGTCGAGGGGTTGACTTCATCTTTCCAAGCGGCATCGTGGAGCAGATGTGTTGTCAGCTGTGACTGTGTAGGGATCGGTCCGTGTTGTGGTGACAGACCCCCTTCTGTCTGGTGCACTCTGCCCTCGAAAAACTTCCTGAATTGCCTTTCAGACAAGGCAGCTACTATCGCTGCAACTGTTGGCTTTGGCTTCCTGCCCGTCCGAAACGTATCCTTCCCTCCTGTGCCCGCTGAGGAGCAAGTAGAAAGGGAAGTGATATTCCAGATCCGTAGGGAAGTGGAAGGTGGGAAGGTTATTAACCAGCTTTAATTCTGGACTCCTTTTAATTGCAATGATTGCATCCGTCTCCTTTTTTGCATTGCGCGAGGGATATTGCTCCTTGCGCCTCCCCGGCCCTGGCAGTGTAATTTATTGAGAGCGCTCTTGGCTCCGAGTTGTTGCTTCGCCCTTATCTGTGTAGCGTTCCCGCTAGTCAAAGATGCACGGCACACACTCTTGAGGGAATGTACACAAGGTTTAAATTGACTTTCAGGATTTCTCTTCCTGGGTAATTTATCTGACAAAAAGGGAGGCCTCACCGTGGCTCGCGTCCCGGAAATGTGAATAATAAGCTGCACCTTTTGCTTTCGATTTGTGCGCCTCGTGAATCCATGTGCATTCAACCTTCCCGTTATCGGAAGAGAGAGAATGCCCCTTCCCCAGCTTAATTAATGTTGGGGAGGAGGGTGTTTCCGAATTTATAGTCCATGCAACCTTTGAATGATCCTCTCTCTCTGCACAGGCTGGAGCGACGACATCCTGTGTTACCCTTGGTTTGGTATCCAGTTGGATTACTTTCAAGACTTCCTATTTGCATTCCTCCTCCTGCCCACTCGAGCATAGATAGCCTTTCAAGTGTTACGCATAAAGAAGAAACCGTGCCTCGGAGACCAGGAATTTGGAAATTGCTTCCTCTTGCTCTTTTTCATCTGTATGATCCGGTTTAAATTCTTGCCTTTTGTCCACGTGATTCAGGGCACATGAATTTTGTGCACGTGCTTCGAGTGAGGATTGACTTCCTCGGTGCGTCCCAGAATTTGATCTATTTTTTGGCTTGTAGTCGTAGAAAGTATGCAAATGAATCCCTAAACCTGGGGGGAGGACGGGGGACAGGACAAAAACCAACCCTGATGTGTGTGCTAAAATTCTCGTCTTGGAAGAAAGTCAAAGCAGCTTTTCCAACAGATTAGGTCTTGTGGATGACTGCGTTTGGATATGGAGAATGCCCATGTCTTGCCTTGGGAGGATTTTGAAAAGCGTGTTGCTGTTTCTTTCTGGAACCCTTGAAAAGGGGAGGGAGGAGGGGATCGTTTGGGCTTAAACGAATTAACTTTTTTTTTTTTTTTAAAGGCAGCACATCATTAGGGGGGTGTGGTTGGTAACAATGCACATTTGTGAGAGGGAGTCTGGCTTGATTTCTGGTTTTGCACAGTATCATTGAGTGAAACGCTCCTTTTGTTGCAATCGTGCGTCAGTCGGTGATGCGACAAAGAATTTCTCTTCTTGTTTCTGGCTGCGGTTGTGCAGTTGGAGAGGAAGCGCGGGCCCTGGCTGCCGCTCGGCTCCTTCATTTGGGTCCTGGAACATGAACTGTGCAGGGATTCCTAATGCAGAAGCAGCTCTTAATATGTGCAGCTTAGAGAAGTGAGTTATTGTGCCAGCAAGAATTGTTTGAAGAATTAAAATAGACCCGTTTCCTTGAGGCACTGTGAAGTTAATACTCAGGAGTGTTACCTTGTAGCAGTGATTTGAGGGGTATTATTCCTCAAATCCCTATGCTAATGTGCATGTAGGTATAAATAACAGTGCCTCTGCTAAGGTTGTTTCAGTATTTATTAACCTCTCCCCTTTTTCAAGGGCTTACAACGGAGCTGCAGAACGATGGGGGAGGCGGCGGTGGAAAGAAATCTCGCCCAAGGCCGTAACTAGTTAACATTGTCTGTGCGTCGTCTTTTTTCCCTTTAATGATATAGTGAAGCAGTTTAGGGAGACTTGGACACCAACAACTAATGAAATTTGCTCCCCTGCTTGACTGCTGAGGTTGCGCGTGCCGCTTCCCTGCTTCTTTTTTTAATAAAGGAAATGAGTACCCCGAATCGAGTCATGCCTCAAGCCAATCGCTTAAAATTAAAGCTGAAAGTTAACCCCCATCCTGAAAACCACGCTACCGGTCTAGTTCCCTGCTCCGCGCTGCTCAGAAGCCAGATCTGTGGCCCCGGTCTGTCTCTGAACCGTGACCGTCTGCTGCGAGCGCTTTGGGACGAGGATTTCTGTGCTGTGCCCATTGCACTGGATGCTCAGTAAAGAAATCACCGTCCTTGGTACTTGCTGCCCGGTCTCGGTATTTGAGCGCAGGTAACATAATGCCGAACTCCTTGTCGGACCTTTGGGCACATTGCACTGGTTTACAGGGAAAAGGGAGTTGAGGACCGTGGGTCTGCCCTTGGCCAGGGCAGGCCGGGCATGCGGTGCAGAAATAAGCCTGTCTTCATGGTCCGACAAGTACAGGGGGATGCGTTTGTGCCGATACAACTCACCTTGTTGCACCAGGATAACTAGAACATAAAACGAAGCTGGTCATGCTGTAAGCATCAGTGGCCATCCTCGGCACCTGTGCGCTGATGGAGATCGCGCCTTAAACATTTTAGAAATCGTGGTGTTCTAGGGCAGCGAGGGGCCGTGAAAAATGAAATGAGGAGGTGTGAATGGTATGGGTGGGAGCTACGGCCCCTCTTCAGGGTATCTTCATGCGATGAAATGATGTCAGGTTGAAACTTAAACTTAAAGTTACTTCTCCCATGTGCTGAATTATGATATCGGTAGCAACAGCTGATTTTTTTTTTCCCCCCCCCCACCCCTTTTCTCTCTCTCTTAGGTAAGTGAGAAATGCTTGGACACCCCAATTGAATGGTAATGTTCTGCATGCAGCAGCTCCCAATGCAGGAGAAGGCGTTTGCCAGACGCTTGCCAACCAAGACGCTCCATTAGTAAGTCTAGCAATAACCGAACGTCTGAGCGACGGCGTGCCTGCGAGACCCACGACGACCGTCGGCCTGGTGTTGGGTCTGGGGTCTGTCCCTCTTCTTCGCAGGCTGATCACGGGGTCCCTAAAAATAATAATAATAATAAAAAAGGGGGGGGACAAGAAATGCAGAGGTGGCTTGTCATCAGGATGATGCTTGGCATGAAGCAGAGTTCTTGCATCTCTGTAGGATACTTTGGCATGGGTGGGAAAAAATAAAGCAGCTCTTTTTAAGCTGCTTTTTCTCCTTGTAGATTTGAGATCATTCTTCTCTGGGTGACTTTTATAACAAAAAGTGATTCCTCATGGCAGGAAATGGCTCCTGTTTAGTGCTAAGTGGGATGTGGGATGGAAGGGAATCTTTTTTAAGCCGAGTCTGAAATTAAAATCAAAGGAATACCTAAAGTAAGGGGGGAAAAAAACGTCTTTAGTCAAATTTTGCAAATGCTCTTTGCCTTATTCGGTGGTGAAGGAGAGCTGGCAGGAGGAGTTGGGCACTGGAAGGGGAAATCTAATAGTAGCCTTGCAAATAAATGAAGGCGTTTTAAAGCATCAATAGCTGGATTCTTTCCGTGCTGGAGAAATACCCCTACTGACAGGACATTTGCAAGTCCTGACCATGTTCTCAGTGGTTTAATGGTAGTTCATCTGCTTATGAAGGTAGGCGTGTTGGTGAGAGGCCTTTCATATGCCTGGAAACCTTCCTCGGCAGACATAAAAGGAAAGACACTTCATTCACCGCATGGTTCATCATGTGCTGAGCCTCGCTCCCTGGCTCTGTTTCAGTGAGTCCCTTAATGGTCTGCAAGCACTTGGCTTTTGAACTGGTGCATACTGGTGGCCAGTGGGCTTGCTTAGATGGCAAACTCCTCTCTTCTCAAGTTTTCTGAGACAATGCGTCGGAGCATTAAATTGGCAAGAGCGTTTTGGTGAGGCCAACTGCGACTCTAGGTCGACAGCAAACCTGTTATTTTCAGGGAATCCTACTGGGGTATCTTGTGTTCCCCGACAAACCTGGGGAAATCAAGTCTGGTTTGAGAACGGGACCAGCGAAGGAAGCTGGGAATGGTGGCTGGGGCTTCCCGGAGGCTGCGGTCCTGCAAGGGTGGACTATCTGATGACAGGGTTGGAAGCTGAGGCCTTGCACTGTGGTTCAGTGCACGGTTAGCTGTCCTAGTCCGCCACGGGGAAGAAGCTACCCTGCAAAAAAATAAGCTTTTAAAATTCTTTGTAAAGAAAATTTTTCTCCTTCTCAACTATGCTAATGATAGGATCTGCACAGACGAGACCACTTGAGCCAGCTGCGATGCTAAAGAAAGCGTCTAGGACTTGTGACAGATTTTCCAGTGCGGGATAGCATAAAAGGACTGAAATAATCCTCTTGTAGCCATGTGGGTATTGGTATTAGATTATGGCCAGGAGCTCAAGAGCTTCGGCCCTCACCTGAACTCGCTGCGCTCCTCGGCTGTATGGGCGGCTAACGCGCAGGCCGCTTTTCTCATCATTTTGTCGTCCGGGGAAATCCAGCTGTTAGCGTCAGTAGGCATTGCACACCTGCCTTTCTTACATGAAACCAGACGTAACGAGTGGGCTGTTAATGAGTAGAAGGGAAAACTGGGAATGGGAGTAAAATAAATTATAGTTCCAAGTAGGACCTATTTAGTCAAAAAATACTTGTGTAATGTGTTAGAATCCCATTTTCGAGCAATAACACACTCATCGTTGTATTCAAACACGGCGATAAATGCATCAATCTAAATTCATGATTTTGGTTTTTTCATATTGCTGCTAATTATTGAACATAACTAGCTTATTCATAATTTCTTTCTCCTTCTGCTTGATAGCCATAATCCTGTATTTGTGCTGCTGTCATTCCCATGGTAACAGACTAATGTCTGAAGCAAAAGATTATTAAATACAGAATAGTACATTAAAATAATGTTAAGGTTCTGACTTACAGAGACTTTCACATGGGGGCAAACTTCAAAAAAGAGAACATTTATACAGAAAGCAATTTACTTTGCCAGTAATGTTCTGTATTCCCAAAGCTATTACTGGAGAGATTTGTTTGAGTAACAGCCTTCTCCCTCGCAGCCCATCTTCTCCTCCTGCTTTGCAGAGAAATCCTAATCTTGTGTTTATGTCGTCAGTCCGTTGCCATGGAAACTTTGTCACAAATGTATCATGACCTCACAGCGGGATGGAGAGGGAGGAGAACACGGGTTCAAAGGAAACGGTAAAAGACGACGATTGCTCAGAACAAAAAGGCAAGCCTTAGCCAAAGGGAGCAAGGCAAAGCCCGGAAAATTCACGTGAGTGTAGGTGATATATGAATGTCTAAGTCTGCACTTTTACTTATTACTTCGGGGGTTTCCTTCTCTGCCAAGTCTGTTGAATTTGCGGCTAGTTTTACAACAAAATAAAGTTACAACACCCACTAGATTGGTGATTTGACTTGATATCCTCACTTGCAATAAAGCAGTACAGTGAGGTCTGCAGTGGCTTGGTGAACTTTGCTTCCGTGATTTCAGGGGCATGGCTGGAAGCTGAACAGGGACGCTGGCTTTCTAGTTGTTAAATACCAGATTTATTACCCTCCAAACGCTGTCGTGTGTTTTCCCTCCCTGCCCCCCCTTCCCACCCCCAGTTGCTCCACACCCCGATTCAATGCGTGCTCGTTAGTGCAGCAGACTTGCTTGGTCCACCCGTGCGTGGGACGCGTGTTCATGGTGGACTGGTGAAATTCTGGCACCGCAGGTGCCAAAACTGTTTTAAAGCCTGGGGAAATGGCATTGAAAGGCAAGACAGGAACCGAATTAATGTAGAGTTTTATCACCCACAAAATAACCAAGATGTCTGATTCTCCGCTGCAGAAGTGGACAGAAAATGGACGAGTACAGACATGATATCTTGGATATCCTGGGGAGGGGCGCACTATGACCTCCTGAGGTGCCTTCCTACCCTAATTTTCTATCCTTCTGTAGCTGTCTATAGAAGTTGCTTGATTCAAGGTAGCTTTTGTTGGTTACAGACTAGTACTGATCATCAGATTTCGTGGCGCGGAGGAATAATCCCCCCCCTAGCGCTGGCGGGAGCTCAGAGGGGTATTTCCTTTCTCACTGGACCGTGGCACCAAGCTGCTGCTCTTTGTGGGAAAGGGACGAGAGGGCAGCAGGCGAAGAGCCCGCGTTGTGCAGGGGCGAGCAGCGCAGGTGGATCTCCATCTCGCCCGTCTCCGATGGAGGGGTTGAGCCTCTTTTGAGCTCTGCAAGGTCTTGGGTCTCGGATTTTTTTGGCAAGCACTGCCCAGCTTACGAGAGCTTTATAAGTTGATTTTACAGCACCCTCCAGCATTGCAGTCCTGGAACCAGCACAGTATACGTTTGTTTGTCTGCTTGCTGCTGGACCCCCTGGTTTTTTCCTCCCGGACTGCTTTCATTTTGAGCGTTCATGTGCTGGAGGGGTCAGTAGTATGGGAAGAGTCTGGGCCTTGTTTGGCTTTTTTGGACTATGCCTTTTGTTGTGCCTTGTTAGTGAAGACTCCTGCGTTGACCAGATAAGCCTAGTTAGCGCCCCCCCCCCTTTTTTTTTTTTTAATGAGACTTCAAGTAGAAGTTTTCCATCTCATCCAAGATAGCTTGTGTTTAAGGATACTCGAGCCCTCTAATAGCGAAGGGAGAGAACAGCTGAAGTCTACTGGTTTCATCTGCATGAAAGTCATGCAGCGTAGATGCTGGCTTGGTGGTGAGTTTGGCCCTTCTGAATTGTAAGCCCCAATTAAATCTGTGAAGAACGAGAGAGAGAGGGAGGGAGGAAGTGCAGCCTGTAGGAAGTTACTACTTGTCTTTCGTTTTTTGTCCTTTTGCAGGTGCTTAAAGCAGCTAGCCCACATAAGAAGTATGGCGGTGTGCATATTTAACAATATTATTAAATGCAACTCTTTAAAGCGCCGACACGGTCTGCACGCAGCCTGAGCAGTGTGATGGGTATCGGCCGTCACGTCACGTCACGTCACACAGAGAGGTGCTGATGGGGGGACGGTTTTCCCTTTTCTGTTACCACTTGTGTAATGTCAGGCAGAATGCCGGCGTGAAACGGCGTGTAGGTTGTGGCCGTGCTGGTCTAAGGACACGGGCAGACAAGGTTCCTTGGGTGAATCTGATATCCTTTATTAGACCAACCCAACCAGTTGGAAAATAATTATTGAACAGGGATGAAATGCTGTTTCTTGACGTTAGTTTATACGGTATATACCAGCCCATGCGCCTGGTTAGCTAGGCTGCCTTCCCCCACCTCCTGCTTCTTTGCTGTGTATAAATGAGAGATCATTAAATAGTTTTTGTCTTGCAGTAGAGTGGGTATTAGTAGAAGCGATGAGTAAGTGCGTGTTTCTTTGTACCTTAAAGCAAAATACCATTGCAGTAAAGTCCTGCCTAAAACCTGACCCTGCCTTTCCTTTCGTTATTGGTTTTAACATGTCTTAAGGTTTTAACGAACAGAGTTTTCCCTCTGGAGGTAGACTTAAAATCAGAAGTTATAAGGAAAAATGTTGCCATAGAGGCAACTTGTTTCATATTTAGCCTTAAGAAATATATGGGATTCAAAACAAAAAAGTAATAGGTTTTCTCCCCCCCATTATTCCTTCTGCAATGTGGGTTGTCTAGCTTTGTTTTAGAGTACAGCCTACAGTCACTTAACAAGACAGCGTTGTACAATTATTGCGCCGTGGCACTTGGCGCAATGGGTTTTGATGTTCTTTCCTCTACTGACATGTTCGCTTGATTGCTGAGGAGGGTTCGAGTAGTCTGAAAATTTTTCACGGGCACGTGGGCGTGCATCTGCACCTCGAGTATCCTTCCTGGGTGCGTTTTTGGAAAAGTGAAATGACAGAGTTAGCAGAAAGAAAATATCCTTTGATAAGTAGGGCATCGTTGCTTCTAGTCTTCTAGAGAAGCTCTGCTATGTCATAAGTGCAGTCTCTTTCTTCTGGGTAATTTATGACTGAGTTCACTGAAATTCTATATTTGGCTGATAAATTGAAAAGTCCATTTACTATCAGTGACTTTGTTTTATATTAAAGGAAGCAGATTTATGGGGAGAAGAGTGGTAGCATCACAAGTGCCCTTTATCTTTACTTCTGTAGCAAGTTTGCTCTTACCCTGCCTCTGTCTGAACAGGTGCATTGTTGCTGCTCTGAAAGATTAGGATTTGAAACTGTAAATTTAGCTCTGAGTTGCACCTCAAGGGAAATAGCCCAAGGGTATGGGGTTGCTGTTAAATTAAAACACTGAGCTATATTTCCTTGTCAAGTGTGGGCCCATTGTTAATCTTTTCCTAAGCTTTTACAGCTGAAGCAAGAGAGAAAAATGAAATGTGAAGAAGGAAGCAATGATTTTTTTTACTAAGACTTCATTCTTTTTTTTTTTTTTTCACTCTTATTCTCTCAAAGGCGATGACGTCTTAAAAATCATAACTTTCTCTTCAAGATAGTCCCAAGGTAGCAAAGTTCGTTTAGTGATTTCCCAGTAGAAACCTCTGTCACCAGCTGATTTAAGTATGAAATGAGTGCTAGGGCATGTGGGGTTGTAGTCAGCGGGCTCTTTGCAGCTGAAGAGGAAGATGAAACCGCTCTGAGCGTGTCCGCTGGTCATCCCTTTCCAAGTTTCATTGACATGGAGATGATGATAGACTGGTCCCTGTCCTCCCCCAGCTGTCTACAAGTGGACATCCGTGCCCATCAAGTTGCTCTGTCCTCCCCTTTGTTAAACCAGAGCTTGTAGCGTGTTAATCTCATCATGCCAGGAAGCGGACAGGAGTCCCGATTCATTCAGGTGATGTGATATAAGTTGGCACTGGGATTATTAGGTTGAAGGAAATGAAGGTGACATAGTAAATCGATGCTGATTGAGCCCTTCAGAGGGGTGCAGGGGATCTGGCTTCACTAGATTGAATGGGCTGCAGGTGCCTCTTTTTGGAATAAAAGGATATCTATAACCAGTAGGCATTGTGGGTTTGCAAGATATCGTTGCTCCTGGGGAATTGGGAAGGAAGAACCTCTCGTGCGTTAGCTATTTTACCTGAATTTTTTTTAAACATAGGTATGTGTTGGACTTCCGAATAGCTGGCTTTGCATGGAGGATGCGTGTGCAAACTGAAGTCAGGGTCCTGGCCCATGAGCATGGGCCCTTATTCATTTCTGGGCATGAGGAACTGGATCCTCGACAGCTGTTTCATCGCTGGCTGCACATGGGAGGAGGGACGAGAAACAAGAGTGGGATTTGTTTGCAACTCGGGCATATGCGAAATCTGATCTGATCTACACTGAGCTCTTGCATTGTGATTCGCTTCAATACAAGATAAAAGCTGATAAGTCGGCAAAGAAACAGACCTTTTCAACCTTGAGTTGATCCAGATTTGTTTTCAGTCTGAATTCTTAAGGCTCTTAAGTTGAAACAGAGAAATAAATGCTGGGGGGCTAGTGGATATTAGAATAACTCCAGCTCTGAGTCATTTTGTTTCAAGCCTAGTTTTAAAAATAGGCTTAAATGCTGCTTACATGCTTGGATCCCAGTGATCTTTGACTTCGGAGGCTGTGTTTTACAGTCTGATATTGTAGCAGAATAGTTCGGCCTGCGCTGTAAGTGCTTCGTTTGCCTTTCAGGACTGTGATTTTTGAGACGGTTGATATTTCAGAATGAAAGCTGTGTTTCAGCATGCACCACTTAACTCTGAGAGTCCTTTGTAATCAGCTTGCTGATAAAGAATGTGAATGCCACAAAGAAATGGTGAAAAACTAGCTTGCAATAAGAGTAGTGTCCTTTTGAAAAGGAGCAAGAAGTAACTGGAATATTTCTCTATTTTTGTTCATTCATTTTGATGAATTCTCTAAATTGTATGTCTAATTGTGCTCAATTATTACAGTCTGGTGCAGATAGGTTAATAGTTTCTAGACAGTGATGTACAT
Organism: Caiman crocodilus; assembly: GCA_030014935.1. NCBI lineage: Eukaryota > Metazoa > Chordata > Crocodylia > Alligatoridae > Caiman > Caiman crocodilus. The sequence goes on from JAGPOW010003687.1 coordinate 1,343,016, forward strand.
TGATTTCTTTCACAGGCTTTGAGACAATTGTCAATTCATAAAGCACAACTATAACTTTGGGTGATTGTCAATGGCATGGCGTGTTTTGTGCATTCCTGCTGCTGTACTATTGGCAGCCATTAAATTGATTCAATTTGAAATCTGAATGAGAAATTAGGGTGTTCTTATGTGGACATGTCTCAACTCAATTATTAAATGAAGTGTTTGACTTTTTCATCTGAATTAAACTGGCAGAAGAATTACAATGAACTATTTCATTGGATGTTTAGGAGCTGGGAGACGGAACGAGGGTTGCTGAAATATCGCCGTAGTCCCTTTTTGTTTTGCTGCTGTGGGAAGGGTGGGTTTTCAATGGGATAGCAAGGGGAGAGGGGATTGGGTCCAACTTGGTCAGTTAACACCAGTACATTTTTTCCTTCCTCTTGCAGATCTATTTTGATCTACTCCCTAGTCTTTGGTTGAAGCCACTGGCAAATGCTAGTACTTGCGTCAGGTGTGCAACAGAAAGAACGATGTGCGTATTTGTTTCACGCTCAGTCGCTACGGGGCTGCTATAAAAAGCCAGTCTGGTCAGCTTCCTAGAGAGAGATTTGACAGCGCTCTTCAGCGTTGAGCTTTTTGAAAGACAGGACTCAGCAACTGGTTGGAGATCTCTCCTGTTACGCTCGATTTAGTTCGTCCTTTCTGAAGCCACGGTGTGCGCGTGTATTTTAAATGTACACAGCTGCGAGTTATAATTTCACATCCTGGGTATTTTTTAAGGGGGGGGATGCATGACATCCATTGAAGGTGCAGACCGCTAGTCAGATGCCGAGCATTTGGACATTTGCAAGCTCTGTTTTGTGTGTGTAAGCAGACACACGTTTGTGCAACAAGTAACACGGGTGTGTGGAAGGAAAGAACATACAAAAAACCAGAACTCTTGTTCCAAAATGGTACCTTTTATTAGACCAACTGGAAAATGGCAAGAAAATTGTCCTTTTCTGCAAGCTTTTGGGATCAGCGTCAAAGAAAGCACATGCTTGTCCAAACCTCAGTGGCGTGACTGACCCGAGCCCTTGGAGGCGATGGAGACGGGAGCTGGTTGGCACTCGGAAGGTGCCAGCACTATATTTGTGAAGATGCTTAGCTCATGGTCTCCAAGTATGGACTCCTTTTTGGGGAATCCCAGTGGCATGACGTCTTGTTCTTCTTACAAACCCACACGTCAAAGCATGAGTCGAGTGAGCTGATGTGATTTGCTGCTTTGCAGGAGCCCGCGGCAGGCACTACTCCGGTGCTCGCTTCCCAGCCTCGTGTCTCGTCTCTCTGCGCCTCGCTGCTTCGGGGCCAGGGGACTTGCATCCCTCAGCTCCGATCAGCAAGCGATTTGCACTTGCACCTCGGTGTCCTGCCTTTCCCCTGAACGTACCGCCGTGTAGTCTGCTAGCCATTCAGTTTGCTGCAATGGCGTGCCTTCTTCAGTGGTTCCACACTATGGTTGGTCTTTTTTAATTTTTTAGGAAAAGAAAAGAGCCCTTGATGCGTTTCCAGCACTGTCTCTGTTTGGTTTGGGATTTTTTTTTTTTTAAGTATGTGGGCTGTGTTCAAATGGCATGCGATCACCCCTCCCTGTGGAGGTGGCAGTGAGACACTCGAGTGATCAAAGATACCGAGTTGAGTTTTTCAGGATGCTACCAGGTGTCCGGTCGCCACCGTTAGTCCCAGGTTCACCTGCTGCCAAATACATTAAGTATGATGGACAGAAACTTTTGTTAGCAAAGCTGCATGTTCCTGGTGGTCCATTGGAAACCGTATTGTACTTAACCTCTTCTGTACTTGTGAACGTTGTGGCTGTAAAGCTGCGTGTGGACCTGCGTGTGGGTCTGCAGAGCTGGAGAGCTTAGATGGCCTGTTCTCTCTTTGTGCTCTATGTTAGCCCCATGTCCATGATCCTAAAAGGACGGAAAGCTGCACATAGACCTGTGTTTGGATCTATTGGAGCCTGATAACCTAGATGCTTCTCTCTCTGCTCTACGTTAGCCCCATGTCCGCGATCCTAAAATAACACGAAAGAAGGTCCAAAATGACTTGAATAGAGAACTGCTCCAGTAGGCAAGCTGCAGTGAAGGTAAAATGGGTCATGGTGCTTTAAATATGGTAGCCCGTATGGATTTCCAAGTAGCCTAAAATACAGCCCAAAGCTTCATTTCGAGTTTTTTTTTTATCATTATTTAAAAAAAAAAAAAATCCTCCCAGAATTAAGGTCAACAGCAAACATGGAGATTACACTTTCTATCCTGGACTGTAATTCTGACTCTAATCTTAATGTACCCGCTACAAGTGTGGTTTGCAGGGGCACTGCAGGACATGCTGATAGGCAAGTACCGGGGGACGTTTACTACAGTCGAAAATGCTTTGCTATCGTTCTCTGAGCAGCAGACAAAATGGATTATAAGTTTTTTGTTTGCAAAACAGTGTGTATTTATATGAAAGCCAGAAAGCTGTAAATCCTGTAGACCATTACAAAAACAGAGAAATGTAGGAGTGAAGTTTGGGTTTATACAGTGAAGCGTACTTGACTGCACTTGCTGCTTTCATCTGCTCTGATTAGTAAGGAATTTATTTCCCTTTTTTACCAGGCAGATCCAAGTTGATTAAGCTTATTTCCAGTGCCAGTACTTTGTTGATGGAGTAAAACGGCAGTTTTAGCACTGTCTGGTATTTGGGGTTAGAAACACATTCGGCTCGGGCATTGTGCTATTGTGTTGTTGAAAACTCTCAAGGCAAAGTTTTATCCTCCTTCCCCGGATGGAAAATTCTTTGGGAATTTTGATGTCGGAAATGCTGACTTTTCCATAGAGCCAGTTTGGTGGGTGTATTTTATCTGCACCGGGGAGAAAATGAGCAGAGAGCATATCTGCTTTTTAAATTGGATAAACCAGTGAGAATCCCTTGATGTTAGGAATCTGCTGAGGGATCTTCATTATAATGAAAACTACTTCTTGCACCGAGTTGAGTGACTTGGGGGAACAATGGTTTTAGTTCTACAACTTGAAATTCTTGAAAATCCTATATGAAACTGTGTGTGGGTCTGTTAAGCGTGTTCACATATCCCTGTCTAACATGTGGCAGCTCCTTTCACCTTATCCATTTTTAATCGTACTGTACGGTAATAAGTATGTATGATAGCTAGCTTGGTAGGAGAAGCTAAAATGAGTATGAATGCAGGTTTCTGTAAGGTTTCTGAGAGCAATAATAGGATATATTTAAGCTATACTGTTACAAGAAGGTGAGCTATCCATCAAATGCACAATCTTGGATTTGGGTCTTCTATTTAGATTAAGCATGTTAAGAAAGATGGATGGTAAACGTCTTTCAGCTCCATTGTCCCCAAAACACAAAATGAAATCTAAAGACTCTCAAAGAAGGATTCAATTACGTTAGCAAATAGCTTGAACAAGGACTGGGTAAAAGAAGGTCATGGGGCAGTGGGATGCCGGTTGTGGATTTATATAGTGTAAAATGAAAACGTTATTTTCATTAACCCTCCCATCCACGTAACACCAGCACGTTATTTTTGGGCCAGAGGCCTGATATTAGTCACACTTGATGAGGAAAGACTTCTTGGCTACTAAATTGCATGGCATTTGTGTATGCACACATGCAGTTGTGCACAGTTTGTTACCATGTGATGCATTTTTCCAATTAAATATTAATAAAATCATAGATTAAAGGGGGGGGAAAACCCCTAAACTAAACATGCTTTAGGTAAGATCATCCCTGTGTTAATCAATCCGGATGAATTATTGTCTAGCCTGCACTTCAGCGTCTAGTGATGGAGAGTCCACGACCTCTCTAGGCAATTGCCGTGCAAGTCTTCACGTTCTTCCTCAAGTCCACCCTAAATCTCCCTCTTTCTAACTTAAGCCCTTCACTGCTTGCCCTGACCCCCGTGGGCACAGACCACAGTTGATTGACCTCCTTTTTACAACAGCCTTTTTAACATTTGTAAACTGATATCAAGTCTCCCCCGGTCTTCTCTTTCCCAAGCTTCAGTAACCAGAAAGCTTCCAGCTTTTCCTCCGAGGTCGTGTGGTCTCAACTTCTGCTTCTTCTCGCTGCTCGCTGACCCATTGCCATCTTCCTCCAAGCGGTGCCAAAAACCGAACGTGGTATTGCAGATGAGGTCTTGGGAGTGCTGAGATGAGTCACTTCCCTGTGACCTGCATGTGACGATCCCCTCCGTACATCCCGGCGTGCTCTTAGCTTTTTTGCAGCAAGGTGACTCTGAGGCCTCACTTCCAGCCTGAAACCTACTCAACCCCCAGATGCTTCACCACGTGTTCCCGTATTTATTTGTGCATTGGAGCATCCTGTCCTAGGTGAAGCTTGTTGCACTTGTCCTTATTGGTCTTTCATCCAGTTTATTTCAAATTTTTTCCAGGTTATTGTTAATCTGTATGTTGTCTTATCAGGCGCTGGCTACCCCACTCACCATGGGGTCACCTGCCTGTGCAATAAGAGTGCTATTTTCTTCCTTCCTCCAAGTCATCCGTGAAGATACTGACCTTTACCGGGCCCAGGACCAACCCATGGAGAAACCTACCTGATGCCTCTTTCTGAGCCCTTGTCATCTGTGTTTTGAGCGTCCAAACAGTTATGCACGCACCTTCATTTAGACT
>JAGPOW010003687.1:1357812-1368904 GCA_030014935.1 Caiman crocodilus
CCTTTAAGTTGCCTGGAAGCAAGCTGTTAGTGGTAGAAGTGGTATTTGCATGTTGTGCTGCCTAAGCTTTAGCTGCTCGAGTTGCCCTGTGTGCGTCTGTTGGATGTGGGGCTGATGTTCCTTCTGCAGGACGCGGCTCCTTTCCATCGGTGATTCTCCTTGGCGTTGAAAACTTCTCGTCAGATCCATCAGCTCGTCCCGTCTGGTTGAGTTGTACGCTTGTATTTGCTTTTGGGTGGGGGGCAGGAGTACACTCTCCCTTTCCATTTAATGACACCATGCGAGGTCGTAGGAGAGGGATGTAAGGTGTGCTTGGTGTGACACTTGCCTTGTCTGTGTCCTGAAGGAGGTTTTTGTCATGCTAATAGGAGTCGAGGGGCATGGTTGAAGAGAAGGTGCAAGAGGTTTTGCTGTGGCTCCAGAGGTGAGTTCAAGCCCTGTTCCCCCCCAGGTTGACTGAGCTGCAGATGGGCATTTGGTCCTTCAGGCTGGGGAATGGATGGCAGCCTGATGTTGTGCTGGCCATATTGCTCCCTCAAGTGCCTTTGGCCGAAGGAGTGAGTGTGCCCTCCTCACACTAGCCCAGTGGGTGACAGGAGGAGAGTCTTTGACTTGTCCTGTGAGTGCAGATGGTCTAAAGGATGGGGAGGGTGGACGTGCCCCTCTAGTACAGACCTAGCTAATCCCAGTCCATCTCTTCCTGCTACTCTTATACCTCTTAACACCCTACTCCAGTCCTTTTAGTCATGGTGCATGCTCCATGTAGAATTTGGGAAGCCAGCAGAAACCCTTGCACATCATAAAAACAGAAAATCTTGCCCCAGCAGACATGTGATAGATGTGGGTTACCTTCCAGTCGGTTGCCCCTTTCAATCTGTGCTTGCTTGTAGGGACACACCTAACCCCAAAAATATAAAAACTTTCACACGAAGGACTTTCTTGTACTGGTGAGGCACCGTGCACACCCGTGTTGCCAGATGTCATTGTTTTCTGCATCGCTGTTGGATTAAGAGCTCGCAAATCATAACGTCTGCAGAATCCATAAAAAGAGAACAAAACATGAACAAACAAACGGCCTCTATAAAGCCGAAGTCGGTCTCTGCTAAATGCAAAACTGATCCCTTTGCCAAAAGCCCCGAGGTGGGAGGAGGCTGATGCTGTGAGGAATGGCTGTAGCAGCATGCAATGAAGGTAATTAATAGGGTATTTACACCACGGTGTGTGGGGGGAAGGGGGACAGGAGTACACACACAGAATATGATCTTGTAGTAAAATGACTTCACTCAACACTATTTAAAGCTGCTGCATCTCTAAACCAGTGAAATGTCATCGCTACTGTTAACCCATAAGCATGACCTACTTGTGCTCTCGTGCACATTAGTGAGGAGTGGGTAAATTGAAGGCAGGCGGGGGTGAGGGTTGGACTAGATGACCTCTGGAAATCCTTCCAGCCCTACTTCTCTATGACTTCTCTCTCTGTTCATCTGATTTCCTTGCGAAATAAGAGTGTTGTGGTATAGATGTGAGTATGTACTAAGCCAGTCTAGTGACTCTGGTCTCATTAAAGGAATATATTTGTTTGAATTAAAATAATGCGTATTTTAAAGGATTATTTTGATGATTAACAACTCTGGTATTTGTCAAGATGGCTCCAATGGTGATCAGTACCAAGTAGGTAGACTCTTGTGCTAGTGCGGCTATAGTCTAGTGAAGTGGGTGAAATTTCAGCTAGTAGTTGTTTTACATCTTGCAAATTTGCTGTTCTCCTGATACGTATCTGAAGCATTTAATATCGGTGCTCCAGGCTTTTTTATTGCTGATGTCTTGGTAGTATGCAAGACTGCTGGAAAGTGTGGTTTGGAAGTGTGAATTACTCAAGCTATTTGCTTAACTTAGCAGAGGAAAGAAAGAAAGAAAACTGTAATGGGATTCTAAAATAATCCTGGGATGTTAGCTGCCCTCCTGGCGCTCTCTAGACATGTTCAAAATCATTTGGCTTCCAGTGAAGATGGCAGCTAGGTCACTGAACATTTGGACTTCAATTGGTGCATGAACTAATGGAGTACCGTTAACTCTGGCAACTCAAAATAAGCGTCTTTAACTTTCCTAGTTAAATAAAACCCAGTAATAGTTTCCAGAGCTGTTTTGATGAATGGGAAGTTAGCTAAAAGGTGCATGAAGGTACTCCCAATATTTGTTGGATTTTTTTTTAAGGGGTTCCTTGCCTTGGATTTTTTTTTAAGTAATTTTTTCTTTGGGTTGACACCTTTTGTTTCACACTTCGTGTTCAGTAACACCAGACCTTGATAAAGCAGATGGGTTTACACAATGCTGTTTGAATAGACAAGGACTTCTGCGGGGCAAGGTTGGCCTGAGCAGCGCGCTCTCATGCTGGTGGATCAGGTTCAAATGCAAACAATGGGGAGTCCTTTTTCTTATCTTCCCTTTTATTCATTTACTTTCCCAGAAGAGTCAGCATCCTAAATAAAAACCCGTCTGTCAGCTGCCTTTGAATAGGAATGACCCAGATCCACCCCTTGCCACGAATGACACGATGTTATTAATTAAAGAGGTGCGAAAGTAATTAGTAGATCATATTTGGAATACATTTTCTCCAATTCTATTCTAAGTTTCTATAAATCTTGCCGGATTTGAGGTAGCAATGTATAGGTAATTCCTGAAGCTCCGTAAGCTGTGCTATAAATAGAGTTCTCCAGGGGTTCTCAACATTAAGAAGCTTAATTTCTTCCTTTGGAAGAACTCTAAAATAGGGCCTTGGAGGGAAAGCAATCCTTCTCCTACGTCTCCGCCTCATTTTTAATCAGTTTGTTCTGGGTGCTAAATTGGTTACCTTTCTCAATTTGCTAATGCAGACTGTTGGTTGGGCTGCATTCAGACTCAGAATTGACTTGGAGAGTGCTTTTACCCTTGCCTTTCCTTGACATCCCTATGCTTGGTAGAAGACAGCATCTTATCCCCAACCCCAGAGAAACTTACTGCGTTGGTCCTATGAACTGGAAGCCGTCACCTTTCCCGGACTCTCAGACTCCAGCTGAACCTTCTTCGTTCTCATCGGTACTTTGCCATGCCCATGTACAGTGCTGGGGGTCGTAGTGTGGCTGCAGGGCAGGGCCCATGAGCTGCGCGTCTCCGCTTTGGTGCTAGGATGCAGCGGCTTCCCTTGTTTATACTCACTCATCGCTTGGACCCATGCAGCCCACGGGCCAGGGCTGGCGGGCTGCTGGAAGTTGGGACCCTTGGGCTTCGCTCGCCCCCGCCCCGCTGGGCCAGACCCCCGCAGCGGCCAGTGCCCCAGGCTGGATCCCGCCCAGGAGGAGCTGTCCGGTTCAGGACCCCACGCGAGTTTGACTCCCTGCCGCGGGTGTTGCCCCCGTGTCGATGCCTGTCACGGCAGGACTTGCTGCCCTCGTCGTCAGCAGTTTGTTGTGACGTGGAAGACGACTGTTGGGGTGTCGTGTGTGTGAAACAACCCACCTTGCTCTGGACTTAGCCAGGACCAAGGAGTTTGCATGTTTTTAGTTGCAAGCATTCGCCGGCCCAAGGGAGCTAGCGTCCAGCAGCACCGCGGTTCTGTTAACCGCCCTGGTATTATACATGAGCTGAATACGGTCTTTTTGCAGCCTCCTACTAAATGGATCCAACTGGATACTTGGCTAAGCTGGCTGACGTCGTCTCTGTAGGACTGTGCTACTCTAGGAACCTTTGAATGTGAGGTTGACGTACTAGGGACACGTCCGGTGCGGTAGCACCTTGCCTTCAGATACGTGAGACCGATCTCTGATTACCTCCTCAGAATTGCTGCTGGCAGTGGCGTTGCGGTGTTATCGCACCCCGAGCACTTCAGCATTGAGAGGGGAAGCAGTCCGGTTTGAAAGAGAGCGCAGGAACTGGTGCATAGCTGACTGCCGGTTATTGCTCTTCCTGGTATTTATAAGCACAAAAATATCAAATGCTGTACAGTTCAAGACTTATGATGTTGGGGGGGAAGCAAGGTTAAGTAGCATCTCACACCTTTCACTTCACATCTCATTATTCACTGCTAATAGAAGCCCAGGCCATCTGTCTCGGCAAAGAACATTTGTATGTGACAGGCATAGTAGATATTGCAAAACTTTCTGCAAAGCGAGATGTTTATTTATGGCTTGTTCTGCTGTTGGTGTCCCTGCGCCTCCTGCACTTCTCCTGTTCTTGTAGGAACCACAGATTACAAGCTCACCTGCTAGCGATGTTAACTACCTGGGCGTCTGTGCCTTGACCATGTGCTCTTGGGTTATCAGGACTTACAACATTGCCTCCTTTCCTCTTTGGTTCACTTGACTATAGGCAGTCATCCAAAAGCCCTATGGCTGTCTTGAGATGGTTAAAAACTTAAGAAAAATATTCATTGGGAAATGAACGGCTGGTTTGTTGTCAGCGGTATCTGATGGACAAATGTTGCATAAAGGCACTTAATTCCTTCGGGGCTGGCTGTCTGGCCGGGGCTCGAGGACAGAATAGACTATCCCTGTCGAGATTCCCCCGGTGTAGAGATCATTAACCTTCATGAAGAACGTACCGCAGGCCGTTTTTCGTTCTCGCTCCCATTTATTTCAGCCGGCATGTTTCAATCTATCAATCCCACATTATTCAGATGTCTCTATCAGTGGAATGGGTGAGCTAGCAAAGGAGGCAAATTTGGGGCCTTTGAAAGGGAACCGCAGAGGGGAAAAGAACCGGATTGCCTTTCCCTTCTTGTTGCTTTCTGTTGTAAACAAGCTCCAAGGAACTGAAGTGGGTTTTGTTGTTTTCCATCCTGTTTCACCTCGGATGCACCGGGAGTATCAACCGCGGTGCTTCCACAGGACGGGGACGGCCGTGGGAGTTTTTCCTTTCCTGCCATGCTGATCGCTGTGCTAGCAGACCACCTGTCTCTGCCAGTTAAACTGAGCTTGTGAGCTCTTTAGCAGGTATCTTCTTTTCCAACTGTTTGTCAGGCCTGTGAATTTAGGTGTGAACCCAGAAAGGAATCTTGTTGACTGAAAATCCCTTGCTCTGCTCACTTTTCACTCTTGGGATTTGTGGCAGCGTTCAGCTGGTTCTTCAATCTTTCCTTGTCTTCCAGGGGGAGAGAAATAGCCTCGTTTCTAGAACAGGGCCTGGAGGGGCTGCGTGCTATAATTAACGGGTGTGAAATGAGCTTTGAGGCTGCCTTCTACGTTGTGAAGAAGCGCATCTGGGTTTGGGTCCAGGGTCTTTTTCAAGAAGCGTGTTTTTTATGACCCACGTTGTAAGTGCTTTGGGACAGGGACTGTTTTTGTTTGTACAGCTCCCAGCACAGCTGCATCCTACTGCCAGCAAAAGAGGAGCTGGGCATTACCGTAAAAAGGAGCACCTGAGAACGGAAAGCCACTTAGACCAGCTCTTGCACACACGCTCTAGTAACACACGCTCTAGTAACACCTTTTCAAGTGAGCTATAGTCTGCAAATGGAAAGTGTTTGTTAGCAGAATTGACTGCGGGACTGTCTAACTCTGATTTTTACGATACATGAAAATGAATGTGTTGCACCATAAGTAGCTGCTTCGGAGGAGCAGAGTGGGTTTGATTTGCTGCATGTTTTAGGTCAGAAGTATAGCGAGATATCCATTAAGCCTAGCTGCTTTAGTAAAAGATTACTTGGAATCCTTTTTTTCTCCTTTTTTAAAGGCATTTTAGGTGGGGGGAAGGCTTCCTAAAGGGATTGGGGTCATCACTCTTTCCTTTTCAGACCTGGTGAATTGCCTCTTGGACACTTTATTTTATCTTATGAATGAGATGGTGTTCAGCGAAGGGGTTCTGCTGACAGCAGAAACCACACAAGTACATTTTAGTTTGTGAACATCAGCAGAATCTGAGATTGAAACGCCACTGTAGCGTTTATGATTTAGTCATGGAACGCAAGGCATTTTCGGCAGCGAACGTATCGGGCTCTGAAGCATTCTCATCCTCTGCAGACTCCCGACTTGGCCGCTAATAGGATATCAGCATTCATTTACAGAATTTTGTCTGCAAAGGTATTTTTGCTATTTCTTGAGAAGCCTGATGCTCTTGAGTCTCCATTTCTTATGGTGTCGATATTTGTGAGAGCAGGTTTTTGGCAGAAACCACTTTGTCTTCACTTATCTACCGAAGGCTGATTGTTTGGCATGGTAACTTGATTATTTTTTTTTTTTTGGGTCCCTGTTAAGATGGCACTGACAGATATCATCTGAAAGCAGAAAATGTGCGATTTTTAAAATTTTTTTTTATTTTTATTTTGTTAGCTGTAAGGTATGTCGAAACTGTCTGTTTTTCAGTTGATTCTAGGCGTGTGTATTTGGAAGTTATAATAAGGGTTTAGTGTGCAACCATATTTTTTCCCTTTATATTTAAAGAGAAAGGTGAGCGAGCACATTTGCTATTGCTTTGGCGCTTGTCTTTCATGCAGAGCTAGCCTTGGTGAGTGGCACCTGTAGTGAGCAGCCACACAACAAAGCCTTACCCCTGGTTCCCTGTCCTCACAGGTTCTCTGTTCCCATGCCCGTGTTGCTTGGGCTCGTGGGGCCTGTCTTTGGGTATGCCGTGCTGCATGAAGCGGCGATGCTCTGCAATAATTTCCTAGCAAATGGCAGGAGCGTTGACTGCAACGAGGAAGCAGACTGACGGTGTTAAGTGGGCAGGTTCCCAGCCTGAAGTGCAAATGGCATCTCCTGGATCCTTCCAGTCGAGGCGAAGGGTCCAGGCAGGAGCGGACGCATCTTGCAGATCAATATGTGGCTGCTCAGATGGTGTCGCCAGCAGGGATTCGGCTTCTTTGACTACGGGATGTTGCTTCAAGTGAAAGTATTACCGAGACGATAGGATCTATCTGACAAGGAGAGGGAAGAGCATCTTCAAGACAGGCTTGCTAGCCTGGTGAGGAGGGCTTTCAATGAGGTTGGCTGGGGGGATAGAGACCACAGCCCTAAGGTAAGTGGGGAACGAGGTTGACCTCCTCGTTCTTCCTGAGAAAGTAGGACAATCAGCTAGTTGCCTTGGGTGGCTGTACATGGATGCACAGAGCCTGGAAAACGAGCAGGGGGAACTGGGAGTACGTGCACAGTCCTGGAGCTATGACATGGCTGGACTAGCAGAGACGTGCTGCCGCTGCTTGCGGGACTGGAGCGCTGTGGTGGATGGGTACAGACTGTTCAGGAAGGATGGGCAGGGGAGAAGAGGAGGAGGAGTTGCACTTCATGTAAAAGAGCTGTATGACTGCTCAAGGCTGCAGTATGAAACTGGAGATGGGTTTGTTGAAAGAAGGGTTTCTCCAAGTATGTCAGCAACAAGAGGAAGGTCAGGGAAAGTGTGGGTCCCCTGTTGAATGGGGGAGGCAGGCCAGTGACAGATGGTGAGGAAACGGCTGAAATATTTAATGTCTCTTGCCATGGGCAAGGTCAGCATCCAGATACCGCACCTGGCAACACGGTTTGGGGAGGAGGTGAGCACCCAACAGTGGTGAAGGAACAGGTTAGGGACTATTTAGAAAAGCTGAGCATGTCCAAGTCCATGGGGCTGGATGGGATGCACCCGAGGGTGCTGAGGGAATTGGCTGATGTGCATGCACTATCGTCTCTGACCATCGTCTTTGGAAACTCATGCAGATCAGGAGAGGTCCCGGATGATTGGAAAATGCCAAATATACTGCCTGTTTTTAAGAAAGGAAAGAAGGAGCGTTCAGGGAACTATAGCCTGGTTAGCCTCACCTCATTCCCTGGAAAAATCATGGAGCAGGTCCTCAAGGAATCCATTTGTAAGCATTTGGAGAAGTTGATTAGGAACGGTCTGCATGGGTTGACCTGGGGCAGGTCATGCCTGACTGCCTTCCATGACGAGATCACTGGCTCTGTGCATGCGGGGAGATCCCTGGATGTGGCGCACCTTGACTTGAGCAAGGCTTTTGGTACAAGTGCAAAGTCCTGCACCTAGGATGCAACACTCCCAGGCACCGTTGCAGGGAGTGCCTGGCTGGGCAGCAGCTCCGCGGAAAAGGACCTGGGGGGACAGGAGCTGAACAGGAGCCAGCAGCGTGCCTTTGTTGTGAAGAAGGCTAATGGCATCCTGGGCTGTGTTAGTAGGAGCATTGCCGGCAGATTGAGAGAAGTGATTCTTCCCCTCTATTTGGCCCTGGGGAGGCCACATCTGGAGTCCTGTGTCCAGCTGTGGCCCCCACTACAGAAAGGATGTGGACAGGTTAGAGAGTCCAATGGAAGGCAGTGAAAATGGTTGTGGGGCTGGGGGACAGGACTGGTGAGGCGAGGAGAGGGACCTGGGCTGATTGAGTCTGCAGAAGAGCAGACCGAGGGGGATTGAAGAGCAGCCGTCACCTCCCCGCAGGGGGTGGAAAGAGGATGGAGCTGGGCTGGTCTCGGTGGGGGCAGATGAGCCCATTGCTCCTTGTTCCGTCATGTTGCAGTAAGGGAAGTTTTGGTTAGATATTAGGAAAATAACTTTCATACCAGAAGGATAGCAAATCCCTGGAATAGGTTACCCAGAAGGGTGGTGGAGTCTCCATCCTTGGAGGTTTTTAAGCCCGGGCGAGACAAAGCTTTGGCTGGGATGATGTAGTTGGGGCTGGTCCTTGTTTTGAGCAGGGGTTTGGACAAGTTGTGACCTCCGGGGTCCCTTCCAGCCCTCGTAGTCTCTGATTCTTTGACAGATAGCCGTGTCAGCCGGCACAAGTTGGAAGCCCCACTAAAATTAGGTGAGAGAAACTAAGGGGAACACTCTGGCAAGAGCTTGGACTCACTTTGCAAAGAAGCGGCATCATTAGTCTTCAAACGAGTAGTGGGATCACTATAATTCCTTCGTTACTGAAGATGTGCTGTGAGCACTGGTGCGCAGGGTCAGCTGCCTTCCTCACCTTGCAAATGTGCTTCCATGTTGCAAAATCCCCTTGCAAATTGTCACCTGCTGCATTGCCAACGCAGACTGAAGGAGCCGATGAAAAGGTAAAGCCTGAGACGCAGTGGTCGAAGCTCCCCTCATGCCCGGCTTTCCCTGTCCTTAGCTTTCACGATTGCCAATTAAGTACCCACATTGCTCGGTGCAAACACACGTTTGTGAATGCCTCTCTCTTTGCTTAGATCAGTGCTTCTAATAAACCTAGGAGTATCATCCTGGTAGCTGTATGCTGTTCTGTTCTGGAAGTCTTGATGATGATTGATTGAGTTGCATGATTTGCCTTCAGGTTCTGCAGTACAGAAAGTTGCTTCGAGAGAGGAGCAGGTTGATTAGTATGTGTGGCGCCAGGACGTTCCATCTGTTTGATAAGGTGTCTCTCTTAACAAGGACATTAAAATAGATTATTAGATCAGATGAAGATCTAGAATAGATTTTAAGTTGGATTTGAAATGCTGGAATGATTTCATTTCATAACACTCATTTACAAAATATTATGGTAGCAAAGAGGAGTTTTAATAGGACAAGAAAGAAATTGCTAACCTTGCCATCTGCAATGCATCTCTATTGGCAATACATGCCTTTGAGCAGTATATTTGGCCACTGAGCTGGAAAATTGTCATCCTTATGTGGGAAGGATATTTTTAGTCAGAGGAACATCTGTAAAATGTTACTTCTTCAAACTTCTACCATCTTTTGACAAGTCAGACATATGTGGTTCACTTTCACGTAGTGTGGAGGGGAAGGAAGGAGAATGCAGTCCCGTATCAGAAATGCAAAAAAAAAATAACAGTTTATTTAGAATAAGAATCAAGACCGGGCTTTGGTTTAATTTCCTGCTTGGTTTGTTGGTGAAAATAAGGTGATCTTCAGTGTCAGCCTTAAAGAGGCCTAGAGATATATTTTCAGATACAAAATAATCTAATATGGTGATTTTGTGAAACACATTGCTCATGTTGAAGCTAAGGGGAAAAAATGACCTGGTTCTGTACATGCATTCACCCAGCGAGCATCCCTTTGTGCGGTGAATTCTCCTTAAACCATAGTGTTTTGAAGCGTACTTGTCTACGAAGTGTTTGTAAGAGCAGCGGGGTTCCAGGACTATTGTATCCAACTCCCAGGAAAATTTGCTTGTTTTGTCATTATAAGATGCTTTTCCTCCTTTCTTCTCCCTCTCCACTTGCTGTCTCTTTGGAAAGTTAGGCTGCCTGCTTTTTCTCTAATGCATTGCAGATTACAGGTGGGGCTGGAAGAAGGATGTATTGAGGTTACTTGGCAGTTTGCCTTAAAGACCCTGTTTTCAGTTGCCCCATTTCTGCACAGGTTCCTGGGCTGCATCTTCAGCAGGCTTTGCTTTTCCAAAAAAGTGATGCTTCCTGGATGAGCTTCATGGAGTATTAGCAAGGCTAATGCAGGAAGGGAAAGTTGAGCGTACAGGAATTGGGGGCCCACAGCGTTGGCAAACCGGGTAGAGCCCTATCCCACAAGAGCTAGCAACCAACGGGCCTTGCTTGAGCTATGGTTTAACGCTGGTCCGAAACGTTGCTCTAATCTTGGTATAGTTTGCTTTGGTGATTTTCTATTTTACATATAAAATATTATTTTTAATATTTTTATATTTAATATATATGATGTTATTGTATAGTAATATATATAAAATAGAAAATCACCAAAGCAATCTATTTTAAGCAGTGCCTACTGTTCAGAGCAGGATGAAGCTGTGATTTTCTGTGGGAACCCATTGATTCAACTAGAAGCCAGGGGGGCTTAGTTTTCTTTTTATATGTGGGGTGTAGCCTGACGCAGAGAGAATTTTTTTGTGTGTTCACAAGGAGGGACTGTGGTGAGCAAGCTGTTGAGCAGCATTGATTTTCTTTTCCCCTCCCCATTGAATGATGAGTTGCAGCTTCTGTTGGCTGCAGCTGAGTTGGCTCTCTTTGGTTTAAAGATTGAAACTGTGAACAATCTTTATTTATGTCACTTACCAAAAAAGTTCGCCTTTGGCTCTAGAGCTGCCAGTCTGAAAGCTCCCAAGCCATGTGCTGCTCAAGTAGAGTTTTGCTCAGTCAAGCAACACTTCGGAGTACCCTGCTGTCACGTAATATTTATTGTGTGGGAGTCCATTTTTTTTTTT
>JAGPOW010003687.1:1378862-1395987 GCA_030014935.1 Caiman crocodilus
TTAATGTAGCAGTTAGACTTCATTGTGCTAGGCGCTGTACGATGCACACAACTGCTGTTTACTGCCTACTCAGAGAACACAGGTTAAGGGTAGGGGTGGAAATGGGCACAAAGGGATGAAGTAACTTGACCAAGGGCACAAAGAAAGTCAGTGGCAGAGCCAAAGAGCCATCCCAAGTCACAGTCCAGTCTCCTTCCCATCGGCTCAGCTCGTTCATGAGCAGGGACCGTTTTCCGGCTGGCTTCAGCGTGATGCCGAGAACGAAGATGCAGTCCCGTTCCCTCGTATTGCTGCTTATTGTTCAAGATTTGAGTTGAAGCCAAAAAGCAGTGGCGTGAGGTCCGTGAGATTTGCTGACACGCCGGCTTTTTTTTTTTCCCCCCTGAATCAAATGATGTTATTTTTAGTATGGTTTTAATTGTGCGCCGCTTCTCCAAATGCGCCACGTGATCGTTTAGTTTGCACCGGAGGTGGGAGGCAAGCTGGCGCAACTCCGCCGGCATGCTCGCCGTGCTGGCTCGTGGCGGCTCCCCGACAGCGCGCTCTCACGAAGCGGGGAGCAGGAACGGCTCCTCTCCCCGGTTACAAGATGCATAAGTAAAGCCCTGCTCTGGATGCGATGCTGACTTCTTGGAGACGGGGACCATGAAGCGGACGGGCACGAATGCCGAGGCAGCAGAGAGCACGGTCCAGCGTGCCGGCTGCGGAGCCGCTCGGTCTACTCCAGTCTTTGCTAACGAGCCACGCTGGCCCGATTGCAGCGGGTGCCCAGGGGCTTGCCTTTCATGCAGGGTCCCCGTTCCCCCATTTATCCCCTCTTGCTGCCTCCCACTCTCCTGCAGCCCCCCATCCCATGGCTTTCTCCTGCCCTGTGCGCAGAGGGTCCATGAAACGGGTGGAGACCTGGCGGCACATGCGAGGTCCTCAGCCCTGGACCTCGTGTCGC
This sequence comes from Caiman crocodilus, assembly GCA_030014935.1. NCBI lineage: Eukaryota > Metazoa > Chordata > Crocodylia > Alligatoridae > Caiman > Caiman crocodilus. Next base: position 1,379,809 of record JAGPOW010003687.1, read on the forward strand.
ATTCCCTTTAAAAGCTGCCCCGGTCCGGAGGAGTGGAAACACCCAGGAACAGCGGGGCTGTAATCTTTATTTTGCATAACGCCCGACTTCCGGGGGTCTGAGCTGCCTCTCCCTCCCCGGGTCTTGGAAGATCAGACTGTGGAGGTTATTAGGAGGCGAGATCCTTCTTTAGGCTTCCCTGTCTGCAGGCTCAGCGCGTGCCCAGTCTGCGGAAAGCTCTGGTTCCACTGGTGAGCCTGGAATCGACTCGTGCAGATATTTTCTCCCCGGTCCTGAGGCACGAATGATGTTTTTCGTCAAACACCACGGTTCATAAATTCTTTGTTATAACAAGTCAGCGGATGGCCCGAGAATTATTGGAATTGGACAAGCAGCGCCAAAGGACATCCATTTGAATAACACTGAAAAATGTGCTTCTCTTTGGTTCCCTTGGTTTACTTCAAAACAGGATGAGCGATATGGCGAGGCAGAGCTTTGCAGAGCAGCCTCGAGGGCTGATGAGATGGAGAAGCGACAGGAAGGGGTTTGGCCAAGAACAGTAATTCTCTGCACGCCGTGGTGGTGGTTTTAAAGGGCAGCCAGCGCAGAATAATGGCAGTCAGTTGTTTTATGCGAGTCTCTGAAACGACCAATGGCTGCTGAACAGCCACTTCCCTTTTTTACAGCCTGTTTTCATTGTCTAATTTGCTTCCTGTAATCAACACTGAAGCCTTTTGCGGCTACTTCGACTCGCGTAGCAAAACCCTGTGCCGCTGCAACGCAACGGCATGGATGGCTTGGTCATGGTCTCTCTCTCCTTGAAGCATGAAAGCGCGGGCCACCGTCTTTGTGGCTGGAAAAAGTCTGTGTTCTTGGTATTGTGCCTATGTTATACCACAGGTAGGTGCACATCTGGATTTCTATAACAGACTTGAATAGTCTTCCATAACGTTTCTCTTGAGGCTTCAGATTGACCCGAGTCGGACTGCTGTCACATGGGCTAGAAGCTGGTTGGAAAAATTATAAGTAAAGGGTAATGATAAATGGCAATTTATTATGCCCGCAGGAGGTGCCCTGCGAGGTGCTGCAGGGATTGTTGTTAAACCAGCTCATTAATAAAGGTTTTTAAATAAAGCTGAAAAAGGGTGGTAGGTGGGACAGCATGCTAATTTATCTTGGTGAGAGGCAATGAGAAGGTGCTGCAGACGCAGGAGGACAGAGGCATATAATGCAAAGTGCTCTAGAGAGATTACTTAGGAATAACTTGGAAACATTCAGGTGAAGCCACCTCCTGAATATGAATCAAGCACACACAGAGAGGAATTAGGACAGGGCAATACCACGGGCCAGCTTAAGGGGTGTTCGGTGGCAAGGAAATTAGACGTGATCTTGTGAAAATCGGAGAGTAAAATAACCCGTGCATTTCTAGCCTGTGTGTGCAGAAGTTGTGGTGCTGGTGGCATCATACTGGAAAGACTGGGGAGGTCACAGTGGAGATAAAGGAATAAATTCCCTCTATTTGTGATTTGGGGCTTGGGGTTCAGGCTCTGCTAGGACTAAAGAGACGATAGAAATAGAGGAGTGAGGGTCAGGAGGAATCAAGGCCCTGATGAAACAGTCCTGGTGTGAACAGGATTTGGTGTGAGCATTCGCGTTCACCTGCTTTGGTCCAGGTTTGGGATCGAGCCCATAGGCGCACAGTTGGGACAGACTGATCAAGGCAGTGCTGTCGGTTCGTGTTGCAAACCCCCAGGAGGGAGAAGCCTTGTTTGGTGTTATATGCCAGGCTAGGCTTGGAAATAACAGGGTAGAAGAGAAGCTGAGCATTGTGAAATGATGAGATTTATTAGACTGGAATAGTCTCCCACGGGAAGTGGTGGAAGCCTAATTACTTGTCATTTTAAGACTAGATGTGGCGCAGCGCAGGAGTATGTACCACGTAGAGCAGTCCCGCGTAGGCGGTGGCAGGGCTGGGTGACCCAGTGAATCTCTTCCAGCCGTAATTCCAGATACCCCTGTTTCTAAACCGTATACATTTACTGCTCGCGTCTCATCTGCCGGATGGCTGGCTCAGAAACGAAGACACGTTTTCGTCGAAGCTCCTGGATGAAGGGTTCCCGTCACCGAAACGCGGCGCGCTCTCTCTGGAGCCTGCTGCAGGGAGCACAGCTCTAACGAAATAAAAAGCTCACGGAAAGCAGAGGCAGTTCAATATTTAAAAAACGCACCGGGGGGAGCTTGCGAGCGAGGCAGTATATATATCTTTTGTTGAAAGTGGCCCTTAAAGGTTGCATTTAAAACGGTACATACAGAACAGCAAATGTGTGCGCGCGCACGCGCAATCAATCTTTGCTGGAGCGGTGAATTGTAAATGTTGGTTTGGAAGCGTACCTGCGCGGTGCGGCCGTACGGCGAGGTGGGGAATGAGCACAACGCTTTGGTCTTCTGGAGACTGTTTGTTGACTGCAGTTGCAGCCTTTGACAAATTCAGTGGTCGCAAAGCTATAATACGTGTTAGCAGGCAGGAACATGCTTTTAATATTCATCATCTCTAAGTGCTGCTAACTGACACCTAGTACTAAGCATGCAGACATGGGCGCTAGGCAAAGGGGAGAGAGCGGGGAAGCACACTTGCTAATTTGTATTCTAGATGCAAATCCGAAATTAGTTGGAGATTTTAAAATGGATCTTTAAATGCCAGGCACATAGGAGATGGAATTGATATTAATATTAATAAAGCTTAAAAAGATATTTTGTGAAATATTTGTATAATTTAATTTTGATCCTAATCAAGTCAGAAACCAAACTGGGAGTGACCAGGGAGTCCAGCGCTCGGAGAGCGGTCCGAGCGCGAGTGGTCTCGGTGCACAAAATGACTTGCATTAGCACGCACGTGTAGTCCTCATTGATGATGTCCTTTATTGGGATGACGCGTAGTCGGTACTCCACCTCGCTTGTGCATCTTGAATTTCATGGATTTAGCAACTGCCTTCAGGCGAGGTGGTTGAAGTATGTCTGCCGTATTTGTCACTCTGGACATCTGACCGTGACCTTTAGCCGCCTGCTTGCCTTGGGCCCTTCCAGAGCAGTTGTTTTCTGCCTTTTTGATCCAGAACGGGAAGCAGCATAGCTGCCTTTCTCTGGCGCTGTGCCCAGGCTAATTAGCCTGCCTGCAGCAGCGCACCGAGCTAATCCACTGCTTTCTTTTCAGAGCGTCCGTCATCTCGGCGTGAAGCTGCCTGCAGCTGCAGGCCGTCAGCTAGCTCCTACTGAGAATCGCTGTTCTGGGTATTCGTCGATATTAGTCTACAGTATGGTAGGGAGTGGTGGGGGGGAGAGATGATCTTTTGCTGGTTTATAAAACACAGGAACCAGACAATACTGGCTAGATATTTGCTACAGATGTGGTGGTTTTGGTGTGCCAAATGCGGTATCTCATGCACCCGCCCTTGCTCCTGCTTTCCTCCTCGTGGTTTTATTTGAACTCTTGGCAGTCTGAGGTTGGACGTCTCGATACCGGTGGCAAAGATTTAACTTGCAGCATTTTCGCAACTGCCAAGAGAGCAGGCGTGTTGGTGTGCGCATAGCGTGACTGAACAGGCAGGAGCAAATCTCATGCTAAAATTTCTGTGTAATAAATGCTTGTTAGTATCTTAAGATACAATTAAAGCAGTTTATCTCGGATAAATGGTGACTGCTTCTTTCTCGAGGAAGTGTTTGGTCCCACGAGAGGGAGCGGATGTCTAAACAAACAGCTCAAAACAAGTGAGGATGGCATCCTGCAGTTCTGGTTAAAACCAGGACACTAACAGACAAGGATGGGAGAGACTAAAATATTAATGCCTGTTTAAAACACTGCACCTGCGCTGAGCATTGCAATGATCTTGCTTACATATTCATGTTGGGCTGGCTGGAGCTGAACATTTTGCTGGAGTTTGAGGCGGGGGGAGGGAAGGGCAGGAGAGGGTCTAGAGGAAATTATAAATTGGGGTCGGTCTCCACTTATCTACTTACTACGCTGTACTCCGCACTTACCCATGTGCGTGTCAGTCAAGGTGTGTAGCTATTAGAGGCACACTATTCACAATTATTTGTTTTCCTGGGTGGAGGTCTTGGTCTTTTCTTTGTGGTCAGAGGCCTCCTAGATGGGGTTTGGAGCAGGGCGTAAAGGATTAGCGACCCGTAGGTACTCTTGGGTTGCATCAGATGGTCGCGTTGAGGTTTTATTACAAGATCAGAGGAAAGTCATTTTAATGGTAGCTCTGAGAGTAGAGTTAGGCGGACACCTTCCCTTCCTCCCCCTGAGAAAGGGGAGCGCGCTTCATGATGGTGTGCGTTGGGGACCTTGGTACTGGCATACGCATGTCTGCGTGGGGAGCTGTACAACATGACTGTTTTGGAAAAAAAAACCCATACCCCTGGCTTCATAGTGATGCACCCATGCGAAGCGGGCACGCCGACCGGACCACGCGGTACTGATCGGTCTGGGGTCCGAGACGCGCTGCTTCTCTGTGCGTTTCTCCAAAACTGCAGAGCAGGCTCCCTCTCATCAAACCCTGGCAGTGCCCTGGCATGCAGGTCTCCGGTTTGGCAAATATACCGCCCTCGGACGGGCCGGCAGCGTCTGGGCTAGTTCAGGGGCTAATCAGTTTGGTCAACTGTTTCTGCGCTGTTTGACTTGATGGACCAGAACGGCTTTTCAAGGTAAGAGGGCATTCGAAAGTCCTTTGTCATCGGCGCTTAAAACTGAACCTGCGGTTTACATGATTGGTACGGCGGCAGCATCTTTGCAGACTATGCCGCGGGGACCGCGGCTGTCGGTGACTTGCCTCGCCGGAGCTGCGTCAGCACCGCTGAAGAAGCCATTGCGGATGAGAAACTGGGGATGCTGATGCCACTTGCGTTAGCACTTCACCCGCGGTCCCTTCAGCTGTCGTGCTTCTCGATGTCCTCGCTTCTTCTGCAAGGAGTTTGCCTCCACCTACAGGAAGCAGCCGGCAAACAAACCCTCCTGTCAGTCATCAGTCACCCTCCGTGCAATGAACTTGGTAAAGTTTCTGGTCCGTCTTCCTGCGGCTCCAGCCGGGCTACCTGCGAGCGCGGTCGTCATCGCGAGCCCTCCTGCCCCTTCGACTGTTCTTCCCGTCGCCCTTTCTCGTACCGCCGCTCCCTCCGAAAGGGCACGGGTGAAAATGGACAAGTTGGTAATCGAGCTCTGTTTGGCATGCGCGAGGCTGGGGTTCTGGGTCGAATATGACATCCCATTGAAAAGACGAGGCGGATGATTCAGGGGAGAGCCATGCCCGTGCTGCGAGGTTTGGAAAATAATAGCTTCGGGGAAAGTGAAGAACTGCGTAGTCTGAAGGTGAATGATGCAGTTATTGCCTCAAACTTCGGCCTTTACTCGAGAGGAGGACCGGGGTCACTTATTCTCATCTGCCGCCCCGGATAGATTGAGCAGCAAAGGGCTTAAGCTAGAGCCGAGCAGACTGAGGGAGGTCAGCCCGCGGAGAGCAGGAAAGACCTAGGCGGTTCCTTCCTCTTCGGGAGCCGGCGCCGTTTCATTGCCAAAGAACTGCGAAGGGCTCGTGTGGATTGATGGCCTCCTGGATGCTCCTTCGCCTGTCTCCGGGAGGTGAGGTCGGACGTGGTCTCTGGAGCACTTAACCTGTTAGCCACCACCTTGCTGCTTCACTGGTGCCTACAAACGACCTCCTACCGAAACACCCGGAGCCCGACGCACTGCTTCTCAACTTGCTCTTCTCCCTCCGACACCCCGGGTACAGGAACAGCTTCTGCTGTCTGCAGCTTTCCATCCCCTGTGCCCGAAGGCCTGCTTTCGTGCTGCTTAGTCATTGCATTGTGTCTTGCATTGTGCTGCTGCTCTCTCCGGCAAGAGTGTGATAGTACAGGCAACCTGTGGCCACCTTTGATTTTCATTTCAGCTAAATCCTGTACTTGAACCTCACATTATTCTTATGTGTCTCAACTGTTTGAATGGAGAAAGGGGTACTTTTTGTATGGAAATGTGGGCACATAAACATCTTCCAGCTAGCCTTACCTTTGGTCACCAAAGTTGTTCAGGCATGCTTGGACGGAAACATCCCTCCACCAATTTCCATGCTTGATTGCAAGTCGGTTGCGTAAGTTTGAGCTGGTTGTTCCCCTGACAATGCGACTCACTTAGATCCTCCCGTAGGACTTTTTCTTCTCCAGGATCTAGCTCCTCAGATGACCACCAGCTCCCTTGGAGGCAATGGGCCACCAGCTCCCTTGCATCAGTTCTGTGCATATGCAGAGAATACCCATAGCTGTTGAAAAACGAACCACCGCTCCTAAAAAGCATGTCCCAGAATTTCTGGAGAGGTGCCCACCGCTCTTTGACACGCAGGGCTTTGGCAGGAAAAAAGTTTTTGAATAAAACAAAAAGTGCTAGAAAGGTCAGCATCGGCTGGAAGAGCAAGGCAAAGTCAAGTCTCCGGCAGTGGCAAGCCGGTGGGAGCGGGTGTTGTGACAAAAAGGGGTGGAGAGGGTTAGCAAACAATGACTTAAAATTCTCTCCACTCCAGCTGTCAGTCCAAAAATCATGCCATCGATCTGATGTCAGACGGATAGAATTATGTTTCTGTGTGTCAGATGGATTGTGTAATATTTCTGAGTGATGGCTTGACAAAAGAAATTCCAGACTCCATATATTACATTGAGGATACCTGACGGCAAAGCTCTGTGATGACCTTTATGTTTATGAGCTGTGAGAATTAAGAAGTTCCGTATTTTAGTTTAATTAAGCAATAAGGCACAACAGATGGTGCGTTTCTGGATGGTTATTGACGGTCTCCGGTTCACCCGAGAAGTGCAGTAAAACTATAGAAGTACGTTGTCGTAAGGGCCTTATAGGCAATATGGACTTGATTTTTTTTGTGTGTGTTTTTTTCCTGAGCTCTGAAGGCAATACGTAGATGCGTGGTTGACAGCCGGTTAGGTTTCTGTCTGGAGAGTTAAGCAATGTCACACCCAGCAAATAGCAAGGTTGCATGTGAAGTGTTGGCTGCAGAATTCGCCTGCGGTGCAGAGCGATGCACTAGACGCTCCGTTAAAAAAAGAGGAACAAAATAAAAGCTGCTTCTCTCCTCTTCGGTAGGCATTCACTGACGTTGGTATTATCACTGTGGCGCCGAGCGGCTTGTCTAAGGGAGCGCAAGCTCTGTGCCATCAACCTAAGCTGGACCCGGCGCCCACTCGTTCCACCGCCTGAACCACAAGGCCAGCCCGCTTTAAAGGAGAACCTCGGCGTGCTCGTTCGATAGGAAAACGCATCCAATTGTCAGCGTGCGCATCGGAAGACCGATAGCAGCTTGCTGCTGCATTGCTGTGCATAATCTCGGCCGCGGTCTGCCAAGTTGAGGCCTGGCGTGCGTGGCGCGTACGGCGCCTTCCCCGGGTGGGAGGACGCTGCTCGCGGAGCAGCCCTACCAGCAGCAGTTCAGGCGCGCGCTTGCCAGGAATGCCCCCCGGCGTGGCCGTTCTAACCTCCCCGCTCATCTCCGTGTCTACCTGATTTGCAAACCCTGCGTGTTAATGATCTTATTACGCTGATACTCCTTTGTATAATCTGGGTCAAACATTAAGGATGCTTTGGAATATGATTTGCATGTTTTAAGAGCTCCAGGAAGGTCCGGTAAAGGGAGACGAGTTGGATTTATGGCAGGTCGCGCTATTATGTTTGCTTTTACGGGCTGCAGAGAACGTTTGCAGTCGGCACTTCTCGAAGCGCTTCCAGCCGACGTGCTTACTTGGGGGGATGTTGAAAACACACAGAAGCAGAAAGAGCAGAGGATGAATCAAATAAACCTTGCCGATCTTTTGGCCCTGAAGCGAGGCAACCAGACTGTTGACTGGACTGGCGGTCGGTCCCGATGGTATGGTGTAACTATCGGTCTCCCTCTCCCTTTTTCCTTCCCAATATCTTTGAATGACTTGAAATCTAGCCTAAAACTTGTAATTGGACAATATTTTAGATCACCGGCTAATACGCCTCAATTTTTCTCATTAATGCAGCATTTGAAATCATCAAAATGAAATAGATTCACTTACTGGCTATAATGTTGTTAAAAGTTTGATCTATGAGGAATTTTTAATATAGCTATAGTTTCTTCAGATAAAATAACCCATTTGTCTCAACCTTGTGCTGGGATGATGAGGTTTGGGATTGTGTTTTAAATCATGAGCTACAAGAAATAATATTTAAGCAAGAATGCTTTAAATTTCATTTTGGAAAAGCTTTGAGCTCCTCTTAACTTTTTCTACGGCAGTAAAGGAAAGGCTTTTTCTTGTTTTCTTTTTAATAAGGTGGTCACCTTTAAATCCTACGATTGCATCTGCCAAGTGAAGTTTGCTAGCTAGCTGCCTCGTTTATTCACGTTGATTGTGGAGTTTTCCTGTCGCGTGTTGTCATGACCTTGCAGACGTACAACGGACAGGAAAGCACAAAAGAAAATGAATCCATTATTGCCATTTCTGAGCAAGCCGTGCATTCCTGTTGAGCCAGAAGAGTTTTAATTAAAGTATTTGCATATTAAAGAGAAATGTCTTCATGTCCTGCGTGCCCCAGCGTTCGGCATGGACTCTTGCTCTGGTGGGCGCTTCTTGAGAGGAACCCGCTTTTGAACCCTGTAAGCACGCGTGTTGTGAGCCATTAGGTCCCCATATGCTCATTAAGGCACATCACTGGGTATCTAGGTTGCCGGGGGGGGGTTGAGGTCTTTTTTTCATCTGATTATTGTTGGCATAGTTGTTCCCAGGCATCGCTGGTCCAAAGTAGCCTTCGGTGTCTGGATGCTTTTTTGATGGCTATCATAAAAACCTCCTGTAGGAGAGAATTCCCTAAGTCCCTCTTCCGGTCTGATCATGATAGTCCTAAGCGCTCCCATCTCGTCTCTCCCTCTTCCCTTTTTCTTTCTGTGTCTTGTTATTCTCTTCCATTTAAGGAAGAGAAAAAGGCTGTTGGAGTGTCAACATTGCTATTGCAACTCGTCAGCTGGTTTTATTGCTCCACGCGATACTCCACTCAGAGTTTCTGGCTCCAGCTCCTGTGGTGTTGATACATGGGGGGGAGGTTTGGCTGGCTTTAACAGCAAATACCAGAGTTTCTGGTGAAAAAAGCCAGGGCTGTTATGTCATACTTGGCATGTTAATGGCTAGCATGTGCTTTCCTTTGAGAAGTTTTCAAAGAATATGTTCAAGAGTGCTTTCTGGTTGATGGAGTGGGATAATCCCTTGCCCAGTGCAACTCCTGGAGCTGCTGATGCACGTGGTTTGCTTGAGTCCAAGGAGAAGCTCCGCACCGGGGAGAAGTCAGTCTGTCGACGGGTGCCAAAAGGTGCTTACGTTGCATACGGACGGATCACCGGGCGTGTAAAAGATGATGATTTATGGATATACAGTTTGCTGTCCTCTAATAACGTGATCACTGTTCTGGAACATCTAAAATGTAAAATGTGCCATAAAAAAACCATTTTCCTACTTCTTCTCCCCCCTGCTTTCCAACCTGTTGCCAATTTTGCATATTTGGAGTTTAATAAAACTCCATATGTGCATTTCAGTGCTGAGACGCATTCACGGGATGTCACAGGTTAACGCAGATTTCTTTTGAGCTCCGTCTGTCCAGCACATACAAGATGTCTGCTTCCAAGCGCCTTCTTTTGGATGCAGTATTTTAAAACTAAGTGTGTAACACAATTAAAGCAAATTTTTGGTCATAGATTAGCTGGCCTAATGCCATTTTCATAGGCAATGTCCTACTTAAATAGCTTGGATTGGGCTGAGAAGAATAATTGCCGCTATGAAATAATTTTGCAATTACCACTGTAATTAAGGGCAGTTTGTTAATGAAAGTGCTTGGTGAATAATGACTGCAGGGCACTCCATCTTGCAGCTTCATGCCAGACGATTGGTTCATGTGGTGGAAGTGGTTAGGGAATTAGTGACACAGCTGTCATGGTTACAGGATGGATGTAAATATCCAGTGTTGATGATGAAGAGCAATCATTAGCCTCTTGCCCTATGGGAGCTGGTCAAACGAGCAAAAATAAACTTAAAGTATGATGGCAAAAGCCATTGCTTATATCTCTTTAATAGAGAAAAAAAGTCTAGTTGTCCAGAGAGTTTGTGTCAACAAGACTGTCTTGTTCCAGCTGGTCAACGCGAGCCCTGAGCGCCTCCAGTCATCTTATTGATTACTACTTGGTTGCATACCACCATCATTAGCTTGTGAAACCAGTTCTTTAGAAACTCAGTGGACCTATTTGGATTTTATCCTGATAGCTCCACTTATTTCATGTTTCCTTCCATGCATGATTATCTTCCCTCTTAAAAAAAGTATTGAGGACCGTTTCTGTTGTCTGCAGAGATTGGGCAAATTGGAGAACGATGCCGTGTTTATCTTTCAGGGTCACAAACTCTACTGTTGATCATAAAACTTGACGGCCTTGTCTCTTTACATTTGCAGGTAAGAAATGTGAACGTGTTGTAACGTGCTTGGGTCTAAGGGACGCAGCACTCAAGCATGCGGGATGACCGTAACCGGTGAAAAACACCCTATCCAAAGATCGGTGGAACAGGTTTGATTGACTGTGTGCAAACATTGGGCTTGACCAAGGGAGCGGTGGTAAGAGTATTGGCCGGGTTGCTTCCTGGGGTCTTGCACGGCTCCTTTGGAAGTGTGTTCACACATACGGAGAACTCCGGGCTGTACGTTTTAAGTAGCGTCTGCGTTTCTCGGTTGGCTCGGACCGATTCTGTCCTGAGAAGCTCCTTGCCTTCGTTCTGCAAGCACGTGCCCATCTGCCACTGGATGCAAAGGACTCTTCGGTAGCTCCCTTTTCATTGCTTCAATATCTGCACCGTGGTGCATGCAAGCGGGTCCGATGGCACGGTTGGGCTGCAGGACAATGTGGGCGTCTAAGTGCATGTTGTAGCGACCGTTCCTCCGGACCTCCTAGGATTGGGATATGGCCAGTTGCTAGCCCGGCCTCCCCCCAGCACCCCCTCCCTCCCCTCGGTCTGTGTTGTGTGTGCTTTCTCTTTTTAGAAGGTAAGCCATGCCTTCCCTTGTGTTTGAAACAATAGCACTAACGAAGAAATTACAGATTTTGGAAGCCACTGTTGTACTTCAGAACAATACAGGGAGGCTCAGCGTAACAGAGACTGCCTTGCTGTAGTGAATGCATGCACGGGGAGGGTGGGGGCACCAGCTTGCGTGTGTCCATACAGCCCCATGCTTCATTGGTTTGTAACAAAATCTAAAGCTAAAGGATTTCTGCTGCTTTTGGATGAAAGAAAGGGTTTTTGGGCTGGCCTGAGAGCCACCGTACCAAGCAGAAGCCTTCCTGATTCAGCCGTGGTGCTGATCTTCCTACTATTCCTAGTAATAATAATAATACCTAGCTCTTAACAAGCAATCACATCTAGCAGTGGACCTGACAGTGTGTTACAAAGGGGTCAGCATCATTATCCCCCTCCTCTATACAGAGCGACTTGCTCGTGGTCCCCCAACAAGCCGGAGGCAAAGTTGGGGGCAGACCCCGGACCTGAGCTGTAGAGGATGGGGAAGGACGTGGCACAGAGCTATTGAATGACCACCAAAATGTGGCCAAATGCAAAACCAGACCAACAAACCCTCGGGGAGGGGGGCGGGAAGTGCATTTATTTATTGCTGTATTTATTTTTGCCATATCCCTTTGTGCTAGAGTTGCCAGTGGGGTTCAGAGAGAGACGGGATTATGCCGTTGCTGGTGTCCCTTTTAGGGAAGAAAGGTTATTAAAAACAAAACGACACGAGCGACTAAGTATTATTATTATTTTTTTAACACCGGACTTAAAAGCCAAAGTCACTTAAGCACTTGTGCAAATTTCACCCGAAGTGCATCTCCCTACAGCTGGGTCTCTCCCTTGTTTTTCCAAACTGTCCTTTTGTTTTAATTGGCTTCCCAAACAAATTAAACAGGCATGATTTACAAGGCCTGCTTCAATATGCACAGCAGGGCCCGAGGAATTGCTGAGGTGTTCATTTGACCAGCGGGGCGAAATAATTCAGGTCTGGTGTATGTTCAGTTTGTGCAAATAGTTACAGTCCCTGCACTGGAGGTTGGATGGGGTGGAGGGAGAGCAGTCTTCAATCCTTTTTTAATTATTATTTCTGTCTCTACCATTTGGAGACCATTACTGTCAGGCTCTGTCTTGCGTAGAAATGCCAGTGCAGATAGAAAGGAGCACTCTCCCTTGTGTGCCCCCCTCTTTTTTATTTATTTTTCTTAGACGTGTCAAAGGTTTTATAGATTTCCATAATGAAGATAGATCAGGCTCTGTCGTGTTGCCAGTTCCTCTTCAAAAATTGAACTAATTACAGCAGTTGCACACAAACACGCTTCCATGTCCTTTCGTAGAACACAAGCACATTTTGTACCCGTAATAAAAGGCTAGATTAAGGGGCTTTTTTTTTTTCCCCCCCCCTTATTTTTGGAAGAATAGTTAGTATAGAGGAGCAGGAAATTGATTTTGGTGTCACAAAGGACGTTTCTGACAGGAGCGTACTTAGAAATGATTCGAGGCATCTGTTTCTGTTGCAAACGCCCAGCGCTGCTAAGAGCTGCACCTAAATTAAACTGTTTAACGTGTCAGCTCTGGATCTCGACACAATTTACATCCTCGTTGCTTGGTTGGAATTTTTATCGTTTTATGAACTTTCTTGCCTAACGCACTGACCGAGGCCTCTCTCGTATCTGCTGATTATCCTAGCGTGGGTAGAGGCTTCGGGTAGCGTCTTGCTGTCAAAATGGGTCTGAGGTTTTGTAAGCTTTTTCTTTTTTTGGTCCAGCAGATCTTTGCCTATAAAATGAACACATTATTGTATTTTTCACTTGATGAGGTCTTATGAAATGTGGGCCCAATCCTGTTTCCATGGGCGGCAGCAACACTCCCGGCTTGCTTAAATCCTACCGCTGTGACCACCTTGGTTTCGAAAGGGGCAGTCGTTTTCACCGCTCTTTGCTTTGACGTGCTAAAGCTGCCACAGGCAGTCCTCTCGAAAATATGTCCCCTCCCAAAGCCTTTAGAAATAAAAAGTGAATAAACACTTGGTTTTTAACTGCAAGAGGGGGTTATGCCTCTGCGTGTCCATGCAGTGCAGTGATCCTCAAACAGGGCTCTGTTGCACCCCGGGATGCCTGGAGATCCTTTCCAGGGTGCGCTGGGTCCTCGAGGGAAGGCCCTGAAGAACCGGGGGAAGTACCGAGTTCTGATCCCACGGCTGACGCAGCAGACTCCTGCGGCCTTGTGCGGGTCACTTAATTTCCCTCTCACAACAGATGCGATTTCCGAGGGCTCTCGTGAGGATTAGTTAAATGTAAAGTACTTTGAACGAGAAAAGCGCCATCTGAACGCTGAGCATTTGGTAGATTTTTTTTTTCCTGAAGTCTCAAAAAGGACTCATCATGCAGCATTAAGAAAACTAATCAGTGGGATGATGTTATAATTTGTCAACTTCACGCTCCCCAGAAGTGGCGTGCGCTACCAGGATCCTCCATGCTTTGCATGATCGAGGCTCCGGTTGCAAGGCGACGGTGTCAGTATATCTGCATAGTTCCCGAGCAGCTCTTAGCGCAGGGTTGGCTGCCCCGCGGAGGAGCGCTCGCCCAAGGCACCATGATTTCCTTGTTGCCTGAATTGTAGCTGTTCCCCAGCCTTTAATTGCAGTCTGCGCTCCGTTATCTTGCACCCCGGATAAACACTCATGGAGACGTGTCCTTTGCCCTGAAAAGCCTTACTGGTTAAGGCGATTTGTCTTATTATTGAGAAAGATGCAGTCATCTCTACAGCTTGCTGAAGGAAGGAAATATATTTTGCAGTTTAACATAAGGCAGCGTACATTATGAGCGAGCAGAGCTCTAGTACTGATCTTGGTGTTCTTTAAAGACTGCCAAGCCTTGCACAGTTTATTAAAGGTATTTAATTTTGGCTTGGATGTGAAATGCATTTTGTTTTCAGAGCGATTTAAAATGTATAGCGACCGCAGGTTAGCTGTGATGGGTGGTTTTGCACTTTGCATGTGGGTTTTTGAGGTACATCATCAACTAGAAATCTAACCAATTAATGGACAGTGAGTTAAAAGCATTTCCAGATACAACTCCTACTCCTGAGTCTCCCTGCCAATTTTTAAAGCACTTTTTTCCTTTCTTTTGTGGTCTGTGAAAGGACTACACAAACGGGGCAAATTACCGTGCAGGGTAAAAGTGAAAGAGATGCAGCATACTGTGCTGTCAGAGAGGCACAATAAGCAAGCCCGGGGGGAGAGGGGTGCCTTTTTGCGGTCCTTCAGCTACAGTAATCCTAGGTGTTAACAATAATTGTTAAAACACTTTTTGGAAGATGCATGGTTTTTAAGCTGATGGCGCCCACTTAAGTTGATTGAAACGCAATTTGATTCTTAAACTTTTCTGCCTTGACTAAACGTCTGCCTTAATGTAAGTCCAGGATCAGTGTATTAAATGTAAAAGCTGATATTTTATGTAAGGCTTAGGATACACGATGCACTTGAATAAGCTGACATTCCTACGATCCCAGCTGTGCTGAGGCCGTTATTAATGGATTAATGCATTTCAGTGGAACATTTTGTAGCGTCCTGTCTTAGAGCAATCAAAACACGCGCCGAGTCGTGTGTCGGAGTAAGGACCTGCTGGTGTAGGTTGCATCTAAAGGAAGGGGGTGGACGGAGGGACTACGCCGATGAGAACGCTAATCTGGTTTGATGAGTTTTGCGTAGTGTGTTCGCACGGGTAAGATCCTCTCCATGCTGTCCAGGAGAAGATGCTCGTCGTTGTAACAGGGCAGTGAGGAATAACGAAGCAAGGCGGCGTTTCTTCAGCCTTTGTTGTCAAGGACCGGAAGCCACTTGGGGCAGGGCCCTGCCTTCCTCCCCGTCTGCCCAGGGTGGACGACGAGTGCTAAGCCCTGCTGAATTCTCTTGCAAAAAGCACCTTTTTTTTGTCAGTGCAAATCACCATTTTCAATGAAATGCTCGTCTTCTCTCTCCAAATTTACATGGAAGCCACAGGCAGCTATGTACCCTTCTGCCAGCAAGTAGGGAGGGCCAAACCTTCCAGCTCAGGTACCTTTTTGCTGTTCTTTATGGTTGCTGTCATTAGGACTGGCCAATTTGGAGTCGTTAGTCCTATCTGAGGTAGCTAGGATTGGTCCATAATGTTAACATGCATTAACATGTTTTCTTCTTGCCATGTTTCCTACACCGAAGGAAGGTAAGGAAGCAGAAGCGCTAGTGGGACATTGCACTGAGAGGAGCCAGTCCCCTGACCATGGGCTGAATGCGGTGGTTGGCTCAAGGTCACTTGCAGTGTGGGTCCTTCCTTGGTATATCACTTATTTTTATGCCATCTGCAAAGCATGAGCAGACGAGAGCCTGTCTGAAGGATGATGCTCTACAGTACGTTCCCCCACAGGTCTAGGCCTCTCCAGCCAGCCCAAAGACTGGAAAAAGTCTTTCGGGGCCGAGGAGGAGTTTGTTCTAGGTTTGCGGCACAGCTTTGCATGCAGATTGTGTTGGTTTTCTTGAACAGGCTCAGCATTCAACTGGGCTCTGAAAAAGGATGTCTCTTTCTCCAAACTTCTCTGAAGTGGTTTCTTCATCCTTGCCATACAATACACTCACATTTTGAAGAAGGAGAAAGTTGCAAGTCGAACCCTTAATGAATGCGGAGAACTTCCACAGCCAGGCAATTAAAAAAACGTTTGCTTTCTCCTCTTCTGGATGATCTGATGGCAGAATGCTAAAGAGATTTGGCTCCGGGCCTGCCTGACCTTGGATCTCTGCTCTTTAACTAGCAGCAGGGTTTCTCATGTGCTGTTGAGGCCTCTTATGCTAAGAACAAGCAACCATTATAGGTTTTTAATGGTTTTCATGACACTTGGTGAATTTTGTTTGGTCTTTTCTTCACATTTTACACTTGAAAGACCTTAAACTCGTCAATTAGCGAGCACTGTTGAGATTTTTCAGGAGGGTTTGCTTAAATTTCTGCAAAAGTTCCCGAATTCTTTATTTGAGTGATGATCCTTTTAGGGCTCATAAAAAATGGCTTTGGGTAGCAGTGGTGGTAACTGAGCCGTGCGGGAAAGCGCTGTGCTCGGTTG